>JAKTUD010000011.1:0-399889 GCA_030556505.1 Millerozyma pseudofarinosa | reverse complement strand
GCTCTATTTATTATTTGTTTTTTTTTTTTTTTTTTTTTTTTTTTTTTTTTTTTTTTTTTTTTTTTTGTAGCTCATCTCTTTTTTTTTCACTAGATAATTCTTCAATTTGCATACCAAGTTATTAATTCTTTTCATTTTTATCACAACTTATTATAGGATTAGTGACTGATTTAGGTTCTGCATTAATCAGTTGAGTTATAAGTCAGTGGAAATCGCTGGGTGGTATATATTAGCATTGCATTTCATACTTTAATAAGCTTCAAAAGACAAATAGTATAGAGAAATATTCCATAACAACTAAAGATGTCTGATGAAATAATTTGGCAAGTCATAAACCAGCAATTCTGTGCATTTAAGATAAAAACAGATAAGGGACAGAATTTCTGTCGAAATGAGTATAATGTGTCGGGATTTTGCTCCCGTCAGTCTTGCCCATTAGCTAACGCTAGGTATGCAACAGTGAAGAACGTTAACGGTAAACTTTATTTATACATGAAGACAGCCGAAAGGGCCCATATGCCATCTCGCTGGTGGGAGCGTATCAGACTCTCAAAGAACTACAGCAAGGCATTGAGCCAGATAGACGAGCATTTGCAATACTGGCAAAAATTTTTAATTCATAAGTGCAAGCAAAGATTAACTAAGCTCACTCAAGTGGCCATCACTGAAAGGAGACTAGACTTGCGAGAAGAAGAGAGACATTACGTTGGTGTCAAGCCTAAGGTGAAGAGGAGAGAAGAGAACAGAGAACGTAAGGCTTTAGCCGCAGCTAAGATCGAAAAGGCCATCGAAAAGGAGTTGCTTGAAAGATTGAAGAGCGGTGCTTATGGCGACAAACCATTGAATGTCGACGAGAACATCTGGAAGAAGGTGTTGGGCAAGGTCGACGTGCAGGACGAAGAGGAGGAAGAAGACGAAGATGAATTCGAACTTGAAAGCGACGACGAAAGCGACGTTGGCGAGGTCGAGTACGTTGAGGATGATGGTGATGATGAGTTGGTCGACATGGAAGACTTGGAGAAGTGGCTAGGCGACTCTGCCAGCGACCAAGCTTCTAGTTCCGAGAACTCTGACGACGAGTCGGAGCACGACGAGGCCGGCTCGAGCGCCAACTCGAATGGTGCATCTTCCAAGCGCAGCGCCAAAGACGCCAGAGCGGCCTCCAAGAGAAGAAAGCCCCGTGTTGAAATCGAGTACGAGCAGGAGCAAGAGCCTTCCATCCGTACTAACATTCTCACTACATGATTTATATGCACTACTCTCTTCTTCTTCGTCATATCCACATCGACTCATCATAGCGTCCACAAATTAATCTTCTACCTCTACAAGTACGTTTCGCTTTCTTGAGTTCCAGTGTACCTTTATATGGAAGTATTTCGCTCTCCGTTATGGGGATGTAAATATATATTCACTGTATGTACATATTAATGATTGCTGGTTCGCGTATTCCGTCCCCAGCCTTAAGCCAGCCCTGCTTGATTGTTATAAACAGTGCACTTGCGCTGACTAAACTACACAGGATATCAATGCTTTGTTCAATGCAATGGAATATACATAATGCCTTGTGTTCTAGTATAACATACAAAATGCGCCTATAGTTTATTTCTGTTTGAGTATCTTGGAGACTCTACCCTTGGGGAGTAAGTAGGAAGGTTAGATTGTTACAAGGAGGCTGGGGATCAAAGACGGTAGCATTTGTATCAACCACAGCCTTCGGGGGTGCCAAGTATTTACCTTTATATAATATATATATAGATATGGAGATTACATAAAATTCGAGGTATCTCCGAATCCAAGTAGAAAAAAATAAATTATTATTACATCGAGGGAGTGTTAATAAGCATAGACCTAAGGAAATGTCATTGAACCTTATGCCATCATGGACGACGTCGTCCATGCCAAGTTCAACAACTATCAGGTCTGCAGCCACCACGGCTGCACCACATTTACTGACGTTGCTTGAGAGTGCGATGTCAAAAGCCCTGACAGCGACCCGTAATGCAGAACTAGTCTCTTTGTCACGAGTGATCCGAGGAGCACAGGCATCGTTGACGCTTATAGATGCCGAGAAAGCTCTTGCCACTGCCACGGCATCGACAGCCAAGGTTGAGGCGTCGCAGGTGGCCTTCAATGCCACCCTCAATTTATTAGGTCTTGAATGGGATGAAAATACATACGACATTAGAAGTTTGAATCGGCCGGCTAATATCATATACTTGGTCGTTTTTGTTCTAGAATTTGCATTTCTTGTGGGTATGTTATGGAAGTCGAGGTATCATTGGTTCAATGTGGCTTTCATAAGCGGTTACGGTTTAGAGTTTGGTGGTTTTGCCGCGAGAATAGGCTCCTTTAGTGACATGACAAACCTGGATCCTTTTATTGCCCAACTTGTGATGCTTACTATTGCTCCTGCGTTTATCATGGGAGGGGTGTACTTTTTGTTTGCTCAGCTAGTGGTAATACATGGACGAGAATATTCATTGTTGCGGCCTCTATGGTACTCATATATTTTTATCACCTGTGATGTTGTTTCTCTTGTTATCCAAGCTGGCGGTGGTGGATCAGCCTCTATAGCGTCTCAGAACTATGAAGACACAGATCCAGGTACGGATACTATGATTACAGGTATTGCTTTCCAAGTTTTCGCAATGAGTATATTTTTATTCTTCTGGTTCGACTTTTTAAGGAGGATATATTTACAAGATCTCCCAATACCAGAAAAAAAAATGGTAGAGATACAAGAATCTTATGGTACTATTCCTCAATGTGTCAGTACGTACAATAAAAAGAGTTTTGCAAATTTTTTTAGATTGTTGTTCAACGTTCCATCGGCTAGAGAGTTCAAAACGATTTATTTAGAAAACAACTATAATCCTGGATTCTTCGAAATCAGAAAGAGGAGATTGTTTCATTGGTTTCCTTTGGCTCTTACAGCAGGTGTCATATTTATTTATATCCGTTGTGTTTACAGAGTCGTCGAACTTGCGATGGGTTTTAGCGGTTACTTAATCACGCATGAGGTCTATTTGATGACTCTTGATGCCCTAATGATTGCTTTAGCGGGAATACTATTTTGTGCGTTCCATCCAACATTTATATTTGGTGTCAAAAATATCATTCAATTGAAAAAAATCAAAAAGAATATCGACGAAGAACACTATACGTTTGATGAAAATGCTCCTACCGAGCCTGAGACTTCTTCTCAATTCAGGAACTCCTTTGAAACATCAAATGGCAATTTTAAAGAGGTTCAGCCTTATCCTACTCTTGGTTAAACGCAGTAATCGAACTATTTATATTTTGTGAAATTTAAAAACCAAACTTTCAGTATATGCCTATAGATTCCAACATGATCTAGTAAGATCATTAAAAAAAAACTGCTATGGTTGAGTTCTTTCTCTATGTGTATTAGATAGACAATATAATATGAATAATGTACATAACATTTCTCCGTGATTTGATCACACTTATATGCTGTTTCCTTGAGCATAGTAGAATAGTCCGTTCGCATCTATGAAAGTTGCAAAATGCACATTATAAAAATTGTAAGATATCGATTATATAAAGAGATCTTACCCCTTGTGCCAGCCTGGGACTTGAAACTCAAGCCCTACTATAATTGAATAGCCTTAAACTTTACTCTAGGTCAGTTGACAGAGAAAAATTTTTTTGATTAACTTTAAATATTACCCAATGTCCTCATACACAAGCAGGTTAATGAGAGAGTTGCCATTCTATCCTCAAGCAAACGATTCTCTCGGTCCTGATACAGTCGAGGAATTACTATATAATGGACATATTAATACTAAGTATCCAGCTGATGGTTTTAAGGGCTTTCATTCGTTGGTGTTCTGTACGTCTAACGCAAAACAGATGGCCAAACTTTATGAATTGTCTTACGGTTTTGAGGAAATAGCATATCGTGGTTTGGAATCAAACTCAAAAAAGATTGCATCTCACGTAGTTAGAAATGGTAACATAGTTATTGAATTCGTCAATACATTGGAATGTGTCGACCGTCAATCGATACCCTCGTTGAACGAGAGTATTACGAACGCATATTCAGGTCGCAATTTAGCAGAGAACCCTCTCCTTAAAAATCAGAAGCAAAAGGCTAACGATTTCGCCAACCAAATCGTGGATGAGAAAATAAATCAATATGTCTTGGACTATAAGTATGGTTCAAGCAGTGACGCTTTGAAGAAGTCGATCACAGACACCATGGCTTTCCGTAGTAGTGTTTCTGAATTGAGCCAATCGGTTGCGAAATTTATCGAGATCACAGAAAAGTCCCTCCAAGAGAACCTTGACACGTACATCATCCAGGAGTTTGTTAGAAGACATGGCGAAGGAGTTCTTAACGTTTCTTTAGAAGTACTAGACGTTGATAGAATTTTCTATCGGGCAATGGAAGCAGGGGCAGAAATAGTCAAATACCCGAATATTATAAGCGATCAGTATGGGTCAGTCAAAGTTGCAACAATCGCAATTCCTTCCACCGATATACACCACACTTTGATTGAAAATATCAACTACAAAGGGTCATATTTGCCAACATACATTACTCCACTTGAAAAGAAGCATGATGGACATCGCAAACTTTTGCAGGCATTACCCCCTGTAAGGTTAAATGCTTTAGACCACTATGTTGAGAATTATACTTGGAATCAAATGATGCCACATGCTTATTTCTACGCAAAAATTTTTGGTTTCCATAAATATTGGTCAGTTGATGAAGCGGATGTTTCAACGTCTGAAACTGCCTTGAGATCTATTGTCTTAGCTTCCAGTAATGGAAAAATTAAGATGCCTATCAACGAGCCTGCAAAAGGAAAGAAGAGAGGCCAAATTGAAGAATTCTACGACTTCAATGGTGGACCTGGTATTCAGCACCTTGCTCTCACCACATATGATATTGTTGGTACGGTCGAGGCTTTGAAAAGAAGGGGCGTCGAATTTAATACGACCTCAGATACCTACTATGCCAATCTAAAAAAACGACTTGTCAATGATGATATCGTTTTCAAGGAAAATTTCGAGACATTACAGAGACTTCATATTTTGGTCGACTATGATAGCTCGACAAGAAATAAAAGAACAAAGACATGCAATTACCTCTTACAAATTTTCACAAAACCACTCCATGACCGTCCAACCTTATTCATCGAGATAATTCAAAGACATCATCATAATGGCTTTGGAAAGGGTACATTTAAAGGTCTTTTCGAAAGTATTGAGCACCAGCAAAGGTTGAGAGGTACTCTTGTTCCAAGTGAACCCTAGACTGTTGGAGTGTACCTGGGTATCTATCAAACATTTTTCTTCATACTTTCGTTTCGTATCGAACACGATAAGTCCTTTTTCTACTTGCTTACTCCTCTGATTTTCTCTCTATCTCTTATTTCGCTTAGTCTTATTTTTCAGCTACATACGTAATCTCGATTTATCAGATATAATAAACGTATTCATCGTATATTTTCGCATCATTAATACAAAAAAGAAACCCTGAAAGTAAAAGCATTATTAGTTATACAGTAGTATTTCAACACATATTAAGGCACAGGTACTTTATATGCTATTATATCTTTTTTTTAAATCACTAGGTCCGTGTTAACGAATTTTTCAATTGCTGCAACATACCGCGACATCGTGGAAAAGCGTTATACCCAGATCAATTCTCCTTCTTTTCTCTCAAAGAGTGTGAATTCTTTCTTTAGTTTTTAAACATCGCGAACGACTTTATCATCGAAAGTTGTTCCTACTTTATCAAAGCTGAAGGAATTTTCAATGCTGTTGGCAGGAGGGTTCAAAGCTGTTGTTCCTTCGTCTTGATGATTGACAGTGCCGTCATTTTTCATAGCACAACCCTTAAGTTGAAAGAATTTTTTTATATCTTTGACAAATAAAGGATATAAAAGAAAATCTATACCCTCATTTCTTGCAATCTCTGCTGCTCTGTCAAATGGGATCCAAACCCCTTTTAAATTCATGGTACCAACTTTGATGACGTTTTTGTTTTTTTCGGTTTTCAAGATACCATCTCTTTTTCCTCTGGTCATTCCAGCCACATTCAAGAGCTTTGTTCCATTGATGAAGTTTGTATCTTCCCTTCTTGATACAAGTATTCCCTGTGCTTCTACCTGGTAACATACTGTCTTCTCATCGTCCCAGTAGGTTGTGGCTATTCGAGGCTTGACAGGTTTGGAAAATTCATCGACTCTATTATCGTAAGTCAATGGTCTGGTACTGGTAGAAGAGTTTCTCAGGTGTATGGTCGTACTATTGGAGGAAAGTGAGGAGTTAGAATGTTGATGTTGATGCTGAGAAAGTCGATTACCATTTGATGGTCCATTATACATGAAAAAGTTGTAATTTGAGTGAGGAGGAACATTCAGTTGTCCCATTTTAGGCAGACCGGACTGATCTCCAGAAAAAAGATTATGAGTTTGGTTGGAACTTTGATTGGGAATAACCTGGTATTCATTGTAGTAATCGTGAACCTGTGTCTGTGGTGGTATAACGTTCGTATCAAAATAGCCATGAGGCTTAAACTTAGCTGGTGGAGGTACAAAGTATGTATGTGAGTGATGATGCATTGGATCATTTGTAGAGTAAAAGTTGCTGGCAGGCTGAATGTTGCCATGCTCACCTCCAGCTGAGCCGACCCCTTCACCATTGTAATAATTATTCTGGCTAGGAACTGACATGCTAGTTATCTGTGAGACTTCGCCTTGCGCAAACCCCTCGTGGTACTTTCGTTTTAAGTTTTCCTAATCGTCTTCAAACTATTCTAAGCTCGATAATTAGTACATCGATAAGCAGTTAGCGACTATTGTTAACACAGAATGAGTAAAAATCGCTTAATGCATGCCTATCTACGCTTATATATACGTAGCTATGCTAAAAATTATTGAGGGTCATGTAAGAAATCCGAGGCACCTTCTGACCATTATGTAAATTATAGTAGAAAAGGCTCGGTATCCTAGACTTAATTTATGAGTTCTCTTTTCTTGCTGTGTACTAGGTTCTGTAAGATCATGCATCCTTTATAATGTCCTTCTCATAATTTCACTGATCAATGCGGAAACATGAGGTTATGATATCTTCCCCAAATGGTTTTTAGATTTCTTGCAATTGCATTTCTTGGACCCTTAATACAAAATATGATCTGCTTGAGTATTTTGAAAAACGCTGCAATTACGAATATTTCGCAACCTTTGGTATGTCGCAACCTTTGGTATTTCGCAACCTTTCAAAATACTAAGAACTACCAAGTTATGTAGAATGATAACGAAGGAGGTCTCATAGAATAATAGAATAAAGGATCTAATCGTTAAAATACATAATAACCTAAGAAAAAAAAGCGTGATATAGGAAATGTTCACAACTTTGAAAAATTGCAGCATGGTGCTTCACCTAACTTCAACTTGCATATTCGTTAGTAATCCAATAACTTGCAATTGTGAAGGAAGAAGAATATCATAACCAGAAAAATAGGCAATAATACGAGTGAACCGAGTGTTTGAGATGATTCTACAACTTTTATCTAGTCTTACTTTGTAAGGACCTCATATTTGTGGTACAATAAAAGTTGATTTTCTCATTATTCACGTCAATCAATGACCATTTCAGCATTCGGGAATAAGCTTGGGAAAAGGCTATAGCTTGATTGATGGTTAAGCTTCATACATTATCCAATATCAGATCAATAAAGGCAAAGAACATTTTTATCTTCACTTGCAACGAGGTGTTTTTCTATGCATGAACTCACCTCACTTTCTCTTAGAAAGAAACCAAAGGCATTCCTTATCTGGCTGATATCAGGTTATAAGCGCTGGCTATGTATTACCCACGATATTCACCATATTTCTGTATTGTCACTTCTCTGTAATAATAATTTCTCTAATTAACCGAATGAATCAACGATCAATAGAATACGAGAACCTGCAGTATGTCAATGCTGGTCAAATGTTCTCGTTTACACTATCTGCTGTACTAGAAACGCAATAGACTCTTACCCATTCTTAATGATTTTACATGAAGTACAATTAAGCATTGAAATATACACAGTAATAAATGCTTGACACTGTATATTTTAAACCACTATATACTGAGTTAATTATGAGTAGTCATTTTTGTACCTACGACCGGAGCAGATATACTAGTCTTTTGCGGTTCTACTTTGCCTTTTATAGGAAGACCTAGTATCTTCAACATCCACATCATTAGATAGTACATTTGCGGCATAAAGTAGGTTATCATGCTGTGACTTTGCTAAATATTGGGCCATTACCTGGGACCCTGATGTAGAGAAGCCATTGTTTGGGTTCACAAATGGTATTCCTCCCGGCTGATGACCTTGCGTGTAGTAGTTACCAAGGCCGTTAGAACCTCTTCTATTTGGATTTTGAAAATGGTACATCCCTTGAGGAGGTGGAACAAATGGAGATGGTGGAAACCTAGGAATATCAGAGTTGCTGCGATAATACTTCAGATCACCTGAACGTAAGGACGCATTAGAGGAGTTCCGGGAAGAGTATTTATTTCTTGAGATAAAAGAATCTGAAGAATTAAATTTTGATCCATGCAAATTATTTCGATAGTAGGGTTTTTTATAATTTCCATTCGAACAAGAAGAGTCATTTTCACCGATTATGATGGATATATCATCATCATCATCATCATCATCATCTTCGTCGTCGTCTCCTTCATGATAGTAATCATCACCATCGACATTCAAGGCTACTTCAGATTCATTCAATTCCATACTCTTTGAAGACTGATCTTTAGATGTTGAATCATGGACAACCCTCGAATTCTCATTTTCATTCTTTTCGTTCTCAAGTTCATCATCATTGATTTTCAAATCACTCAACTCTGTAGTGTCAATATCTTGTTCATTTATGTCATGATCCTGAGCTGGGGTTGATTTCGCAATTTCATCACAATTAATGGATTCTGGAGTAGAGCCTTTTTCGAATGGTGAAATATTATCTTTTGAGTCCTTTCTAATTATACCAAAAACCAGGGCTGCATTTTCGTCTATAAAATCATTCTTATCAGAATCAGAAATGGACTTATGTTCGTCGAAAGAAAAATTATCTTTCAAAATTTCAGAGGAGTTTTCATCATTTGATAGCTTTTTCTTACCTTGTTTTTTACGAATATTGAATTTAGGAGGATTCCCACATCTATCTTTAGCAAAACTTATCTTGAAATCTTTATATTTTTCAAAAATATTGCCAACATTACCAACCACCTTGCTAACTTTTTCGAGGTTTCCAGACTCGAAAAGCTCAACTACTTTGATTGCACTCATGATATGCATGAAATTGAGAAAACCACAATCGCCATTATGATAGAAATTTATTTGCTCTAATTCTCCAAAACTGGAGAAATCACGTCTCAAAACATCTTCACTTGGAAGTCTCCCTTTTGGTACGCTTTTATCCTCCAAAGGTACATCAGCATTTTCCTTATTAACCTTAATACCAATATATACATTTCTGGAAGCTCCTGCAGTGACTGCCAATGCAATTTCCCTGCTCAAAGGTCCAGAGTGATTTTTGGCCCATCCCACTGTGATACTGTATCCATGGATTATTAATTGATGCAAAACTTGATGATTTAAGTAAAATTTCAAAGCAACTACCGGGTCAACAAATGTGATAAAACACATACGTTTCTTCGGATGATATTTTATTGATTCAACTAAACCCCCAGCCCTAACATTATTGGCTATCTCTTCAACAGTAGTATTTGGGTGCAAGTTACCCAAATATAAAGTTCTATTTCCAACATTAAGAGGATCTGGATTGTATGGGAAGGGTGCTGAAGAGAAGCTTGCGTTACTACTTCTTGATATAGATGGACTAGAATGCGAGTTAGGCTGCATTAAGTATGGCTGGGAAGGAATATCAGTAGGTTCAATTGAATGAGATGGAGGAGGGCTCGATGGATCTACCAGGGAGTCACCCGAAGTAGGATTTTTTATTATCGAATCATCCACATCATTGTTCTCAATAAATGCCTGAGGCTTAAAATCCTTAGTTTCATTTGGTTCACGTTCCTCAATGTCATAAGACTTGTTTTTTGTTTCTTCAGCGCCAGCCAGTGACATGTCACTTAGTACCTCAGATGAACTATGGGCTGGTGAATCTTTTGCAGAAAATTGTGATGAAGCAAGAGTGGTATCATTTATAATGTAACTTTGAGAGGAGGTACTTTTGCTTTTATATATGTCTGTCCTATCACATCTATCCTTTCCGAAAGATACAAAGATGTACTTATCAATGAGCAGGTCTTTCTTTTGGCCACCCTCTTCTGTATTACTATTGATATTTTTAGTCACATATTCATATGTTTTGATTGCAGAGTCAATAGAGGTAAAGTGAATACTCAACGTCACATTTTTATCGTCTTTGCCATGGGTGACTTTGAAATCTTCTATTTCACCAAAACGAGCAAATTTCATATTTATACTCTTTATTTTAGAATCATCGTCATTTGAAGATTTAACATGCAAGTTTATGTTGACACATCTAGTGGCACCGAGGTCAACTATGTAGTTGAGAGTTTTAAGTTTTATATAGTCCTGTTTCTTAAGCACAAAAGGGCTATATCCCATACTAGAATGATTATGAGCCATCTCATATAAGGATACCTTGAGGTATTTCGAATTGTTCAATTTTTCTTTCAACATATTTAAATTCGACATGTTCTTGCTGTACTTGAGGTAGAAGCTCACTGAGATCTTGGAATTTACGAATGAGATGTAGCATGTCTTCAAAGAGGATACATCCTTGATGTGGGATGGGGCTGGTCTGGAAAATATTTTACAGTACTCTATCGGTCCATGATCCACGACACTCAACAACTCATTCAACGAGACTTCTTCACTCAAGTTTTTCAACACAATAGTACGCGATATGTTGAGCTGGTCCAAGCCAGATCTACTGCCACTGGAGTTAATATATGGTGACAGGGGAGGAGGCGTCAGTTTGTATACGAGTCCTCGGTTTCCATTTTGCTGAGGAACATAGCCATACCCAGGGACATGGCCCATAGATCCATGTTGCACGTACGGACCAGAGTGCAAGGGTGACATCGGGACCATGCCGTGTCCACCTGCAACGTACGGTGAACCCACCAAGAGATTCCTGGGGAGCATTGACTGACTATAGGTCAAATCAAGAGGCGTTACTGGTGGAGCTCCAATCTCTTTATTGAAGTATCCATATTGCGGCTGATATTGAACCCTATCCCCATAAAACTTTCCTCCTTGTTCTGGTATCATCCTCTACTTCAACTTTCTCACCACCTGATAGCCTTTATTCAAATCAAGCACTAAAAACGAATGTTTTTGGTGGCCTTTTCAGTTTCTCAACGTATGCGATTAAAATTAATACTCGATTTTGTATGCCTTGATTTTTCTTTTTTTAACCTAATATTTACCTCTATCTTTCAACAATATTTTAATTTCAGCTTGAAGGATATTCTTCCTTAATTGGTCGACACTAAGGGTAGAAGTTTACAAATTTTTTGCTCTGATAAAAAGCTCAATACCTGTTCTTGCCGTTTGCTATCCAAAAATCGGTAGTAGTTCTCTGAGGTTGAAAGAGGAAAAAAATAAAACAGCTTGTTATTTGACTTTGTGTTATTTTCTTGAAACTGAAAAAAAAACCTAGTACTGGGCTTCTGCTGGGACGTTAATCAGCACCAAGGGTAGCGCAGGGTTTAGGAGTGGGAATAGGATTCTACAGAGCCGACCTCGGCGACTTTTCTAGCGGATTGCGGTGCACACGGAGTACGGCGGCTGCCAGGCCCAGGGACATGTGAAACCCTAAAAGCATTTTTGTAGGCTTACGAGAAAGAAAAGATCGGCGTTGCCCCGATCCCAATCTGGATCATGAGCAGTCAACGTAGTTCTTCGCTGCCTCGACGTGCGAGCCAAAATCACGCGTAATGCTCAGCGGGGCCGATAGGCTTCTTCAGCTGTTCGGCACAGGACTTGTACAGAAAGCAATGCTGATGGCACCGACGCTTGCTCTGCCCTGGGACCGCATTCCGCAGTCGCGACCCGATCTCCTTACTAAGTATTATGCAACGCTGGGAATGAGATCGCAACATCAGGGATTTTGCGCACTGTGCCCGAACGCTATCTCGAAGAATCCTCTCTGAACGATAGGCTGGGCTCCGTAGATGGGTCTGTGGTGCGCCTGCGCGCTAGCACAAATTTCGCTCACCGCGCAAAGTCCGCCTAGAAACGTCCTGAATGCTGTGCGCGCCGCCCCTGTAGTGATCCCTGCCAGCGAGGGTCCTGTGGGTGCGCAGACAGCTATTGACACCAGGACGATCCAAACAGTAGAATATCGCATTTCACGCCCACGCGCGTAAGGCCTAGTTCTAGTACCGCTGTCGAGAGCCGCCTTGCCGATCTGATCCTGTTGCTTGTGTTCCCCATTATTCGACCAAGCACAACGGCGCCGACCACACTTTCCCTTCGAAAACATGCAGCGAAGCAATCCAGAACAGGTCGCACCCGGGCACGGTCCGCCAGGAGCCTGCTATCTTGCGCGAGCAGACCATGCGGATGGTCTTACGCCACTTGGGATCACGATCACAGCACGTGCCACTCAAGCCGCACTCTCCGCTAAGTGTCCGTCCTTTGAAAGACACGCTCGCAGAAATACCCCCCAGTGTGTGAGGCGCCAAATTGGCCCGCACTATGTGCAGTGCGTGTTTTGGTTTTTTTGCTGGTGGTTTTTCGATGGTTTTCTTAAGGAGATCAACAAAGAGACGTGCACCAGTGGCAAAAACGGAATTCTTAGTAAAAATTTTTAGCTTTCCCTCAAAAAAAGCATTAGGTAGGCAGCATCGAAATCTTAATATATAAGATTTTAGTGACGTCGAGTTAGATATACATCATCGATAAAACATAAAAAGAAATGGCACAAGAAGTCCCAACATTCAAATTGGTCTTGGTAGGAGACGGTGGTACTGGTAAGACCACGTTCGTCAAGAGACATTTGACAGGAGAGTTTGAGAAAAAGTACATTGCTACCTTGGGTGTCGAAGTTCATCCATTGGGCTTCCATACCAATTTCGGTGAGTTGAAGTTCGATGTGTGGGATACAGCCGGTCAGGAGAAGTTTGGTGGTTTGAGAGACGGCTACTATATCAACGGCCAATGTGGTATCATCATGTTTGATGTTACGTCGAGAATCACGTACAAGAACGTTCCAAACTGGCATAGAGACTTGGTTAGAGTGTGTGAGAACATTCCTATCGTGTTGTGCGGTAACAAGGTCGATGTTAAGGAGCGTAAGGTCAAGGCCAAGACCATCACTTTCCACAGAAAGAAGAACTTGCAATACTACGATATTTCCGCCAAGTCCAACTACAACTTCGAGAAGCCATTCTTGTGGTTGGCCAGAAAGTTGGTTGGTCACCCTCTGTTGCAGTTTGTTGCTTCTCCAGCCTTGGCTCCACCTGAAGTCGCCGTCGATGCCGACTTGATGCAAAAATACGAACAGGAAATGCTGCAAGCCACTGCTATGCCATTGCCTGATGAAGACGATGGTGACTTGTAAGCTACTGTTGTCCCCCCTTTATTTTTCTGCTACCTTAAATGGTTGTTAATTTTATATAGTTAAGTAGTTTATACACGGTGTATTAAAACACTAATTGTTTTTCAATGTGCATGGCTTTCATGCTGCCCATTTATTTACTAAACTTCTGTATGCTACGTTAAATAATGATGCAATGCTCGAACGGACGTGCTGCTTGTGCTCTTCATCACGGCCCGCGTGTGTTTAGACTGGAGACTACGGAGGCGAGCATCGAATGCCTCACTTGTCGACCAGATCAACTTAGAAGCTCACGTTTGGTTTTGTGTGCTTTGCAATGGCAGCCTGATACTCCTCAGTGAAGCGGAATACAGATGGTGGCGGGTTTGGGAATCCAGGCAAATTTGGTGGAGGTGGAAGAGAGAGATTATCATCTTGTGTATTATTATCTGTCTTGACGTATCCAGGAGCCCCTGAATTTAAGACATCAATACCTATTTCATAGGGTGATTCTTGACTCTCCCAGATCCCTGTCTCTTTTGCTTTTACTTCGTAGTAATTGCAATAGTACCTGATATGGTTTTTTCCCATCAAATGGGATTTTCTTACACTAATGGTATCATGAGTCAAGTATGACTTGCAGTAGTCGCAATAATACTTTGGCATCTCCAGCTAGTACTAAAGTCTGATACACCCAATGTAGCGCAACCTAGGCTTGGTTTCTGAAGTCAAATTCAAACACAAGAAGGCTTAAGTTCCAGAATAGCTAACATGTTCTATCTTTTCATTTTGAGGCATGATTCAGTTGATGCTAACCTCCATCTTGGTCACATGACTATTTTATGACCAATAAAAGCTCGAGGTTTGGACACAATTAGATCACACACTACCAGCACCGAGAGTCGGTAAGAAAATAGATTCAGCAGGAATAAATGGATTTTCAAGAGTAGTCAAGATAGAAAACAGGTTAAGAATGCTCAGACAATCAATTGTATGTACTAGCCAGCTTAGAAATATCCCGGTGCCCACTAAGTGTCTTTTCTTTGAAAATCAGTGAATAGGTATTTGCTTTCCGATCAGAATACTTAAGTACGGAAATTAGGGGAATAAAAGAGGTTTTAGCGTCACTCTCCAATGATAAAGCAGTTCACACCAGTTCTCATACGCAATATGCGACACGAGAGATCTGGCAGAAGAACGAGGAAACAAGTGCCAGGTGCATTTGAGTCAAGACAGAATCGAATTGTCCTTTGACTTTCATTGAGTGTAGATACAACATGGGGCAACGAGGAGATCGTTTAGGATTCTATTTCAGTTTCAGTTTCAATTTTGGATACTAACTAATATTTAGCGTTTTGCTCCTAGAAGATTACTTTCAGTCACACCCCAAAGAAGCAACTTGGTGGCTGATTTGTACATCCAACAAATCAAAGCTTTCAAGCCAACTCCTTTGTCCGAAAAGGAAGTCGAGTCTGCTGTGAAGTCTTTTAAGTTGCCAGCTAAACCAAGCATTCCTGAGTCAGAAATATCGGCAGATGCCTTGAGCCAGTATGAGTCTGCTGAGGTTGAGACTGAGTCATCTAAGCCAGCTTCCAGCTCTAACTCTGCCTCTGCTGATGAGGACTGGTTTGTTTTCGAGGAAGAGGAAGAACACCATTGATCAGTATGTTAGTAAAGATGACTTACGTTTGAACGGTTTGACAACAAAATAGCGTATTCTATTTTCATTTGTCCAATCTTTGAAGGTGCTAAATATTACCTAGCGCATATAAACACAATAAAAGCTATATATTTTATTATCAAGAATGTAGAAGTATATAGTATCTCTGGTCCTGTCTTTCTACTATAGCCTGTTTCTTTAACAAAATCACTGCTAATGATTTGTTGTGAATCCAAGTGTTTTACGGAGGGCTAAGTCGCACTTGCAGAAAAGTGTTTATGAATATCATCATGTATGGTATAAATGACGTCGAATGATCACAAGTCAGGAAGTCCTGGTGAAGGTTATGGAAATATGGACGCAATAGACAGTGCTGCAGATCTCATCAATTCAACTCTAATTTCAAAGGGGTATATTGATGAGAAATTAAGGTTTAATACAATAAATTGGCGAGAGTTGATAGAAGACCAATTGAACAGTAATAACAATAAAGGACATCCTAGGTTAGACGAATTGGAAATCACAGAGAACGTGTACAATAATGATAGGAATATTATCAATATCATTTATTCACTCTTACAATCGATTGAAAGAAACAAGAGCCAAAATAAAGCGTTTAATCGAGTAATTGCGCAAAAGGATGCAACCATTACTGAGCTAAATCGAAAGATCGATATTCTAGAGAACAAACTCATTGATTCAGAAACAAAGCTAGAGAGATCTGTGAGATTAGACAAAATTCAACTTAACAAGCGTATTCAAGATCTCTCGCATATAAATAAATTGCAGTACCAAGACATAAACAAGCTAAAAAATTGGTGCAGTGATGTGAAAGTGAAGTACCACATGGAGATTAAAAAGAAGAACTTGGAAATAGATCAGTTGAAAAATATGGTTTTGGAGAAGAGAAATCTTTCCACTACAACTTCAATGGGATTGCCTTTATTCGACGACACAGCTACTAAACACTTCTCTCCAGAAAATTCTGTCAATTCCAATATTATTTATAATCATAATCCTATCATTGATAACACCAACCCCAGCTACTTATCAGTGGAGCTGTCGGGGCCATTAATCGACAGTGAATACGAAAAGATTGTTGTTGATCTAACAGACTTGATTGATAACTTGATTAATGAGAATCACAAATTTGCAAAATTCATACGACAAGTCAACGAATATTATACCAGTATTAATAATCTGTTGAATACCGCGAGTGTAAAGTCCTTGAATGAATTCACGCCACCAAATCCTTCTGATATCATAAATCTCGAAGCTATCGAACGAGGTAGAGATATTTCAAGAAAAGGAGAAGCAGTCGATGAAGTTGAATCATTTGACATAATCAACAAACCACTACTTAATAACATCTATAAAAATTATCACTACATAGTGAATTTTGTCAATTCAATAGATTATCATCTAGAATCAGGGCAAGAAAAGAATGATGATACAAACCAAGAAAAGTTGGAAGACTTGAAGAAGGAACTAGAAGTGGTGAAGAATAGTTGGCAAGATGCAATAAGAACTCTTGAAAACTGGAAAAAATATCAGTCATCTACCAAAAAATAAACACTTCATTTTAGAACCCAACATTTTAAAATTATCTGCTAATATTATTTGTACTTGTTTATACAAAAGAGATCTACGAATTTCAACTGCGAAGATGCTCAGCAGTGATATCATTATTTATATCTAGGGATTCTGCCATTGTTCTCAAAATCGTAGTTTCTAGAGAAACGACCTTCAATGGGAAATCTCTCAATATTTCAAATTCATTTTCCCTAATGGAATCTTTTTTAAATTTTAAAGCAAAGTCATGTATCTTGCTATCAAAATCAAGGTAAGTGTTAAGCAAAATTCCTGTACAATATATATTCTTATAATGGAGATTTGATTCATTAATGCAAATATCCTGATCCTGAGGAATGATTTTCAGTTCATTTTCAGTAGCATTATTTTGTTCGATAGAATCCAATGAGATAGACGATCGAGTAATATTCATTACCTTACTATCCGAAGAAAATAGCGCTTCTGGTTGAGGTTCTCTCACATAGAATTTTACAATTCGTAATAAGTCTCCTGTTTGTAGAAACGTAAATTCAGAGCTCGCTTTTCCTCTAAAAGGTTTAACAACTACCACGATACCTCCCATGGATATGTTATTATCCAGAAATGGGTCTTTAACTTCACGAATGATAAACTCGTTCATATTTTTATTGGCATTATCCACAATGTTTTGGAGCATCAAGGTGCGCGTGAAACTATCGAACTGTTCTGAAGTATAGAGATTTGCAGCATCTGGAGCAGTCATGATCATTGCTGAATCACAATCAGAACGAACAGACTTGCCATTCATGTTAGAAGTTAAATTATCGGAAACTCTTTGCATGAAAGATTTTTGAGGCGCTCCATCAGTGTCTCGAAAATCTCCTAATATGCAAAGATCTCCACTAGTTGTAACACGACTAAGTCTACTATCAGATAATAGAGCTCCATCAGATTGAGATGGATGAATTAACCGATAATCTGAGCTTTTGATGGCTAGTCTCGAATGCGCCGACAGATCTTCATTAGTATCATAATAAATAATGGAACTGGGCGGTTGGTTGATATCAATTTGATTCTCAATATCACTTCTGTTTTTTTCATCTCTTCGCCTAAGAAATAAAGCTAGCAGTTTCTTTTTGTTTTCACTGAATGCATTACTGCTATGATGATATTTTAGCTCTGTCAAGCTGTACTCTTTGTCCGGTCCCAAGGTAACCGCACAACAACAAACAATATAGAAGAACAATAAGAGAGCAATTAAGAGCAGAAAACCCAATACAGATCCAATTACAGACCCAAGAACTGTTGCTCTGGAACTCATTCTGTGTATAGATACTTGGTATGTCTTAGATGGTGCTTATATACCCTGAAGATAGTAGATGTTTTTTGGGACTGGCTGCAAAGAGAATATGACAGGACACGACATCAAATTTTAAGAATTTTGATTCAACGCTAAATGGCGTATTTGAGTTGAATGCCTTACAGCTGACTGTTATTGTTGACTTTGCGATGAGCCGACTTAATGAGGTTTTCAAACTCGCTGTCGATGTCGACTATCTCGGTAAAAAGTTCTTTCTCCTCTTGTTTTTGCATCTGTCTATTCTCCTCTATCTTTCTATATTTGCGGGTGGTTTTCTTCATCTTGCTTTGTTTTACTTTGCTTTCTCTGTCTTTTAGCACAGCAGTTCTACAGTGTTCTGGATCCTGCAACTCTTCGAGTTTCAATGCTAGTATTTCTCTCGCTTTCTTCCTATTTTGTTCCTGCGATCGAGAATATTGGCATGTAACGACAATACCTGTAGGAATGTGTCGCAATTGCACTTTGCTATTAGTTTTATTGATCTTTTGGCCTCCAGGTCCCTTACCACCTTTGATAAAGTCTTCTTCCAACTCCTCTTCTTTAATCAACCAGAGAGGCCGGGGTGGGAGTTTATTTTTCTTCAAAATCCCATAAGATCTCCTGAAATTGGCATAAAATTGACTCAGAGACACACAAACGTTACTTGAAAACCCGCGTAAGCCCCTACCAATATTAAAGATATATGCTATTCTGTACATTTAGCCAAGGTAACTAATGACTTTGCGTGCACTTAACTCGATGTCTTCATAATATTTGAAAGTTTACATGTTGAGTGTAAAGTATTCAGACTTTACAGTTTACGTGAACGCGTATTTATCCTAAAACGGTTACTTAATGAGAAGAGTTGTGATGCGTGAGGTGAAACATTTATCATCTAGTTTACTACAATTCAGGACGTATAAGGTTTAGAATTCACTTGCACTTACTAGTGAATCTTCTATACTACAGTGAGTAAAATGTCGTTCGAAAGACCGGATATATATGCTACCCATGTTTTACCTGGGGAAGAACCCCAGGATAACTCGTTCAATGAAATAGTCAAAGCTTTTCGTCAATTTATCCTTGAGTTTAGGATGGACAATCAATTCATTTACAGAGATCAATTACGAGAAAACTTGCTTATTAGTAAGTACCTCTTGAAGGTTAATTCAGAACACTTGATAGTTTTTAATGAAGAGTTGAACAAAAAGTTGATGGATGACCCTGCCGAGATGATACCTTTGTTCGAAACTGCTATCACCGACATAGCGAAACGAATAGCGTTTTTGTCAAATGATGAGGTACCAAAAGATTTTCCAAGCTGCCAGCTAGTGTTGCTTTCTAATGCTAATAAGATATCAATTCGGGACCTAGACTCAGAGCACATATCGAAGATAGTGAGAATAAGCGGAATTGTGATATCTGCTTCAGTTTTATCATCAAGAGCCACCGAGGTACAGCTCATTTGTCGTAACTGTAAACATACAATGAGAATGAAGGTGGGGTTTGGCTTTGGCCTGCTTAATCTTCCAAATAAATGCCAAGGTGCTCATAATTTTGATGACACTTCAACTCAGGCTAAGTGTCCTCCTGATCCATACGTGATTGTTCATGACAAATCGACTTTTATTGATCAGCAGATATTAAAGCTTCAGGAATCACCAGATTTGATTCCTGTCGGAGAGATGCCAAGACATATCTTGTTACAAGCGGAAAGATATTTAATCAATCAAATAGTACCAGGAACACGAGCAACATTGGTTGGAATTTACTCTATCTACCAATCCAAACAAAGAGGTACAGGGAATGTGAACACAGTTGCGATCCGTAATCCCTACTTGAAGATACTAGGAATTCAAACTGACGTGAATGATGGAATTAGCGGCGGCGGGTTAACTTTTACAGAGGAAGAAGAAGAAGAATTTTTAAAATTATCCAGAATTCCAAACTTGTATGAAATTTTCTCGAACTCGATAGCTCCCTCTATTTATGGTAATGATGACATCAAAAAAGCAATTACGTGTTTACTTCTAGGCGGGTCTAAGAAAATTTTACCTGATGGGATGCGTTTGAGAGGTGATATCAACGTATTGTTATTAGGTGATCCTGGTACTGCTAAATCCCAGCTTTTAAAATTTGTCGAAAAAGTTTCTCCAATAGCTGTTTATACTTCAGGTAAAGGTTCTTCTGCTGCTGGTTTAACAGCCTCGGTCCAAAGAGATCCCACCACCAGAGATTTCTACCTTGAAGGAGGAGCGATGGTTCTAGCAGATAGTGGTGTTGTTTGTATTGATGAATTTGATAAAATGAGAGATGAAGACAGAGTTGCCATTCATGAAGCTATGGAGCAACAAACTATATCTATCGCTAAGGCTGGTATTACCACTATTTTAAATTCAAGAACGTCGGTTCTTGCAGCAGCAAACCCAATATATGGTAGGTATGATGATTACAAGAGTCCTGGAGAAAATATTGACTTTCAGAGTACTATTTTGTCTAGATTTGATATGATTTTTATTGTGAAAGACGATCATAATGAGTCAAGAGATATATCTATCGCTCAGCATGTTATGAATGTTCATACAGGTGCACGAGGTCAAGACCAGAATCAAGAGGGTGAGATTCCAGTTGAAGTAATGAAGAAATACATTCAATATGCCAAATCAAAATGTGCCCCAAGGCTCAGTCCGGAGGCTTCTGAGAGGCTTTCGTCACATTTCGTCTCCATCAGAAGAAAGTTACAACTAAATGAAGCTGAAATGAATGAGAGATCATCAATACCTATCACAGTCAGACAATTGGAAGCTATAATACGTATAACTGAAGCATTAGCAAAATTGAGACTCTCGCCTGTCGCAACTGAGGAGCATGTGGAGGAAGCAATTAGGTTATTTACAGCTTCTACAATGGATGCTGTAAACCAAGGTGTCTCAGGCGGCGGTGTATCTACGTCCGCCGACTTGAATAAAGAGATAAGAAAAGTGGAAGAGGAGCTTAGGAGAAGATTACCAATAGGTTGGTCGACTGCGTATAGGACTCTCAAGAGGGAAATCGTTGATAGTGGTAAGGCCAGCGCTAATGCTCTTGACAAAGCATTATATATATTGGAAAGACACGAAGTTATACGATTTAGACACCAGAGGCAGAATGTATTGCGATGTGGAGTCTAAGATTTATGTATGTAACCTTATTAGTTAGCCTTTATTTTGAATAAATATTAAGTAGAACAAGAACGCTCTTAGTCGAACTACCTGGTTTCGTTATATGCACAACTATAATTTTCAAGCGAAAAACTATAGAGCCATATGATGAACATAATCAACAATTTCTCCTATAACCAGCATCAGTATGACTATTGAAGAACAAAATACCGATGATTCAGATTACTTCAAGTTCTTTGGACTTGGGGGATGTAATGAAGTCGGAAGATCTTGTCATGTCATAGAGTATAAAAACAAGGTTATCATGTTAGATGCGGGTGTACACCCAGGACTTCAAGGTTTAAACTCATTGCCCTTTTACGACGAATACGATCTTTCAAAAGTTGATATATTATTAATAAGTCATTTTCATTTAGATCATGCTGCATCGTTACCGTATGTTATGCAGCATACGAATTTCAAAGGTAGGGTGTTTATGACCCACGCAACGAAGGCCATCTACAGATGGTTGCTTTCAGACTTTGTTAAAGTGACTAGTATAGGAGGCGGAGGTGATCCTCGTATGAATAATGATGACCCTAATGTGAACAGCTCGTCTGGAAATCTTTACACCAATGATGATTTGATGAGATCTTTCGACAGAATAGAGACAATTGACTACCACTCTACGATTGAGGTTGAAGGAATACGTTTTACTGCATACCACGCAGGTCATGTTCTAGGCGCTTGTATGTACCTCATAGAAATTGGCGGCTTAAAGGTTTTGTTTACTGGTGACTTTTCATGCGAAGAAGATAGACATTTACAAGTTGCTGAAGTTCCTCCTGTCAAGCCAGACATTTTAATTTCTGAATCCACATTTGGGACTGCCACCCATGAGCCTAGACTAGAAAAGGAAGCACGGATGACAAGCATAATCCACTCTACTTTATTAAAGGGAGGAAGAGTATTGATGCCGGTTTTCGCTCTTGGAAGAGCCCAAGAATTACTTCTTATTTTGGAGGAATATTGGTCTCTTAATGACGAATTACAGAACATAAATATATATTTTGCTTCGTCGCTTGCTAGAAAATGTATGGCTGTTTATCAAACGTATACAAATATCATGAATGATAGTATTCGCTTGAGCACATCATCTACAAGCAGTGGTGAAAAGCGGAACCCATTTCAGTTCAAGTTCATTAAGTCCATAAGAAGTCTAGACAAATTTCAGGATTTTGGTCCATGTGTTGTCGTTGCTTCTCCTGGTATGTTACAAAACGGCGTTTCTAGAGAGCTTTTGGAACGCTGGGCTCCTGATCCTAGGAACGCTGTTATTATGACTGGTTATTCTGTTGAAGGCACCATGGCCAAAGAATTATTAACAGAGCCGCCCACCATTCAATCTGTTTCAAACACAGAAGTTACTATTCCTCGCCGAATCAATATAGAAGAAATATCTTTTGCAGCACATGTGGATTTCCAGCAGAATTCAGGCTTTATAGAAAAAGTCAATCCACTGAAAATTATTCTTGTTCATGGGGAGAGTAACCCTATGGGTAGGTTAAAATCTGCTTTGTTGAGTAAGTACGCATCTCGGAAAGGTACTGATGGAGAAGTAAAAGTTTTTAACCCAAGAAACTGTGATGAAGTAAAGATTCCAATTCAAAGTATGAAAATTGCAAAGGTTCTAGGTGGATTAGCAGAAGAGCAGGTGTTTTTATTAAAGCAAAAGATAGAGGAAAAGATTGAAAATGATAGCAAGCGGATAGAAGAGCTAGATGAAGACTCAGAAATGAAAGTGGAGGAAGAAGACACTAATGAAAACAGTGGCAATGGTAAGGAACCTGGTGACGAACAACCAAGTAATGAAAAACCAGAGGAGAAAGCTAATGATGTGTCTGTTGTATCTACTGGACAAACTCTTTCCGGTGTTCTTGTATCACAAGATTTTGACCTTAATCTTTTAGAGCTACAGGATCTTCACGAGTTTACTCAACTTTCGACCTCAGTAATGAAGTCTAAGCTCAACTTGAAAATAAGTGCCGACTTTGCGCTTATGGAGTGGCATTTGGAACAAATGTTTGGCTATTTGAATGTCATTAGTAGTGATATAAACAAGTGGGAATGTATAATCATGGATACAATTAATGTGATCGCTGAAAAGTCCGGAGGAAAATTATATGTGTCTGTCGAATGGATCAATGATAATTTGATGGCGGACTCTCTCGCAGATAGTGTTGTTGCTATCCTCTATTCCATTGATTCGTCTCCAGCATCTGTTAAAAGATCCTCAAAGTCATGTTCGCATAGTCATGAGTCTGTGATCAAGAAAGACGATGAAAATGAGTGGGCTATCGAGGAAGACAAACATGATAAGTTTGCTCATGCTGAGACTGGTATATCTAGCAGAATGCGCCGAATCTCGAAATTGCTCAGGGCCCAATTTGGTGACTCTTTGAAGCCAGTTCCAGACAAAGAGTCTTATGCTGCGAATATATCAATAGGTAAAAATGAAGCTTATATTGATCTTTTGAATTTAACGGTTGAATGCAATTCCAGAGTTCTCAAGGACAGAATAGAAAATATCATTAGAAGAGGATGCAACTTAGCTGCACCGCTTTCGCAACACGAGAAGATCGTATAATCGTTCATAAGTATCCATAATTAATATAGAAGATGGTTTCGTGCATATACCAATACATACTTAAAACTGAAAGCTGAATATCATCGATGTAGAATAAACCATTAATTCATAATGGCGTAAGTATTTATATTCAAGGCTCATACACTGATAGATGGGATATACTAACACAGTAAGTGATTTGATTGACCGACCTCGTTCGGAGTTGACAGAACTTGAACTCCAGAAGTTAGAGGAGTTTGAATTTACATATGGTCCGATGTCATTATTACAGGATGCTGTTAAAAATAGTACACCTGTAGTAATTTCTTGCAGGAATAATCACAAGCTTGTTGCCAGAGTTAAGGCTTTTGATAGACATTGCAATTTAATTTTGGAGAACGTAAAAGAATTGTGGACAGAAACAATCAGAAATAACAGAGGTCAAAAATTAAATTCAGTTTCTAAGGAGAGATTCGTTTCCAAAATGTTTTTACGTGGCGATTCAGTTGTCATAGTTTTAAAGGCGCTGTAAAGCTGCCTTACACTATTGTGACTGTAACATGACCACGAGCCTAATGATGAACATAAAGAGAATATGCTGCGAAGGCATATTCCATATTAGTGTAAAAAATAGAGGTGACAAACTCACTATAAGGGGAGGGAGACGAGACTGTTCCAGCGATAATTAATTTAACGACGATCAACGCAAGAGTTATAAAGTTACTCATACGTGGACAAAAAAAGTTATTGTGTGAATACATTTTACTTCAACTTACAGAGAGACAATTGTCACATAAACAAAATTGAGTTTATTTTCATAGATCTCAGATTAACAACGTATATCTAAATATGTAGGTTATAATATAACATAAAGATTTTTGAACCTTCTAGGATTTTATTTTACTAGGGTTGCGAGTTTTTTTAAGTATGTATCAAATCGATTTAAATAAACATACACATAGATATGATAGACATAGAATTAATGATCCACTCAAATAAAGTTTAAGGAAACAAACTATTCAACCCACATACACCATTTCATCTTAAATATCTTACTTGTTTTCGTGGGAAATGAAATTAAAACTTACAACACGAAATACGGAAAGGTTGAGAACTACCTTATCCTTGATAAGTCATATCAGGAAAAGAATTATACTACGATTTACACCAAGTAAGCTCTCGATAATACTGGTAGAGGAAAATAAAGTGGAAGAAGAGCCGCAGGTCTGGTGCAAGCTAGATATGGCGAGTTTATTTGATCTGATAGAGATACAGAGTGTTAAAACAGATACAATACAGCTTGAATTGAATATAGAGTCGTTAATACAAGCTTTTAAAAACTACGAGAAAGCTAATAGCCGAGATCTCCATATCAGACTTCAAAAAAGAGATGCATCTGAGGATGAAGCATCTAGACAGAGAAATAGCCGATTAGTCTCTCTCGTCTTTGTTTATAGTAGCTCAAGTGAGACGTCAAACTCTATTTCGAACATCTTCCGGATACCAGTAAAAGTTATGAAACACAGTCAGCTGTCTGAGACTCTAGATGAACCAGTAATTGGGGGAATTGATCTTATAATGAGGTTACCCAACGAGTTTGCAACATTGTACAAACGCCTAGAAAAGTTTAAGAAATCTTCTCACAATGATAAGGTGAAGATCAAGGCTAGCTCAGAGAAAGGAGGTTTTCTAGGCTTTGTGCTTGAAGAAGAAGAAAAGTACAAAGTGACGATAAGCTGGAACAAAAACTTGCAAGTTCAAACCCCAAGCTACGACTCAGATAATATCACAGACGGCATTCGGGAAGCCACTAGCCAAGATTGTACATCTAACAAGGCCTGTCAAGTGTCAGTTAAACTAAGAGACTGGAACATGGCCTCAAAAATAGTAGGAAACTGTGAGAATATCACACTATTACTAGCTAACCATCACGCATGCGTAATACACTGTTATTTGGATGATTCAGAAGAAATAGAAATAATGTATTATATAAATGCATTGAGATCACAGGAGGCTGATCTTTGAAAAGTTGCATATCACACATATATTAATAGCCGATTGGCCCTACATTGGCTTCTTTATTGGTAATAGTCTCCTATTCTCTTAATATAACTTCATTTTTGTTACTAATTGATAATCATAGATATACGAGAATGACTCACGTATAAGAAAATCCCGCGTTGTACTTAAATGTAGAAAATTTGAGTATCTAGAATAATTCACGAAAACTAGAAATCATTATTAACGATGAGTGCAAGTATCTTAGATCGTGAAGAACCTCACTTTTTCGGTGCTGGTCCTGCCAAATTGCCTGGTGATGTATTGAAACAGGCAGCTCTTGATTTAGTGAACTATCAAGGTACAGGTTTGGGATTAGGTGAAATAGGGCATAGAACAGAGACAGCAGTCAATGTCATTAATGATACCAAGAAAAACTTCATTGATCTTTTGAATATCCCTGATACACACGAGGTATTCTTCTTGCAAGGAGGAGCTACTACAGGTTTTTCATCCGTTGTATACAACTTGGCTGCTTACTATGCTAAGAAGAACAATGGGAAAAAGGCGAAACTTGCGTACGCTGTGACAGGAGGATGGTCTCAGAAGGCTGCTGAGGAGGCATCTAGATTAGGTTTTGATGTCGACGTTGTTGTCGATACCAAGGAAAGTGGATATAGCGATATTCCTCCATATTCTGATTGGAAACCAATAGATGCAGATTCCACATCATACTTGTATGTGTGTGATAACGAAACTGCTAATGGAACGGAATTCAAAAACGTGCCCGACAAAAGCTATTTACCTGAGAATGTGGAGCTTGTTGCTGATATGTCTTCAGATATCTTGTCAAAGAAGGTTGATGTCAGTAAGTATGGTTTGATATACGGAGGGGCTCAGAAGAATGTTGGTCTTGCTGGTTTGACAATTTACATTATTAAAAAGTCATTGTTAGATCAAGCCTCAGACAAAGAACTCTTATCTTATGGATTACCTGTTGTCCCTATTGCTTTACATTTCCCTAGCGCTGTCAAAACCAATTCAACATACAACACCATTCCTATTTTCACATGTCATATCATGGCTCTTGTCACACGTAAGTTGTTGGATAATGGTGGAATTGATACAATTGAGAAGCAGAGTAAGGAGAAAGCTGATTTATTATACCAGACGTTACAGAACTATCCTGACTTCTATTTCACCAGGGTTTCCAATCCTGCGGTAAGATCAAATATGAATGTCGTCTTCACACTCAAATCTGATGATTTGCAAAAGAAGTTTTTAGCAGAGGCTTCTAAGAGGAAGCTTACAGGATTGGCTGGTCATAGACTGGTAGGTGGTATTCGTGTTTCTTTATACAATGCCGTTTCACTTCAAAGTGTTAAGCTTTTAGTGGAGTTCCTTGAGCAGTTTGCTGAAAGCAATAAATAATTAAAACCAGAGTATGTATTTACTTAGTGTAAACTATTTATAAGTTTTAATCTTGAAAGAGAAGACATAATTTCATCACCTTTTTAATTTTCCAACTTCTCACTTTTTTTGATTATTCAAATTGATCATTAATGATTGGAATACTGTAAGAGACAAATGTTTTCCACATTATGGAAGCCATGGGCTCGCTCTGAACATGCGCTACTCACTAGAGTGAATAGAGGCTTAATTGCGAGGTCCGCATCAACGGCGAAGAAAAAGATAACCTATGAAGAAAAGAAAATGTCTCTTGACAAAGAAAGCTACAGGAAAAAGGTTGAAGAAAGAATTTCGAAAATTCCCATCAGTAGATACAGAAATTTTAGTATAGTCGCTCATGTTGATCACGGCAAGTCTACTTTATCTGATAGGTTACTAGAATTGACTGGAGTCATTGAAGCAGGTGATTCAAACAAACAGGTTTTGGACAGGCTAGATGTAGAAAGAGAACGAGGAATAACAGTAAAAGCTCAAACTTGCAGTATGATTTACAATCACCCTCACACAAAGGAAGACTATTTATTGCATTTGGTAGATACCCCAGGACATGTTGACTTTAGAGCTGAAGTGTCAAGATCCTATGCTTCTTGTGGAGGAGCATTACTCTTGGTTGATGCTACGCAAGGTGTTCAAGCACAGACAGTAGCTAATTTCTTTTTAGCATACAGTTTAGGGTTAAAGTTAATACCTGTTATCAATAAAATTGATCTTGATGCTGCCGACATTAATATGGCTGTGGATCAAGTTGAACATACGTTCGAATTACCAGGTTCGGAATGTATTCCTGTCAGTGCTAAAAAAGGCTACAATGTGGACAAGATACTCCCAACTATAGTTCGAGACATCCCAGCTCCAAATGGAAGTCCCACGAGTAAGCTAAAAGCATTAGTGGTTGATTCCTGGCATGATCCTTATGTTGGAGTCGTGATGCTTATCTACATTGTTGATGGGTATATGAAAAAAGGTATGAAAATATTATCTGCTCATACAAATAAGAGGTACGAGGTGAAGGAGGTTGGAGTTATGTACCCAGACAAACTAGTGATGAATATTGTACGTGCGGGTCAAATTGTCTATGCTATTCCGGGAATGAAGAATCCTCGAGAAGCAATGATTGGTGATACCTTTTTTGAGAATGGTCAGCATGAAGGGTTAGATCCTTTACCAGGATTTGAGGAGCCTAAACCAATGGTTTTTGTTGGAGCATTCCCATCAGAAAGTAGAGATTTTGATGATATGAATGATGTAATGGAGAATCTAGCTTTGAATGATAGGTCTGTTTCGTTGCAAAAAGAAACATCTAATGCTTTGGGACTTGGATGGAGATTAGGTTTTTTGGGATCCCTACACGCTTCTGTATTCCAGGAAAGACTTGACAAAGAGTACGGTGCAAAAATTATTTTAACTGCACCTACAGTCCCTTATAAGATTGCATATACGGATGGCCATGAAAAGATAATAACAAATCCAGACGAATTCCCTAGTAATGACAGAAACCATGATATAAAGCTGATAATGGAACCATACGTAGAGGCAATGATGACCATACCAAACGAGTATCTTGGTACTGTTATGTCGTTATGTGAAAATAACAGAGGTATTCAGAGCGAACTTGAATATCTTACTACTGGCCAGGTATTATTAAAATATGAACTACCTTTGGCTCATCTTGTTGATGACTTTTTTGGGAAGCTTAAAGGAGCGACAAAAGGTTATGCAACACTAGATTATGAAGATGCTGGTTATAGAAAATCCGAAATAGTCAAGATGGAACTTTGTGTGAATGGAATTCCTCAAGATGCCTTGACACAAATAATGCACAAGTCTCAAGTGATGAGTAGAGGTAAACAAAGTGTTTCGAAGTTTAAAGAGTTTTTAAGATTTCAGCTTTTTGAGGTAGCTATTCAGGCGAAGGTAAATAATAAGGTGATAGCAAGAGAAACGATTAAGGCGAAAAGAAAAGATGTTACTCAAAGACTTCACGCTGCAGATATATCGAGAAGAAAAAAGTTGTTAGAAAGACAAAAGGAAGGAAAAAAACAGATGAAATCTACAGGAAAGGTACATGTCAGCAGTGAAGCTTTCCAAGCATTTCTTAAGAAGTGAATGATTTTATGTACTTAAATGATGGTGATACAAAAATCACAATGGCATAGCATATATTCTGTAAATACTTCAATTATTTTTCAAAAATTTTTTGTAGAAAATATTATCGGTCTCATCAACGAATCTATAACCCAAGTTATTTAATACTCCATGAAATTCTTCTTCCGATGTGTTCTCTGGGAGCAAGAAGCCACAAAGAATCTTTCCAACATCATGTCCATGGTTTCTATAATGAAATAAGGTGATATCCCAGTCTTTTCTCAAAGCTTTCAAAAAGTTTGTTAAAGCACCTGGTTTCTCTGGAAATTCAAATCTATAAATTTTTTCTTTTGCTAATTTGTGAACATCGTCAGCTGGAGGAGTACCTCCAACCAAATAACGACCATGAGTCTTTGCTAATTCGTCATCAGAAACATCAAATACTTGATAATCGTTTTGGTTAACCATTGTTCTTATAATAGATGCTAACTCCTTTTCCTTATTTATGATGTTAAAACTCACAAATATATGAGCTTCGTTAGTTCCATTATATCTGTAAGAAAACTCAGTCACGGGCCTAGGGTTGATAATATTCTGTAATCTGGAAAATTCACCGGGTCTCTCAGGAATCATCACTACTAATGACAGTTCCTTTCCTTCACCAAGAACTGCACGCTCAGAAACAAATCTCAATCTGTCAAAGTTCATGTTTGCACCGCTCAAGATAGGTACGTAGGTCTTTCTATTATGCTCAATTTCTGGATTTTGTTTAACATACTTCTTAAGGCCGGCCACACCCAAAGCACCAGAAGGCTCTACTATCAGTCTAGTATCTTCAAAAATATCCTTGATTGCAGCACAAAGCTCATCAGTCAGAACACGCACAACCTCATCTACGTGATCTTTACAGATTCTCCATGTCTCGTCTCCCAAAACTTTAACAGCAGTACCATCAGCAAAACCACCAACTTGATCCAAAGTTTCCCTTCTGGAAGCCTTCAATGATTGATATAAAGCATCTGCATCATACGTCTCAACACCAATAACCTTCACGAAAGGAGCAATTTTCTTCATGTAAGCAGCAATACCTGCAATAAGACCTCCTCCTCCAACAGGAACAAATATCGCATCCAAAGTATCTATCTGAAGTTGCCTGGTAATTTCCAAAGCTATTGTACCCTGTCCTGCGATAACGAATGGATGATCAAAGGGTGGGATATTGGTCAAATTATGAAGCGTACTTAAACGTTCACATTCTTTCTTTGCCGAGTCAAAATCTTCACCATAAAGCACAACCTGAGATCCCAAACGAGATACGTTAGTATATTTGATAGAAGGTGTTGCGGTTGGCATTACAATAGTTGAAGGTATCTTCAACCTATTGGCTGAGTAGGCAACACCCTGAGCATGGTTACCAGCAGAGCAAGCAATTACCCCTGACAATTTAGACTTCTCTTTTGCATGTAAATGACTAATCATATTATAAGCTCCTCTGAGCTTGAAAGAAAATACCGGAAGTAAATCTTCTCTTTTTAAACACACATTAGTATTACACTTTTGTGATAAGTTTATTGCCTGGGTGAGTGGTGAACCGGCACTATCAACCACATCATACACCCGAGCAGTCAATATCAACTTAATATAATCTGGCAGTCCATCCGGCAAAAAGTCGTCATCACCTAAATCTTGGTATTTTTCTTTATTTAAAGCCTTAGTAGATTCGTACCTGGCAAAAAGTTTCCCGCTACTACGAGCTTGTGGGTACCTGCACTTCACAAGAGAGTGTCGGGTTATGACCAACCACAGATTTCTATGCAATAGCATTTTACCTTTAAATTTTCAACGCTCAATGAAAATATACTATCGAATCATAGATGTATCAAAGATGTTGTTGAATCCTGTATATTACTCACCTATGAACTAGGCATCGCGCTCAGGTCTATTCTGGAACCAGTAAAGATGGGTACGATTAATTATGCTAAGGATTGAGGGGCTACCACCCTTAGTTCCATATTTTTGCGAGGAAACATATGCAAAATTTCATCAAGTGTCCAAAAGTTTCCAATTTATGGGAGAGTTCTATGATTTAGTAGTTTACAGGAAAGAACTGTTGGCAAAGAAGGAATTATTGCCCAAGATTAATCGAGTCTATTTTGGCATCAGAATATGTTAACATGATACAGTAACCTAGAGCTCGTAAATTTTGTACTTTATTCAATTATGTCAAATGTCGAAGCAAAGCTATGAGATGCATTTTATATTTTATGCTTGTGCATAATACTCTGAGGGTCCTGGAACATTTTGCTGATAAGATATTATGCTAATGTTTCTACTAAGAACAATATATAACAATTATTAATCCTCATGCTGCTCTTATTTAGGGTGATGTTTTTAGATTTTGCCCTACTTAGACATGGATAGCTTCCAACACTATAACTTTAATGATATATTTTGGCCTGTTGAGAACAGTCCCAACGAGAGCCATATGTCGAGCTTCACGGAACCAGCTCCTGAAAATTTGTATGGAACGGAGCTTTTAAATTCTCTGCTAGAATTTGCTGACAAAGAGCCTCTCAAGTTGACATATTATCACACTGACAAAGAAATCATGAAGAAAATGATGATATTAGATCCAAGGGAATTAGACAAGTCCACTCCTATGTCTCAAAAAATATCAGTGAATACTCCAGATGGCGTTCAAATTACGGGAAATTCTTACTTAGGGAAATCTGTAATACCAACAAAGCTGGTAGAGTATGATGACCTATTTGATTCCTTGATAAAGAATGGTATAGAAAAGAGCAGCCTGAGTAAAACACTGATACTGCTGCAAAGCCCACTCTCGCTAGCTCAGCCTTGCACTCCTCGTTTGAATGAAAATAGACATTTCAGCATGAGCAGTCTGTCTATAGTACATCCATCTTCTATTTACAAAGAGAACTCAAAAACCAAAGAAGTCCCTTTTGAGCCAGAAGCTGGAAGAATGTACGCTTACTCGATTGGAAGTGAAAAAGTATTTTCTAATTTGGGTACACTAAGACTAAATAATTCTAACAGCATGAATCCTAAAGCTGTACTAGAATCTGTTAAGAAAACCATCGATGATGAGTTTGAAGTACACTCAAAGTACGTGTCTTTTTTCGAATCACATAAACATACTAGGAACAAGTCATCACACATAAACCCTCCCAAGAAACAACATAAGAGGAATAACCCTGGCTCCGATCTGGTAGAATGGAAACCCTTGTCAATATTTACTGCTTACACTGATGTCAAATCCGAAGCGATAGAACATACCGACTATTTTGACAATATTCCTACATCTTCTTGTTTTGGGAGACTTAATATGAGAGTAAAGCGTGCATGGACTCGTGGTCCTAATAAGAATAAGAGTAAGAGAAAAAAGCTTGACGGTTAATAATTCATATATACTGACATTTTGAATTCCAGAAAAGATGGTCCCTTGGCCCAGTTGGTTAAGGCGTGGTGCTAATAACGCCAAGATCAGCAGTTCGATCCTGCTAGGGACCACTCTTCATATTTGGGCGTGTGGCGTAGTTGGTAGCGCGTTCGCTTAGCATGCGAAAGGTCTCCGGTTCGAATCCGGACTCGTCCAATTTTTTTAACTTTTTCTCTTGTTTCTCTACAATTTTCTTTAACTATATAAATAGGAATTACTACAGTTACACTTAAAAAAAATAAATATGTATTAGAAAACTTGAATAAAATACAAGAGAAGAAAGGGGTGAAAATATAAGCATGACAAAAGCAGATTGCAATCAAAGGACAACATCCTTTGCCAATCTCTTCTTGTAATCTAAGATGGAACCCTCCCACTTAGTGGCTGTCTTATTTTCAATGACATAAATATCCTTAGCAACCTTGTCCAACAAACGGAAATCGTGAGAAACAACAACAACACCTCCATTGAAATTATCTAAGGCTTCCGCTAAAGAATCGATTGTGGCTAAGTCTAAACCGTTTGTAGGCTCATCCAACAAAAGCAAGTTAGGTGCTTCCAAGGCCAACAACGCGAAAACAACACGAGATCTTTGACCTTCAGACAAAGTAGCCATTTGTGCAGTTTGTGCTTCTCCTGTTAAACCATAACGACCTAATTGTTGTCTCCAGTATTGGAAATCTTGAGAGATGTTTGAAAACTTGTCACGAACAAACTCCAAAGGATTCTTAGTTAAATCTAATTGATCCGCAGAGTGTTGAGAGTAGACACCCAATTTGATGTGAGTGTGTTGGATGACTCTTCCCTTTTGGGGTTGCAATTTACCTTGGAATAATTTCAACAAAGTAGATTTACCAATACCATTAGGACCAACCAATGCAACTCTGGAATCCATATCAATACCGATATCCAAGTTCTCGTACAAGTTGTCTTCATCTTTACCACTGTAAGAAAAGGACATACCATCGAAAGCTAACACTGGAGGTGGCAATTTCTCAACTTCAGGGAATTTGAAAGTAAAGACCTTATCAGGGATAACTGGTTGAATTAAACCATCTGCTTCCATCTTATCCAAAATCTTTTGTCTCGATTTAGCCTGTCTAACCAAGTTTGCGTAAGTACCAGCAGAAGCAATAAATTTCTTAATGTGAACAATTTCTTCTTGTTGCTTGTTGTATTGTTTCATTTGGTTTGTTTCCAATTCAGATCTGGTCTTAATATAAGAATCGTAATTACCACCGTACATTTGCAAATGTTTCAATCTCATATCGATCATATTAGTACAGACACCGTTCAAGAAATCCTGGGAGTGAGATACTAAAATCAATGTTCTGTCAAACCTCTTCAAGTACTCTTCTAACCACACACAGGCTGCCAAATCCAAGTGGGCAGTAGGGTCATCCAATAATAATAAGGTTGGCTTCACGAATAAGGCTTTGGCTAAGGCTACACGCATTCTCCATCCACCAGACATGTCCTTGGTCTTTTTGTTGATTGTCACAGAGTTGAATCCCAAACCGGTCAAGATGACTGCAGCACGAGCTTCGAACGTTGATGGATCCATCAGATCAATACGTTCATATAAACCTTCCAAAGTAGGACTTTCTGGACCATCTTTTACGATAATATCTTCCACCATATCCTCTAGTCTTTTCATTTCATGCTCTGCCTCTCTCACAACGTATTCCAAAGCAGAAAACTCGGTTGCATCAGCTGGCTCATTCAATAAGTAGATATCAATATGTTCAGGGACAGGGAACTCTCTGGCTGCTATAGACTTCAACAAGGTCGACTTACCGCAACCGTTTTCACCCAAAAGACCATAACGACGACCATAATTCAATTCTAATGTAGAGTCCTGAATCAAAACCTTACCGTGGAAAAGCAAGGAAACTGAAGACAATTTAATATCTCTTGACGTTTCCAAGGAGTCCAAGACACCAGTTGTAACTCTGTCAGAAATACCGTCCTCGTCGGTTTGCAATTTCATTTTGGCAATCTGCTCCAGAGCATCATCCACTTGCTTTTCTTCCGAATCCTTGGCTGCCTGCTTCTTCGTTTTTTTGGTCGTCTTCCCCTCGGATGCCTTCTTAGCCTCTCTCTCCAATCTCTTTTGTTCTCTCTTAGCTTTTGACGACGAAATCGACATATTTCCTGAAAATTTCGTAGCTACGTTTCCGTAATATTCAATGGAAAAAAAAAGTGAAAATAAAACTACTAACGTCAACTGCCGATTGAAATACTTATACCTGTTGTCGATGAGGTTCATGGAAAAAAAAGAAAAAATCAGGGTAACTCGCTTTTGTGTAACATTTCACCTTGGTGTACCACGAGACTCTGGTGCAATATGAAATGCTGGGAGATAATGTAAGAGCACTGTCGACGAGAAGGGAGTGACTGTAGAGTTCCTGGGTTAGCTGTTTCGTGTTCTACTTAGCGCATTGGATGATCAGTGTTGCAATGTGAGCGATGCTGCTCATCATTTTCTTGTAGCGATAAGGAGCTTTTAGAGTATTATGTATTTATATTGATCAACCAACGTCATGGCATCCCGGTCGGACATGTTGTTCCTTGTAAGCTTAGTGTCATACGGGTGGCTCTAAATAACTTTCATACGACACCAACTTGTGCTCTTTCAGCTACCATAGTGTCTTTGTGTCATGTTTACGGGTTGCGCTCAAGTAGCAGGTGGCGGAGAGCAGCAAATGCTAGATTAGATGATTGTCAGAAAGTCTGAGCGGTGAATTAGAGGCATACTTGGGAAACACTAGACGAGTTGTCGATATCATGGATCGGAATAATAGCAAGAGGTCTGATACGTCAACAGGACCTGGTAGCCCTGGTCACCAATGGCGATGGGCTAAAGACAACGTGAAGGGGACAGATAAAGAGAAAGATTTAGACGAAGTGTCACACCGCTCAAATGCAAGAGAGAGGAGGTTTTCTTATACCACCATCGAAAGAACCCGTGTCGGACACTACGGTCTTGACTACCCAGAAAAGTGGGAAGAATTGCGGGATCTTCAATTAAATGAAGAGTCAAAATATTTTGCAAGACGAAGACCCAGATCATTGGATCTTCCACACTTGTTACCGTATGAGATAGAGAGCCCGAAATGCCAAGCACAGTTCTTGAGTCACATTGTGTCTCATCTCTATATCGCAATTAAGAGTCTTGACGTCCAAGGATCCCTCAATATATCTGTCAATGATTTGGTATCCTTGAAAGATGCTAGTGACCTTTCCGAGGTAGATTTGGCGTTAGAAACAAATATATTTGAGCTTGTATCACACACCAATCCCGATGTTTTAATGGAAGAAGAATCGAGTCAAATCCATTTCACTGACTACTTGGATGCATCTGATAATGATTACGACGACTTAGATGATTCGTATAGCGGCGATGAAGAAATAGAAGAGAGTAATTTATCCATTCAACATAAGAAGTCTCCAAAGTCAGCGGCTGTTGTTTCCGTCAGAATTTGGACTCATGAGCTTCTTGTTTGGCTTCGAATGAAGTATGAGATGCCACTTAGCTTACGTATGGATTTAGCAAAGGTCTACTACGCCTTGTGTCTATGTCGAGGGCAAAATGTCAACTTGAAAGTATTTTCGAAAGTATTTGAAATATTGACTCAAGAATATGTATTATTAAGAGAAAAGGGGCTTCTGTTACCTTGGGAAGGGTTACTAAGGGAACTTGAAAATCATTTTACTTTAGCTGATTCGTTAAGGGAGCAATTTGAGAAAAAAGACCATAAGCTCTTAGTAAGGTTAGCTGAAAGGTCCTCATATTTTTTTGATAAAAGCTCTTTACCACAAATATTCAGCGTACTTGCTAGCAAGTTTACTATCGCAAATTCATCCTTAGTACTATCTTCTTTGGCAATGTTCCCAAGATCATTTTCTGAAGGAGGATTTGATGACCCAGAAGACTGTCGACATTATATAAATGTTTTCTTTTATATGTGGACAAAGTTGAGCAAGACATCAGGATTAGACTCTCACGTTACTTCCAGGTTAGGGTCCATAGCAATGACAGCGTTGATAGAGCTAAGTAACAATAGTAAGTCTAAAGATTTTCTTATACTAGGAAAGTATGGCGTATTTTCGGAAGTCCAAATAAAATTTTTGTTTAATACGTTGATGAATAGTCTCAGTATCATGAAAGAAAAGTTCGGCTCTTTAAAGACTAAATTTTTTCATGGTTTTGCATCTTTGATAGTTTTCTCTATCAATGGAGAATATGCTCTAGAGAAAAATGGAATACTTGATCAATTAGAAACACTAGTTAATGCAATTGAAAGTTATGTTCATCCCTCCAACATTGGGGAATGGTCTCGAACAATTTCAAAATTGATTTTGAGTCTTGTGTATCAGTTTCACAAAAGATATACTCTAGAGAATGAAAAGGACGCTTTATTGACTGATCTCCCTGAAGCGTGCAAACTTAATGATCAGGTTGTTTCTAAATTTGTTGAAATTTTACTTCCTGTCCTTAAGCTTGGAATTCAATCCAAGAAGGACAACGTTTCTGAGGATTATTTAACTTGTTATCACTTATTGGCATACTTGAAGTCTGATACAGTGCTAGAAGCGGTATTGCTCGATATCTATGAATCTTTAGAAGGAGTTATATCTAATCACCGTGTTACAGCTGCTATAAGACTACTGGAAGAACTATCAAGATATTTTGCTTCCACAAAAGTTCTTAGGGTTCATTTACCCAATATTATATTTCTAGTGCTACCAGGGATTGATTCCAATGACTTGGAGAAAACCTTGCACGCATTAAACTTTTTTGCTGCTGTGGCGAATTTTGTACCATTTCATGACTTGGGTGATGATGTAGGTGATTCTTCTATCGCTGTTCAGTTTACGCAATCACACTTAGAGTTTTTGCAAAGGAAATTTGTTGATAATAGTGAATCTGATGCCAACGTCTTCCAATATAATGACGAAGAGGAAATAAGTGCCTTGAAATCTGCTTCATCAAGCTTCAAACAGATAATTAAGAATCTTAGCCGAAAAATTTTTCTTCTTTTAGAAAATTTACCAGATCCATCAAAGAGCTCAGGTATTGAGAAAGATTTAGCTGAATGTCTACCTAAATTTATCTACATCATTATAGAATCATTATCAGAAGATATATTCAAGCAATTTCGAGATGATTTCTTCGAGTTTGTCACGAATAATACATATCACACTTTAGCAGATATCGTTGCCGAAATCTGTGGAGGTTTGATTAAAAGAGACCCTTCTTATCTTAATACTATATCAGATGTATTTATTGACAAAATCAAAGAGGAGATAGTTGAGAACAATGCCGGTGAATCTAGGACAGGAATAGATATTATCTATAGAGATCAACCTTTGTTTTGGAATATTGTGATACTCAATGAATGTGTTGGTAACGGTGGACAATATTCGGTAGATTGCGGCAAAAAATTAATAGATCTTTCATATTTTTTGATGGATAATGTTAAAGGACCTGCAGTATTTGCCAGTTCCTATCTTTTGAATCAGATCTTGTCTTCTGCTACCAAGATAAGAATTAGCGAAAGTAGATTAATTTCACCGGTTTACGAGGAAAAAAATGGAATATCTGAAAAATGCTGGGGTGGTTTTCAATTTGATGATTATAGATTCACCGAGGAAAATTTACAGTTTGGATGGTTTATTCCTCTGGAGAAGGATGTTTATTTTGCAGTTGAATGCTTTCAAAGTCATGTTTCAAAATGTTTGGATAATTTCCTGAACTTAATGAAAAAGTATAGCCAGGTTAAAGATGGAGATGTGTCTACCATAGTACACTTGACAGATGATATGAGGCTGAACCTCCTTTACTTGGGTTATTCATTAAGTGGTATTTGCTATCTTCTTGATCCTTCCTTCGAGGAAGACATTCCAGATTTGAATTCTCATGAAACTGAGTCCGTTCAACAAAGGCTAGATTTATTAAAGCAAATCCAGGCGATGACTAATCACAACAGTATAATTGATGAAGACCTTGAGGTAGAGACATTACACGAGAATTTAGGTGAAATAGTTAAAGATTTAAATAACGACGAAGATATTGGTAAAGATGGTTTGCTTGAAGAATTATTAAAGAATGATTTATCAAATAGTTCAGAGCAGACGAGAGATCACACACTGTCATCTCATGACAACATTCTTGCCGATTATAAGACAATAGAAAACAGTAAGTTGTCATCTCCTTCGCCTTCATCTTCAAATCAAAATTCTGCGAGTCCAACTCCACAGCTAGAAGGAGCTGAGTTCTCTTCCTTAAATCCAGGAGTAACTTTCAGAGAACGAAAACTTTATACTTCCAGATATTTTTTTGGTGACAATATTGATTCAAGAAGATCCAACGATGTCTATTTAAAGTTACATAAAACTAGGCATCTAATAGGTAAAAGTTTGCATATGATATGCAAGTTTTTATTGAGTTATTTTCATGATAATACGAAGCTTTTCAAGCATTACCTCTATGTATTGAGTATTTGGTTCTCTGATGTTGGAAGTGAGAGATTATTAGATCATAGTCATGCGAGAATTAGCTTTGATCACGTCAGTATGATTCAAAACATTAACAAGGTTAGCAAGCCCTATACTAGAATAGCTATGGGTAGTGCGATTGAATCCTATCATCAGCTCAGGTTAGCGCTTCATGCAACTTCTAGAAGTATGACCAGGCTCGATAAGGTTTTATTAGAGGACGTAATAAAGTTATCCGTTTCCCCATACTTCGCTATATCCAAACCTGCGCAATCCACCTTACTAGAAGCAAAAAAGAGGTTAAGTGGATCCTATGGACTTATTATAAAGACATCTTTGAAACATCTAGCAAATGCATTAAGCGAAGATAATCACAAAAAGATCGAAAGTGGACTAAGCATATTTGCTTTGAAAGGTATTAATAATAGACTTCAGGTTGACTATTTAAATATGCAAAAGTATGTTGAGTTATTACATAAAGCGTTACAGGTGGACAATCCTAATATAAATGATATGTCAAATCAACTATTCAAAAGCATGGCGAATAACTTTACTCTTCCAAGCAGCACATGTTTGATCGATCACAAGTTAGTTGACTGCATTAGACCCCCTGACGAATTTATTGATTTAGAAATTAAGGCCATTCGTTTAGCAAAAGAAAGGAAGAGACGGGTATATCTTGATAAGGTAAAGAAACTAGAAAACTATCTTTTAATAACGGAAAACATCAGCTCTTTCTGGAAATCATCTCTCATGAACATTTCATTTTTGATTAATATTCAGCTTGATATTGAGACACCCTTTAAGGACGATACTTTAAGGTTGTTGGCAAAGAGGGCGTCAAGTGATATACCAATTATATCCAGGCTTTCATTAAAAGGCATTAGTAAGATATTCAATAAAGTTTTCCATTTCAGCATATATAATTACAAAAAGGAGAACCTATTCGATCTTCAATATGTTCCCAAAAACATTGAATGCATCGATGTTTTCTCATCTCGAGGAAGTGAGAAAGAAAACATAATAGCTAATCATTTTGAAAGCAAAGATGAGTCAAGTTTTTATATTGACCAGAAGCCTATTGTTGGATGGCTTTTCTGGGAGGAGAAGTGTCAGGTTGTGTCAAATAAATGGCTTTCTTTGTCAGATTTGAAACCTGAATATGCAAACTTCCTAAAAGTTCTTTCGCATTACATAACTAAGGACTGGTTTCTAAACATAGTCAAGTTATGGGTGAATGAAAACGATGCAAACTCTGCATTTCAAGGAACTGATGTGTTTTTTACAACAACCTTAATTATTTTGATTATTAACAATTTTCTTGAGAATATCTCTTTGGAAGATGTTTTGTCGATCGCCCATTCAGTCTACATAAAAGACGAGAAAAGCACTCATATTGTCGTATGTGAACTTCTCGCAGGTATGTTGGTGAGTACGAAGTTTTGTGAATCCCTGCTTGTTACAAGGATCGATGAAGACACCTCCTTGTTTTTGAAGGATATCTTTGAAAATGATATAAATCCCGATAACAGAGGTATTTGGAGCATTTTCACCTGGTGGATGCCAAGTCATTTGGATCACAGGCGATTTTCAAAGGTGTCGTCTCTTGTTACTGATTTTTCAATCGAAAAAGATTCAGACTTTGCTTTTAAAGAAGCTACCCGTTTAAGTTTTATTAAGACGTACATATCTGCGCTTACTTGGAGTTTTTCTAAGTCACTGAATGTCTTAAGTCTATGCACAAGTGAGATCTCTCATGAATATCAAGCAATACGAGAACAAATTGGGTCCCTTTTGGCAACCTTGACTTTTTCATTTTTCGATGATTCCTTCTTGAATTCTGATAAGTTTTTATCAGAAAGTAATAAAGGCTCAGAATATTTGACTGATCGATTGATCTCTAAAAATAAAGTCGTTCAGTCCATACCATCTATTTTTGAAGAGGTTGAACAAAACAGGTTAGATGTCATTAATTTATCTTATCAGGATATTTTAAAATCCAAGTATGTTTTTGCATCAAACACCATTTTGATTTGGCTAAAACATGCTTTATCAACAAGCTCTTCTCTTGTGTATCAAGATCATACAGTGTATTATGTCATTCCTTTTCTAATGAAACTAATCAATATGAAGGAAATATGTCAACTTACGAATATGGATCCTGCCTCAGTCTTAAAAGAGGTGTCTAAAATTCCTTTCAGCAGTAAAAATTTAAAAAATATCATTGAAATGCTTGAACATTACTCGAATAGCAACTTGACCATCACCCAATTCAATGCCTTGAATGATTTCACTGAAATTTTCTACTTCAAAAATATCTTTCTATTAACTTATGAACAGAGAAATGGGATAATAGAAATGGAGAATAGTCTAATTCACCATAAGAGTGTTGAAATAAGAGAAGCCTCTGCGTTAACTTTGTCGGGATTAATTCATATATCTCCTCCAATTGAGACTGAAATGATCGTAAAAAATCTCTCTCGATCTTACATTGATTATTTGGATAAAATTAGAAGGAAGTATAGGAAAAAGGGTTACAAAGATATGACTTCACAGGATAATATAACTCTACATGGTTCGACTTTGGGGCTTGGAGCTCTTATTAGCGCTTATCCATTTTCTTCTCCTCCTCCCAAGTGGGTTCCTAGTGTATTAACAGCACTAGCAACGAAATCTTCAGGCATACCAGGGATGGTTGGAAAAGCTGCCAAAGAAATCCTAGGAAATTTCAAAAAAAATAGACAAGACACTTGGCATATTGATTGCAGAGTTTTTAGCGAATCTCAAATTGAAGACTTAGAGGGAGTTTTATGGAAAAGCTACTTCGTTTAGCATATTAATTATTTAGTATATTATCTGTATATTAAATACTTAGTTTTACAAACCTATCGAAATAAGTTTTTGTCAGTATCCATAAATAGGACTTTCATTTAAATGTACAATAAATCTAGAGTGAAATAATTATTACCTGATTCGAAACGATAAACGCTTCCATATCTTGAAAAAAAGAACATACTACCGAATATGAACTTGAAGTATGTTAATCATATAGACAGAAATATCAGGAAATGTTGCTTATTTCTAGCAAAAAGTCCAGAAAGTTTATAGTCGCAACACCTGATAAATCTTTATCGTACTTTTTGAATATATCAGTGAGTTTCCTCAAATATACCAATAACTCGATAAAGCTGTCAAACTTCAATTTACCAATTGCTCCCAAGGAGTCAGCTGCATCTTCTGGATTTTTGTGAGAAAATTTTTGAAATAAATGAAGTACCAAATCGATATTTAGTTTATATCCTATCTGCTCCAATATTTTTTGGAACTCACCAAATGATATGTCTCCAGATTTATTAGTATCAGCAGCAAGAAATAGTTTCTTATATGCTGATAAATATTTCCACAAGGAAACAAATTGATCGAAATAAAGTGATTTTTGTGATCCTGTTGAACTGCTGAAAAGCTTTATCATCAATCTTATAGTTGATTCCTGAAATCTAGTATGGTCAAAATTAAGAAGAGCATGAGATAATTCCTTTTGTGATATTCTTCCGGATTGATTAGTGTCGACCTTGTTGAATACAGATCTGAGTTCGCTTTCTAGCTTGTGCTTTGATGAAGTCAGTTTGGGTGAGGTGTTGTTTTTATTAGATAGCGATTCTCTGGAAGAAGATGCGATTCTCAGAGTAGGATTTTCGATGGGTCTTGGCGGGGTGTGTGCCCTCTGGTTGATTGCTGGAGCAGTGGGTGGTTTCTTGTGCAGAGCTTTGGGGTTTGTAGATGCTGTATATGACTGTGGTTGGTAGTTTTGAGCGTCGCCTTGGTAGGAATTATATGGAGAACTCAGGGAGTACTGACGAGAGCCTCCATTGTGCACTGGTGCCAGCGGCTGCTGAACAGGCATCTGTGGTGGATTCTGTACGTATTGGTGAGAAGCACTAACGGGATGTGAATGCTGTACCGGAGGGGGTTGAGGGTGAGGTTGAACGTAGTACTGCTGGGGCTGCGGTTGTGTAGACGCCTGCGCAGGCGCGTAGTTCATCGGTGTCTGCTCCACCGGTTGAATATAACCTCCACTGGGGATATGCTGGCCCGCTGGCGCTTGGTAGTAATTCTGAGCGCTTGGGTGGTACAGTTGTGGGGCTGCTTGACGCATCTCCTGTGAAGGCACAGAAGGAACCTGTCTACCCACAGAATGTTGAGCCACGTATCCATGTGTATTGTGAGGCTGAGGCGCCATCGCCAGTTGTCCATATGTCCCAGGAGCATGCTTCATATGTCCTGGTGCTTTGTACCCAGAACCAGAGCCCTTGGGATGGCCACTTTTTTTAGAATGTGAACTGTGATTATTTCCAACAACATATGCCGCCTGCTGGGGCGTTGGATACATAGGTAAGTCGTCAATAGGCATGATTAAATGAGCTTTTGCCCGTCTCTTAACCCTTTAATAAAACTATACTCGACTTTAAATAAAACATTTATTTTTTTGAATTTACACGCGTTTACCTCGAAATTGCTACCAGTCTTTGAAGGGTTTTTTCAAGCAGCTGAAGATTATAACTGGAAAGTTTAATGGGAAAGGAAAATATTTATCGAAGTTTTTATTAAAAAATAAAGTTTACATACCTAATGTATAAAGCAATAATTACACTATAGTTTTCAATGAGATGGTTTAATCGCGAGCTCTTCTTCTGTAGTCATCACCTCTTCTTGGACCTCTAGAGTGGGTTTGTCTCTCAGCTGGAGCACCCTTCAATCTAGTCAAAGGCAAGATACCTTCTGGAATGTTCAACTCGGTTCTCAAGAACTCGACACCTTCGTCAGTCAAGGTGTAGTAGTAGTATTGCCATGAGAATTGGGTCTTGACGTAGCCCTTGGAGGTCAAGGATTGCAAGGCCTTGATGACGAACAAGTTCTTTGTGTCAATCTCGTCATGCTTTGGAGCATTGAAGTCCTTCTTGGCGACGACAACACCTTCTATAATAGAGTTAGTACTGTGTTTTCGGTTTTGGGGTATCATTTTTCTGGAACACCCAGGAAGCCCACAAATGTCTTTCGTGCTGTGTTCTCCTCTGTGTGGTTACTGGTCCGTGTCCAGAGACATCCACATCGCTAGGCTGGTATTCCGCTGCAGGGCTTTCCAGTGACCACAGCGACTTAGCTGTGCGGGTCTCGCGCCATGCGATAATCCACAGCATCACCATGCGGCCAGAACAGACCCGTGCATCCATCTGGACACAGCTGGTGCACATTTTTTCGGCTCCACCACTGTTTCTATCCAGTCTCTCGCACCACATCACTCCCGCCAACATTAAACGACTATCTTGTGGGCAACCATGTTCCTCCTATCTCTTATACATACCTTGAAAGAGGTATTGGTGGATCTTCTTTCTGTCTTCCTTTGGAATAAGCATGTTTCACTTGTCAACTATTACGTTAGAGTTATAAAACGTCGTACCAAATGAGTAGATGATTTTAAGAGCTCCAATTTTTCACTAAAATTTTGTTTCCCTCCAAACAGGCGAGGATCGAAAACCTTGGATAACGCACTACCCAAAGTCACTTCGTCACGTTACCTAGGGCTGGTACCCTATTTGGTTGGTACACGTCGATATCGATCCCTCGTTCTGCTCCCTCATCTTGTCTATTCGCGCAACAGGGCTCGCCTGGGACAGGATGCCTCGTTACTCTTATGGCTCAAGCCAGCAGATATGTTATCTTTTAAATTTGTGTGACTCGATCTAGCACCTCATTTGTTTTTTTGCACAGTCTTGTTAAGCGAATAATTCCACTATTGCTCTACTGTGTGTCATACTGGCAGTAGAATCTGCGTAGGAGGTCGCCTTCCTTAGGGCCCTAGGATCCGTTCTAAGAGCCTCGAGGCTACGCGATGTGCAATTGTCGGTGCGAGCACACAGAAAAGTTCTTTGTGGTAATAACAGGGGCTGTTACTGGCCAGTCAGCAGTAGAAGACCCTGAATCAGACACTGGTCACGTGGTAGGGGGACCATGCTGGCTCACTAGGGACCCCCGCTGCCCTGAGATGGCTTCTCGCGTGTAAGACTGTCCATCAGGGGAACATGACCCTGTCAGGGTGTACATTATCTTAAGTGTTATGTTTTTCCAGACACAATAGCTAGTGACAATGCCCTTGACACGAATCCTCGAGAACATCGCAAGACAATGCATAGCCGTGCCGTGTGACTACCTCTAATGTAAGAATACCCAGCCATTGACTTGGTAGGCCCAGTTAGTCAACACATGATGTGTGGCTGTCCCCTTGGAGCATGGGTTTGAGGCTCAGCACTTCTGAAATGAACTACTTTTGTGTATTAGTATGGAACTATGTAAGACTCACTGCGACATATATGTCTAAGATGGCTTGCAGACAACCCGTATTAAAAATATAGGCACTGTCATTTTACGTCTCAGAATTACGTCTTTATCAAGACTGTATCATCTCCTTTATTGCCTCGGACTTCTTTTATCTGATACAAAGACAAGTGTTTGTAGTTTGAGACGTTAGTAGTTTTATTCTGCCTATACAGACGAAGACTTGTTCTATAATTATCGCGAATAGTATTCTGAGATATTCTAGTAATCCTAGGAAAGAGAAATTGCAGATCAAAGGTTGATATGAAAGCATGAGGTCGTTTATGAAGGCTCATAGGAGAAGTGGGAGCGGAGTTGAAGAAGGAGAACTAGAAGTAGAGCCCGTATTGCAGAGATTTGGAACCACACCATACAGTTCGCCCAAAATGCCTCTAGCACGAGAATTCACTCCACCGCAGAGCAAGACTAATGCACTAGGATCACCCAAAAAACTACTTACACCACTAAAGAACTTCCTAACGGGACATGGGAAGCCCAATCAGCCCGTATTATCTGGAGATATACTAAATGATGCAATATTTGGAGAGGAGCAGAAGCAAGGTTCTGCTAAGCACCGCAGACAAAAGCGTCATGGTGGAAAAAAGACTGGGGCAGACAGCATTGATCCAAGCAAACAGGGTGAGCAACATCCTCAGGAGTCATTGCTTTTAGGGTCTGGATTCGATGTTGCTCCAGTACGAGGCAAGAAGAAGAGTGTACTTTTCAATGAGAATGAAGTTCCCCCACGAGGTTCAAATAATTCACTTCCAGGAGAAAGTCCGTCTAAAGGAAAACTCACACCTATGCAGCATGGTTTGAAAAATGCATTTCCTTATGAGAAGCACTCGAATTCTAATAGTGAAAGGCATGGTAGTACAGGTATGGGTATCTCTTCAAGGAACGACGTATTGTCAAAGCCGAATGAGTGTGATCATCACGGGAGGCAACAAAATCACGGGAGGCAACAAAATCACGATGAGGATTATTACTATGACGATTCCGATTCTGATTCCTCGCAGTTTTCCTTTGTGAAGGACAGGACAGCAGGAAGAAACACATCTGTCAAATACTATAAAACTTCTAAAGGTTCGAAAGCATCTAAATTTGGAGCAAATGCGAATACGTTCAATGAGAATGACTTGGGATATGAGGTAGACGAGCTACTGGATTATGATTTCGAGAATAATGGTATACTTGATAATTTGGAAAGTGATATGGAAGAAGATGTACAATATAATCCTCTTTTCGATGATGAAGAACCGAATACAGACGCCATAGAAAGAGATATGGATATTCACATGAAGAGATCTATATCTGGCTCACCAGATAATGAATTCTCTGAATCATCTCCTGTGTGTTCAATTGTTTTCGAAAATGAGACTGATGCAGGCTCAAATGATCTCAAGTTCACACCTTCGATTATAAAAAAGATTAAGCCATATAACCACTCTTACCATTTGTCAATTAATGGTTTAGATCCCCCATATCATAGTGATTCAGAAAGATTCAGATCATCCGACTATCTTAAGGAAGAAGAAGACATCCTAGAAAATTACTTGGATCCAAAACTGCTGTCCTCTCATGTCTCACTAAAACAAAATAATATGTCACCAGAAGCTGATCAAGGATATAAAAGTTCGGACAGTCTTTCACTTTCTGATGTCAACCCTCCTTTAGTGAATGGCTTGACAGTGGGAAATAATTTGAGGCATCGGATATCGAAATTTCAATCAAATATAGATATCACTGATGCCGACACAAGTAAATTTTTTATTAATCGCCTGCCTTCTGTGCCTTCTAAATATTCTAGAATGCTCTCAGAACTGGAAAAGTTGGATCGTATAGGCTTTCGGGTTTTCAGGAATAGTGCTTTGAGAAGTTTTCACGGTTCTATAAGTGATGACTTGAATTTGAAACTAGTCACAAAAGTTGAAGAGATGTCTTCATTCTCTGATAAGCTTAGCACTCATAAATTTAGAACTGATATATCTACATGTGAAGCAGGTAATGTTGAACAAAATACAAGAGAAGCTGAGAATCAAGGTAAAAATATTCCAGACTTACAAATAGATCAAGGTGTACACTCTAATAATAGAGAATCAGTCATCCATATGATGGGTGTACTTGAATCTCTAGAAAAACATCAGAAAGGGGAAAATGTGTCAAATGAAACTGATTATGCAAAAGCTGAGTCGACAAGTAAAGTTCCTGTTCTGGAAAATAGGACATCAATAGCACATATGATGGGTCTTTTGAAGTCATTGGAAGAAAATAATGATAAAGACCTTGAACTGGTAAATGATTCAATGAGCAATTTGCTGGATGAAACTGATGATGAAGACTCGCCAGTGATGGAAGATTTACCATTGTCTCCTAATAAGTCTATTACAAGTTTTCTTGAAGGGAAAAATTCCAAGGAGAGTATTCCAGATGAGAATGAACATGATATCAAACCTGAAGGTTCTGCCGCAAATGATTCAGGAAATCACCTTATGAACTTGTTGCATTCCATCGAAAAAAACCTGAATAATATAACTCCAGAAATGATAAGTGAAAATTTACCAGTAAACGGCCAGAAATCGCCGACTGCTAAACCCCGTATCAAATCAATGGACAAGATGATGGAGACATTATCGAGACTAGAAAAACTAAACATAAATGATCCAGATTCAAATACAGATTCCTCCTCGCCCGAAGATATAAAGGTAGTCATAGATAACGTTGACGATGACCCTTCTAGTCGAGAATCTCATAAATTCAATATTGTACCAAGTGAAACTAATCAAGGTACTAAAGATATTGTGTCTGGATTAAAATATCAGGAAAAGTTTAATAAAAGATATTCGTGGTTTTCTAATGATGAAGTTTTCACCTTTCGTACTCATAATCCACTAAACTCTGAACCGGATTTTGCTAATGATAATAAACTAGTTGAAACTCTTCCCAAGAGAAACTCAAAAGATATTAACTATGAGGACCTCATTGCTGAGGCTAATCAATTACCTGTCGATTCTGATTTGGAGGATTTAGTCATAAGATCTAAGAGTGTTCCTACTCACTCATCTAGCTTTGCAGCAACAAGATCATTTTATAATCGGCCTACAAAGACAATTCACGAACTGAATTACTCTTCTAATAAGATCGTCACTCGCAATAAAACTGTTACTTTTTATAGAAGTAATAGTTATGATCACGCTTTAGGACCTGATAAAAGTAAACCGTTAAGTCGTGGTCTGTCAAGCAGATCTCAAAGATCATTGACTTCAATTACGGACGAAAATGAGAGTTGGGAAGAAGGCTTAGATAATAAGCTTTCTGTTCATAATGGACCTTATTCATTTAGGCCTAACACAGCTTTATACTCCCTAAGTTCTGAATCTTTCAAAAAAAATTCGCTTTTAGGCACTATTTCAGAAAATGAAAATAGTCATTCAAAATGATTATGCATTAATACATTTGAAGATGTACATAAATATATATTGTCTAAAATCTCTAACTAATTCTAGTACAGGTACTTGTTAGAAGTTGATTGTTGCATCATAAAGCTTTTGAAATCGTAGTTTCCATTATTACTATAATCAAAATAATTTTGGTTTGGGTCTTGGTTCTTGCGCTTGTGACCAGTCAAAACTGGATTTGACATTATTCTTGTTTGATCAATCAAGTTAGTTCCTGCCTTAATCTTGCTTAAATTCATTTCGGAAGAGTACTTAGTACATGCTTTCATATCACTTGCTTTGTTATTGTTAACCATATTTTCCTGTACGACAGGAAGCTTTGCTCTAATAGCATTCGGTTTTCTGGGCTTGATTCGTAATTGAGATTCAGAATTGACGTCACTTTCAAATGAGGCAATGCTGCTTTCTGATGAGTTGGAGATGGTCGAGTTCGTCCTGAAAACCCATCTATCCTTTTTGTATTTGGAATAAATACTTTCTAATTCATCCTCGAATTCATCTCCGTCCTTCAACTCATCTTCGACTAACACCACTTCTACCTCTTTTCCGTCCCTCGTCTTCTCAGTTACTGATCTATATGACAACACAGAATCTTTCCTTTTCACCATGCATACATCGTACTTATCTGTCGTCAAGTCAATTGTTATACTTTCAGTATCTGTATCAGCTGTGTAATTTGAATGCTTGCCGTTTCTTGACCATAAGCTTCCTGTCGATATCAGCAGGCTGTAAGCGGTCAGCCTCAGTTTAGAACTTTTTTCGTATCCAGTTGTCTTAGACCTTTGTATTACTATCGGTGACTTTTCTTTCAATTTCAAAGAGCCACCCGTAATTATTTTATCCTCTTGGCCCTTGCCTTTCACATGCCCATAGACTTCTTGTATTATATTTTGGTTAATTCCAAAATCATTTCCAAGGTCGTCTTGTTGTTCTGCCTCTTTGAAATCTACATCATAATTTACCCTTTCTGGAGGCTCTGTAATTTTTAAGCGGTCGAAGTTGGAAGCTATTGAGTCTTCTGGTTTATGATTCGTCTCGATTGAGTTTTTCTTCGTGTCATTCAGGAAGTTGTCTTGTGGTACTTGATATAATAAGTCTTGAGAACTTATAGATTTAGATCTTCTATGCTTTTTAGGGGGTTCGGCACCATTACCTATTTGTTTATCGCCAGAAAAGTCGATATTAAACATAGAATTACTACGTCTATGGGACCTGAGATTTACCTTAGGTTTTGAAGTAGATTCCACTTTCTGATCGGTTTGAGGAATAGGTGGGAGTTCTTTTTCAATTACAGCGCCTGTATTCCTTTTGATTGGAGAAGGCTGATTATGGGAATCTAAATCAGATTCAATATCTGTATCAGAATCATCATTGTACATCATCTTTAATTGCTCTTCGTAAGCCGATTTAGCATCTTTAGATGGGATACCGATAGGTTCTAACACTGAGTTATTTGCGCTTGTTGAGCCTATGTCCAAATTTTTATTATCTTCTTTATCGGCATTATTCATATTTTCCGACACAGCTGTTGACCCCGTGTAATATGACGAGATATCATCTAAGCTTGGTATTTCTATTTCTCCTCGTTTATTTTGAAAGATATTCAGTTTTGAAGGGCTTTGTGCTAGCTTCATCTCTAATGCTCTCTTCTTTGAATATTCATTATTAGTTATGTTCGAGTCATTATTTGGAAATTGAAACAGCTTTCCGGAGCCTTCGTTATCACTTTCACAAACTGGTTGTGTGTTTTCTTTGTTTGAATCTCCAAACGCAGATCCAAGTTTGGGTTCAGGTCTAATTTCTGGAAACTTTAAGCAATTATTAACGCTAACATTCTCCTGAAACGTAGGAACCACAGGCAACTCCTTCTCTACTTTATCGTTATCGGAAAATGTCTCAGAATCTTCCAGAGGTATATCTGTACTTTCCTCCTCAGATGTCTGGGATTCTCCTAAGGTTTGGGTAGAAGATGTTTGAGTGGAAGATGTGTGTGCAGATAAAGTTCTGGAAAGAGACTTGTTATCTTCTTCGGCTATTGTACTCATGAGTGCCCCTCGATTCATATTCAAATTAGAAAAGCCAGTAACAGTACTCAAGTCGCTCACGGATGAGACGTAGGACTCATCGCTGAAACTTCTTTTATGTATTTTCAAAACACCATTAATCTGATTTATAGGAGCATTGGTCTTTCTTAGGCTTTGTAAGTTGTAGTCTGTGAAAGTGCGTGGGATAGATGTTAGAGTAGGTTTAATATTCTCTGTGATCAGTCTCTTACCTTCATTACTGCTAACACTGTCTATTGATCTTAGACATTTCCTTCCTCTCGAGGATCCCGAAGATCCAGAATATTGAGAATGCTCTTCAACACCCACATTAGGAAATTTAGGCTGACCTACCACTGCTGATGATGGCTGAGGTTTAGTGTTCTGAGTATTTGAAAAGATTAGAGGCTTGGGAGGAGGTAATGGTTTTGTGACTTTGTAATAACTAGATGCGATACTTGGGCTTCTCGATTTAATTGATGAACCAGCTACGCTTGCTTCTTCAATTATACTAAGTTCATCTGGCATTTTTCCATATATGTTGCCTCTGTTTTTCTTAAGATTTCGTTTGTTAACTGCAACAGGTGGAGGTTTGGAGCTTCTAGTAGGGGAGTGGATAGGGGAATGAATACTGCTTATATCTTCTTCTTCAACATCGCTCGCAGATAGTTCGTCTAGCATCTCATATCCAGCTCCAGTATAGACTAACTTCGCAGGTTTCTCGCTATGTCTTCTGTTTGAACGTGTAGGCGAAGCAGATCTCAGGCTGGTATTGGAGCTATTGGCACTGAGCTTTGGTGGAAGCTGGAGAGTGAAAGGAATAGGTATAATATATTTTCCCGACTCCAGTGAAGCATTTACGTGTAGTTTTTTGGAAATTGGCGACTTCGACAACGCCTTGAGCTGCTTCTTCGCATCTAGCGAAGAAGTAGACGATAATATTGACCTTATGTCATCCAGTGAGGCATAAGAGATGGGTGACGTTTTCAAATCATGGATTGCAGCAGACATTGGACGTCTTATTTTCGTGGGAGAACTCGACCTTGCTCTTCTCTCAACCTTTATCAACGGCTTCGTCCCTAACGATATGTCATCCATTGAGGACATATGCGCCTTTTTCACTGTCAAGGGATCCATCTTTCGTTCAGCTTATTCTTGGTCTTAGAGCAAGTCTTCTGCAACTCTAAGAATCAAACTGTGCTTTCAAGTTGTTCTTCACCCCATCCCTTTATTAAAGTGTTTTTTCATCTTCCTATGTAGTAGCCTCATTATTCGTCTGTTTACATATCTTCCGTTATAGGAAATCAAATTGATATATGGCATTTATTATACCAATTTTGGGAATCTTCATGTTTGTTTCATCCCAGCTATGACAACGACGTATGCAGCGTCTCAGTTGTATAATAATATCTGCTTCTATACAGCATATGCTTTCTATCTGTTCTAAAGTTAGACCATTAGAAAAGCAGGCGTATGGAAAAGAAGAAAAAAATCTATTGAACATTTAACATCGAGCATTTATGTGACACAAAAACGTTAGTAGTAGATTTTGCAACTGTATTTGTGGTCTAGTGAAAGACTTGGAACCACAAGGGAAAATGATATAAGGGAGAAGATGAAGTAAAGAATTATAAGTATACTGGAGAACAAGTTTGGAAATGATTTCAGTGCACCTGAGTATATCAGGATTCCACAGCGATATAGAACCAGATTATTCCAAAAACTTCAAAGTATTCAATGAGCCTTCGCCTGTACAAGGATTGGCAGACGATAAGTTTGACTTTTTAAACATTGAGACGGCTCATAATGTCTCGGACTTGGAAGGAGAGACTGATGTGGGGCTAAGCATTGGAGGATATTTGGACGATACAGACTTCAAGGCATTAAGTTCGGGAAATGGCGATAAGAAGGTTGGCATATCGATGCTTCCAGAGCAAAGCAAGCTCATGAGCTTCCGAAAGGGAGGTCATTTTACTATGATGGCAGTGGGGTGTGTAGGTACCGGTAAGACTACTTTCATCAATACCTTATTCGGGTCTGACTTGCTAAAAGAGAACCACGAGCCCATGAGCACCAACAAGATCACCATTCATCAGTTTGAGTTGGAAGAAAATGGTTTCCCCTTACGCTTGACAGCAATAGATACGCCTGGTTTTGGGCAATCTGTCAATAATCAGTATGCTTGGGCACCCATAACTAAATTTATTGATAATCAATTTCGCCTTCATTTATTTCAGGAAGAGCAGCCTGTACGTGAAAAGCTTTACGATACCAGAGTTCATTGCTGTCTCTACTTTATAAGTCCAAATAACAGTGGGGTTTCTCACCTCGACATTGCATCCATGAAGGAATTGTCCAAACGGGTGAACTTGATCCCTATCATTGCAAAGAGTGACACTTTTAGTGGAGAAGATTTGAGAAAATTCAAGAGGCAGGTCAGAGAGACTCTCAGTCTTCAAGATATAAAGACTGGTGAGTTTATCTTAGAACAAAATCTCAGCGAGACACTCAAGAATTTGGTTCCTTTCGCAATTATTGGCTCCAATCAGCACCATCAAAGAAAGGATGGTAAATTGGTGAAGGGGAGAAAATACAGGTGGGGTCTTGCTGAAGTCGAGAATAAAGATCATTGCGACTTTGTTATTTTAAGAGATATCTTGATGGGTAAAAATCTCCTAGATTTAGTTTTATCTACTGAGACTCACTATGAAAACTACAGGCGTAGCTTTCTTTATGACCGATTCAAGGAATCAATAAAAAATAAGGGCTTCAATGACGAGGAAATCCAAAAGATTCACGCCAATGGTTTGGAAGAATATAAACACTTTCACGGAATTCTGCTAGAGGTCTACGAGGAGAGCTCTAAAGGGTCCGATCCAGTTTTGGTCGACAAGCAGCAAAAGATGAAGGAGAAGTTTGCTATCATTGTGTCGAACCAAGAAAAAAGATTCAAAGAGTGGAAAAAAGCTCTTGTTGATAAGCAAAATGCCTTCAATAATGATATTGAAAGATTGCACAATAGAATAGTTAGACTCCAGGATATAATTGACCACTTTGAGGCAGGTTATTACTATGACGATGAATCGACTTATGACGAAATCTATTCAGAAGTTGATGAAACAGAGGAAGGTATCATTGCATCATCCTTCAAGTAGGAATCTCGGTAGTTAGTATTGTTACCTATGATATAATTTATTTCAAGTTTTATCACCTTTTTGTACTTGGTAGTTTATGAAATTGTATATTTTGGTTGATATTTTTCTTACATGGTGAAAATAAGAATAATTTGCAATAGTTGCGAAAAAACGACTTAACGTTTCAAGAGAAGATAGATTATAGTAAAAAAGAAAACGGAAAAGACTAAGAAAACTTTGGATATAGTCTCTAATAATGATATTACTTTGTAAGATTTTAATACATGTTCCCGTTTTTAAGAATAAACTGTTTTTGATACTGCTTTTTCTACGAGATATAGAGTAACATAAAACGTAGTTCATACTATCTAAGCCCGTCAAAAAGAATTTCCCTTCACAGTTGGAGGATGGCAAACAGAATCGTCCCTAATGTACTTATCCTTGTACAATTTAAGGAGTTTTTAATTCTTGTATCTCTTGATATTAACTGGTTTTATATTTTTTTCTATTCAAAAATTTGAGCATCAAATTTTTAATAGATATTGTAAAGTTATCACTGCATCACAGGAAATCAAGACTTTCATAAACTGCCTCTGAGATTTATTTTCATTTAAGGGTAGCATAGCTCGTAATGTCATTGAATCTGATTGATGATGTAAGTAATTCAAAGCTATCACAGCCTGTTAATGATGAGTTGTTTCCTGCTTTTGATGGTGAATATCACGAAGTTTTACAAGAAAAACCTGAACAAACTAAAAGAGAAATAAACTTCATACTTGACCATCATGCATTTGTTCGAGGAATTGGAAATATCAAGAGATGGTTTAATTCGGAATATGTTGAGCAACAATTCGACTCTAAGTTTGATGGTCTAATCGTACTTAATATATTCATTCCAACGTACACGCTACATGAATTTGAATATGTCAAAAGAGGCACATCCATGACAGCAACCAACGCCCGGGGTGCTATTAAATTCATTGATAGATACTTGGAACAGCCCTATATGGCAGACGATACAGATGGAAGCGCCAAAAATATGTATTGTAACTTAGTAATTGAATCACCAATGCAACATAATCCATCATGGGAAAGATGTCTCGCATTCAAAGTCCATTCACCTAAAATCAAGGAGTTTCCAAATTTCAAAACGAAGTTTGCTTCAAACTTAATTGGCATTGGTTTGAACTCCAGCGACGTTTCTAAATCTTCTCCAGAAAGCCAGGTTGAAGATAACATTGACGCTGCGTCTCAGGGTCAAGGAAACGACGACTTGGCCGCTGATTCGCTTGCTGAGATGCCCAAAAGATTAAAGTACTTGATCAAATCTTGCATTTACAAAAGATTTATAGAAAACGAAACAAATCCCAAAGAATTCAACCAGGAGTGGAAGCTTGTTACGGAAGATCCTATCACAAAAATTTGGGCATCTAGCTTCGGTATAGATTGCATGAATGTCAATGATGCTGAACTATACCTTTTCCTGTCATACGATAAGAATAAGAAGTATATTTATGAGGATCCTCGTAATTTTTCCTCAGAGAACGAACACAAAGAACCAAAAAGTTTCTTACATAACACAGTCGATACCACACTGTATTCTTACATATCGCTTGATTCGGTTCCCCAGAAGCATAGAGGCAAGTCCAAAACTAAAAAGCAGAAGCCACAAAACGTCGAAGGTGTTATCAAAAGCAAACCCAATATATATGGTGAGGCAGTGACAAAGGAAAAGTTTCATGCTATAAATTACGCCCCTCGCGGAAACGGCAAGCTTTGGGAGCCATAATTATCAGGGAAATGTAAAAATGTACTGACAGCTTGAAGAAAGCTATTGTCAAAAATATTCAGATATCAGCCATATGTAGACATGAATTTGTACTATATATTTTTCAATACTCACGTAATCGTATATTTTATCTCATATCTCGCGGATTTCGTGTATTACACAAAAATAACGAAAGTAAACTCAGTATTTTGAGGTATAGCGTTAGAAGAACTTATTTTATCACTCTTTTAGAGACCACATAATCGCGAGAATATAGGAATGAATCGACAATTCTCGAGAGAAGAAGTACAGAAAATACTTCAAAGGTGGCACCAGTTGCGACAGCAGTTTGGTGAACAGGCTGTCAATGTCCCTGAATTTAACCATTTGAGCAAGATAATAAAATTTCTTCAACAACAGAATCAACAGTCAATGCAAAGGAAGAATATACCCCAGGGACTGTCAAATGTATCTCAAGCACAGAAGACACCAAACTTTGGATTCCAGCAAGCGATGGGTGCTACAAGTGGTAATTTAGGTTCTGTGAATAAAGTATCTGGTCAACAGATGTTAAACACACCTACAAATTCTGGTCAACCACCTCCACAGCCCCCACAGCCCCCACATCCTCAACATCATCAACATCCTCAACATCCTCCACACCCTCAGCAGCCTCAACAAGGTCAGCCTATGAACTTTCCTGTGCCCGGAGCCGGAGGACCTCAAATGATGGGTCCCCAGGGTCAATTTCAGAATATGAAGCAGATGCCACCAAACAATGCTCCTTCAGGGGCGTCTAATATGCCAAGTAGCCCAGAATCAGCATTTTCACCACAACAAGTCCAGCTTTTGAAAGCGCAATTTCAAGTTTTGAAGTTTCTCTTGAAAAGCTCCGGTCCTAAGAGTCCTTCGATACCACAAAATCTTATCGACTTTGCTACGAATGACAGATTGTCCTTCCCTGGAGGAATGTATCTTCCTGCTAATAATATGTCCAAAGGCAGCCAAGGATCGAGTCCAGCTCTCAATAATCATGGCTTGATTCCTCCCCAGGAGCAACAACCAGGTTCATTTAATCAATCCCCTAATATGATAGCTCCTCGCACTCTGGTACCTCAACAGCACCCCATGAAACCTAATACGATGAATCAGAGGAAACCTATGATGGGAAATGTTCCAACGATGCCGCAGGAAGATGTCCAAAAAGACATGAGAAACCCTCGTGTACAACCAAACAGACTGAGAGCTCCTTCTCAAACTATGAGCGTTCCTCAAAGCAGAAAATCAAGCTCAGGCAAATTGACTCCCATCAGTAGCACAAATAAGCAGAAATATATCTGCTACCCTCCTGCACCTCCGAAGAATATCTCTTCGTTTGTCGACAAGAGTAAAAGCGATAAGACGATTGTGCCTATTAATAAACCAAACATACAAGTGGACTGTTTTGAAGTTCCTGATATAATGGGAGACAAGTTTAAGGATATTGCATATACTAGTCTTTTCTCAAATTCCAGTAGGATACAAGTTCCCTCCTTACTTCCTGATGGTATAGAGATTGATGATGTCATGAACAATAGAGAGGCATATATTGTGTTTCAAATATATCAGAAATCGTTAGAGTTGAATAAAAAACTTGAATCTTGCAGCGATGAAGAACGTGCTGCGATTGAAATAGAATTGAAAAAACTCACATTACTTCCACACCAGAAACAGTTGAAAGGAAAAATTCTATCCCATATGTGGTTCAGCAAAACATTATTGCCAAATTCTCACCCGAACTTTCTTGCAAAATTTAGCAATATATCTTTCGATGACGTAACTTTAACTCATGAGTTGTATAAACAACAGTTGTATTCAATAGTTCAGGCTCAAAATAAAAGGCACCAGACAACAGTTAATGAAATCCTTGAAAGTAGGACATCAAGGAATGAGGTCCTTTTCAATAGAAGGGAAAGAATTTCTAGAATTAGAAATCGGATAATGAGTTTCCACACACAAGTCGCTAAAGAAGAACAAAAGAAGATAGAACGTATGGCAAAGCAACGTTTGCAAGCCTTGAAACTGAATGATGAAGAGGCTTATTTGAAATTGTTGGATCACACCAAGGACACAAGAATAACCCATATCTTGAAGCAAACTAATCAATTCTTGGACTCTTTAGCACAAGCAGTGCAAACTCAACAACGTGAGACCCGTGATCGTATGAACCAAGATGGACGTTTCAATACAGAAGAAGAAGAACAGGACGATAAAATGACTGACGAGGAAAGGAGAGAGAAAACAGACTATTATCATGTTGCACATAGAATCAAAGAGGAAGTTACACAACAACCTACAATTCTCATCGGTGGTACCTTAAAAGAGTATCAGTTAAAGGGATTACAGTGGATGGTATCATTATTTAACAATCATCTTAATGGAATTTTGGCAGATGAAATGGGTCTAGGAAAAACAATTCAAACAATATCTCTATTAACATATTTAGCGGAGATAAAACAAATTCCAGGTCCATTTCTCGTAATTGTTCCATTATCTACTTTAACAAACTGGAATATAGAATTCGAGAAGTGGGCACCAACACTCAAGAAGATAACATATAAAGGTACTCCTTATCAACGTAAGTTGAACCAGCATGATATAAAACAAGGTAATTTCCAAGTTCTTCTTACTACTTTTGAATATGTTATTAAAGACAAAAATATTTTATCTAAAATCAAATGGGTCCACATGATTATTGATGAAGGTCATAGAATGAAAAATGCAAGCTCGAAATTATCTGAAACTTTGACTCACCACTATCATAGTGATTACAGATTAATTTTAACAGGTACTCCCTTGCAAAATAATCTTCCAGAATTATGGGCCTTGTTGAATTTTGTTCTTCCCAAAATTTTTAATTCAGTTAAATCATTTGATGAATGGTTCAATACTCCTTTTGCAAACACCGGAGGGCAAGATAAAATAGAATTAAGTGAAGAAGAGACTTTATTGGTTATTAGGAGATTGCATAAAGTCTTGCGTCCTTTCCTTTTAAGAAGATTGAAAAAGGATGTCGAAAAAGATCTTCCTGATAAAGTAGAGAAGGTGATCAAGTGTAAGATGTCATCTTTACAATCAAAATTATATCAACAAATGTTGAAGCATAATGTTTTGTTTGCCACTGATCCGGAAACAGGGAAACCAGTTACAATTAAGAACACCAATAATCAAATAATGCAACTCAGAAAGATTTGTAACCATCCATTTGTCTATGAAGAAGTGGAGTATTTGATCAACCCGACAGCAGAAACAAATGACGAAATATGGCGTGTTGCAGGAAAATTTGAATTATTAGATAGAATTTTACCAAAATTCAAAAGAACTGGACACAGGGTTTTGATATTCTTTCAAATGACTCAGGTTATGAATATCATGGAAGACTTCTTGAGGTTAAGAGGAATGAAGTACATGCGTTTGGATGGTGCTACCAAGGCAGATGATAGAACTGGATTACTCAAGGAATTTAACGCCCACGAGTCTGAGTACTTTTGCTTTTTACTTTCCACAAGAGCTGGAGGTTTGGGATTGAATTTGCAAACCGCTGATACTGTCATTATTTTTGATACTGATTGGAACCCTCATCAGGATTTACAAGCTCAGGACAGAGCGCATCGTATAGGTCAAAAGAATGAAGTTCGTATCTTGAGACTAATTACGGAAGATTCAGTAGAGGAAATGATTCTTGAAAGAGCTTATGCTAAACTTGAAATTGATGGAAAAGTTATCCAGGCTGGTAAATTTGATAACAAATCAACAGCCGAAGAACAAGAAGCATTATTACGAGCATTGATTGAAAAGGAGGAAGAAAGAAAGCAAAAAGGAGTTTCAGGTGAAAATGAAGAATTGGATGATGACGAACTAAATCAATTAATTGCAAGAAATGATGGCGAACTAGTAGTCTTTAAAGAATTGGATGACTTGAGAGCAACTGAAACGAAGGAGTCGGGTTACACTACTCGCTTGTTCAGTGAGTCAGAACTTCCTGATGTTTATAAACAAGATATCGATGCAATGGTGAACAAAGATGTATTAGTTTCTGAATATGGTAGAGGTACGAGAGAACGCAAGACTACAAAGTATGATGATAATTTGACAGAAGAACAATGGTTGAAACAAATTGATGGTGTTTTGTCTGATAGTGACAATGAAACAGAGTCAAAACGCAAGAAAAAACGAGGGAGAGCAAAAACTAATTCTCCAATGAAGGAGGAAGAAAGCCTTGATGGTAGCGTGTTGAATGAGTCAGATGCTAATGGAAAGAGGCGTCGAACTGCAGAGGAATTGCTAGGAGAGATCGGCGACAATGCGAAAAGGCAAAAGGCTGAAAAGTCTATCCACAGACCAAGGAACGGCAAAAACCGTATAAGAAACAAAGGAATGCCAGATATCATGAGCGAAGAAGAAAGAGAGGTTTTGCAAAATAAAATGCAACAGATTTATGACGTCGTTATTTCATGTGAAGAAGATGATAGAGTTCTCAGTGATTTGTTTCTAGTAAAACCATCCAGGAAACTTTATCCAGACTATTATGTTTTAATCAGAAATCCAATAGCTTTGGATACTATAAAGAAAAGACTTCAAAGCAAGAGCTACTATCTGATCAGGGAATACCTCGAGGATTTGCATTTGATGTTCAGTAATGCAAGAATTTATAATGAAGAGGGATCTCTTGTTTACGAAGATTCTGTTACTTTGGAAAGAAACGCGTTCAAGAAACTCAAAGAGCTTTATAGTGATGCTGATCCTGAGGAGGTTGCAAAGTTATTGGACTTCGAAAATTTCGACAGAGAATACAAACTTGAACCACTAGTTATTGGGTTACCTCCAAATAAGGACGTAAATGCTTCCAATAGCATTGAAGGTGCTCATGGTCTGAGAGAGGTAGTGGATACTCCTGGTAATATTTAATCAAGATGTATTAATAATTGTATTTGAAGGGAAGTATAGATATCACTGTACTTATGGTGTATATTTAGGTAGATTTTCATCAACATCAGGATTATTTATTGTGTCTTGTAATATTTCGTCAAATACTTTATAGAACTCAAAGATTCCCCCATCCTTAAATGTGAGAACTCCCGTATAATACTTGCTGATGGGTAGACCGTCAAATGCTGTTCTGATCGAAGGATTAGTATGAAATAAAAATTCCCAGTAATTTGCACCAAACCAGGGCGCCACCACTTTATGTGAGAACTGAACTTTCGGTAACACTGAAAAGCATAAAGCAAAAGAAGTTACATCGCCACTAGATGCAGTAATGAATATCATTCTCTTGTTTGTTACGTAAATATAGCCATCTTTTGCATATATATTTATTGCTCTTCCATTCTCTCCTCCTTTCAGACGTAGTTCAAAAGACTGTCGGGATGAACCTGATATGTGAATTATCTTTTCAAATTCTAACAAGGTAAAAGGAAGATCCCCCAGACCTGTAACAGGCAAGTTATAGTTATTTTTCAAGTCTATAGTGTTAATTGACATTATTTCTGTTGATTAGAGCAGTAAATGTACTGAAGGTCTTAAGTACATTCCTAATCATGTGATTTAAGTACTAAAAATCGATGCTTTGTATTGCAAAAAGAACAAATTTAACCATACTTAGGTTGCAATGAAAAGTTTACGGAGTGTCAACCCTGCTCTTCTAGAACATTTCAAGTCATTAGGTACCCCTAGATTTACATATGGGCTCAAGAGTATCATACGGCCTCTGGCTATACAAAGTATACTCGATAAATTGAGGTTGAAAGAGAAATATCCAGACGGGAGTAAAAATCTCATGGTAGTGGATATCTTTTCTGGATATGGGTTATTCTCGACCATGTTGAACTACGAAGTAAAGCCGAAGAAACATGTTGTTATGGAGTCGATGAAAGGAAATGTCGATATTTGGGAAAACAGAATAAACGTCTTGAAAGAAAAAACCGAGAATAGAGAGAATTTTATATTGTATCCTACGGATGGCTACAATTGGAAATCCTACGACGACTTGATAACAAGAAATAGAATTATAGAACCCGTTTTCAAGGATAGGAAGGATGTACACGACGAGTTGCTTATAGTTGGAAATTTGAGTTCAGCTAAATTTGGCGAGTCCTTGTGGGCTCAATGGATAATGTGCTCAGTGTACCAAAATTGGCTCCAGAAGTACGGACGTGTACGAATGATCTGTATTGTCCCTGAAAATTCGGCTCAAAGGTTTTTGGCGGGCCCTTATTCCCCAAAAAGAAATAAGTCAGCGATCAAAAGAGAACTTTTCACTGATTCAAAGCTAATTGCTATATCAGAATCCTCTGCTCCTCATATTTTCCCTGATGGACATGACTATGATCCAAATCTACTTGTAAGAGATCAGCCAATTGTCTTATCTCGAAATTCCACACTTCCAGTCGGTGGGCCGATTGCCGTTGTCGAGGTTGTTCCTAAGTTTGACACCGAAATAAATATCGATGTCGCTGAATTTATCCTTCAAATTTTTATGTACAAATCCACAGGAAAAGTTCGTGATGCACTTTCTCAGTTGGCTCCTGGAGCAGAGACTGACTTGAGCCCATTACTACTGGAAACAATTTTAGAAAAATGTCCTAGAGATCTACAAATAGATGAATTTAAGCAAGTGTTTGAAGTATATGATAAATGGCCATTCAAACCAGCTTTCTATGACACCATAGATATAATACAAGAAGAAACACGAAATTTTTGAAAATAGTGATAGCATTTCAATAGAGAAAAACAATCGTTTATGTTATGTATATAGTCTGAGATAAAAAGAATTAATAGATTTATTGAATGACTCCACACAGGAGCCTTCATGAACTCTTCTCATTAGTTTCGCCTGCACTTTCATTACCTTCTATATTATCACCGAGTTGAGGGTCTCTACATTTTATTTCACCTTCCATGAGAGGGGAGCTTGATTCTGTTATTGTGCGGAATACGGGCGCCGTGTAGTTACGTAAAGGAAGAGCTAATGTCTTGTCTTTAGGAGAGGAACCATCCATGGCACTTTGAACCGTGTTATTCCTTTTCCCGGCGTTGTCATTCTTGAACTCAGGCTTAAAGATGAAGTCAAATTCCTTTATTTGGCCTTCATTATAATCTGAATAAATACTTGATGTTTGTAGTTCTTTTTTGGTCGAATCTAAGGATGATGTATGTTCAAGTTTTGTTATATTTGAAGATTCATCAAGTCTTTCCAAGCTAGCCAAAATCCTCTTTGTAGGATAAATGAGTAACAAACTGTAAATGAATACTTCAAGTAAATAAAACAACCCTCTGAAGCATTGTGACGTGCTTGCAAACCTTCTCATTACCAACCACGCTAATGTGGAGTTAAAAATTTGGAAAAAGCCAGAAACTACCTTCAACAAAACCAAAGGTCCGTAGATGACATATAATGTAATCTTATTTTGAGGTTCATAAATGATATTGCTGGCTAATGAGAAGAAAGAGAGTATGGATGCCACCATAATCCCTAAACAACCAATTCGCATATAATGAAAAATATGCGAAAGAGTGTCAATGGAGTATATTTCGACAGGTAAATCGGTCGAAGAGAATAGTGAGTAGATAAATTGTCGAATAAATTGATGAATTTGAATCTCGGAATCAGACTGAGATGGCGGATTGAAGTCAAATCTTCTGTTTCCATTGTTCAACTTTTGTTGGATGATGTTAGTGACCTTTAGATCAGGAATACTTATAGAGCCATTGGAAAAATAATAAGCACCCTCCTCAAGCCCGAGCCTTATGTAGCTTCCTGCCTGCTTAATCAGTGGCTGAACAACAATGGTTGATTCATTCCGGTGTGGGAGATATCCGCTTTCTCTTCTTATGTAAACGTCCTTGATTATATCGACCAACATGTCGTTCGAAAATGTAAAATTTTTCTGCACAATTATACTCTGTGAGTTACCAGGTATACTGTTTGTATGATGTAGAAATCTCACTACATCAACAGGAGGAAATTTATACTCAAAATCAAGTGTCCATAAGTAATTTGTCGTATTGAAAATGGTGTAAATTATAGCTGAAATCAACAAGTATAAGATACACTTTTTCGCCAGCCAAGATAGTAGGAGAAGGTTATCCCGACTTCGACTAGCTATATTAATCATCGAATATTTTACTTATGATATTTCCAGAATATACTTGTTGTTAAAATTAAGGAAGTATCTATTTACAAACTACATCTTCGTAGCATATGTCTCGTTTGTGCCCCAGCTATCAAATGCACAAATTCGCAACCATTTGATTTTGTGTCATATAATTATCGCTAATAAGCCATTATGAATGCTAGCCGTACGTATAGCTGGTTGGACGAGAATAACAGATGTATATTATATACTAGGCGTTGCAAAGAATCACACTTCATAGGATCATATAATGCAAACATGAAAATGAGCATTGTATCTGAATCGAACTGGAAGTGATATGATCTATTAGCGTCACTATTTAATATACAAGTAATTAAAAGATATGAAAAGGTGCTTTTTATGTTTGATTTACTCCACTGGAATATCAGGGATGTTATTGAACAATTCAACCAATTTTTCTGTGTTGAATCCATGGTCAGAGGGTGGGCCGAAGTAGGAGGAATTGGGAAGAACACGCAATAAATTGTACGTAGTAAGACCAACAAAGTTTTGGGACTGTGTTTGCAGTTTTGGGGCCTGAGTATGCTGTGAGACGGGATCAGACTCAGCTGATTTTTCAGGAGGCGTGTCCTCTTTTACGGGGGTTTCTATATTACGTTTCTTGGAGTGGCCGTTGGTGTCCTGGCCTTTGCGTTTTCTTGTATCCAAGGCAAGGTCGTACGTGTAAATGACATCCACAGAAGGACCACGATATCTATCACTGAACAACTCGATGGCATCATCAATCTGGAAATATTCCTCATATCTCCTATCCAAGCTTTTCACCAAATCTAAATCACCGTACACACTTTGGTGGCGTGAGAAAGTCTTGATAAATTTCTTCATCTGGTCCTTCTTTGATTCAAACCTTTCCCTAAGGTTCTGCTCTAAAACGTCAGAAACACCCATACTTTTAGCACTGTCAATCTCTTCTTCCGCCTTTTTCAAATCTTGGAGAAGCGAGCCAATTCCCTGCTCAAACAACACCTTGATGTTTTCGCCTCTGTTCGTCATGATTAAAAAGTTCAAATAAGCAAGCAAGAAATTTCCATCTTTTTTGAAATGTTTCATACCCACCTCAAATACTCTATTTGCTGTCTTTAAGTTATCTGAATGGTACTCCATCATCGCATTTTCGACATAAAACTCGTAACCGATACTCTTAAAATCAACGTTACGCGCCTGTACGAAAACCTTTCTGGCCTCTTTAATACCATCGGTTCTTTTACAGCACATCATGAGTTTAGTATATACTAGGGTTATAGCTTTATTTAAGTTCTCAAGATTGCTTTGTAGCTTCACAAGTCGAGTCGCTTGCTCATCAGTCAACTGATAAGAGGAACGGTTCAACTCATTCTCGTTATTATCGTCATTTTCTTCATTATCATCAGTATTGTCAACTTCTATATCATCTTCTGTTTTGGAAGATCCATTGGACTGATTAGTTGCGTCTGGTTGAATGTGATCAGAAAGTTGTTTGATATTTTCCGTGATATTTTCATATTCAAGGGTTAAAACGCTGATAAGTTTATGGAAGACCTCTTTTGCCTTCTCAACATTACTGTCCTGCTCGTACATTTCAGATAATTGAAAAGTCAAGAGAAAACTCCTTGGATTTAAGGTCAACCCGTTATTCAAGATATCGATGCATCTATTGAAATTAATATCACTACCATTGCGTGTGATAAACACGTTATACTTAAACCATAATTCTGGTACAAAAGGCAAAGAAGTTACAGCCTGTTTAAAGAAATACTCTATTCTTCTTTGTACTTGGGACTCATCTTTGAGATTGAGTTTATTCTGTTTTTCTAAAGATAACCAATTATACCAGAGTTTAAGTTGATTATTTACAATGTTTTTTTTGTCGAGTAAGCCGAAAGGAATTATATCCCTACGCAACAGACGCTCTGTGACATTGTGCCATTCTGTATTCCAGGATCTTGCATCCATAAATTCAGAAGACTTTTCTGCGATGAATTTACTAGCTGTGGACGCGTTAATTTCATTCTCCCACTTTGTATAGACTGACCAAGCGGATTCGATCTTTTCAGTAGGAATAACAAGATATCTCTTATACACTTTTCTTATCATGTCTACCTTTTGCTGTTGTTCCCAACTAGCAGCAGGAGTCCACGATTTCAAGAACTCCAAGTAATCATTCCAGAGATCACCACTAGCAGTATCAATACCCACCTTATTGACAGCAAACTCAAAAGCTTGAACGACAATTCCTCTGGCTTTCTCTCCCCCAGTAATGATATCGTTGGTACGGCGAACATATGACACATAAAGACGGCAGAGTTCAACATTGTCTGTCATGGGGAGGCATTTAGCAAAGATCTGCTCTACTTCCTGAAACTCACCCCTATTAAGCAAGTAGTTGATGTAATTGCACCATTGCTTACCCTAGTTTATGTTAGTAAAACGCTCCACTTTGTTATGGTTATGATAAATCTTTTGCAAGACAGAGTGAGTGAACTTATAAGAATCACATTGTATGGATCCATATACGTCCACCGAACTCTGATAAATAAACCTGAAAGATGAAACTTACGTCAAACTTAAATACATCCAAATATTTATTGAATACATTCCTTACTTGCTCTTCCTTGTCTTTTGTCAAAACCTGCTGTATAAGCTTATTCCATTTATCGTAATCCAAAGGATTTTTTTCTAAGTCATCTTCAAGCTGACCAATCACGTCTAGACTTAATCGCTTTTTCTTCTCAGACTGGATGAACATATTAGCTGATCGCTCCAAACAGAAGAATCAAACCAGTAGATATATTACCCAGATACTTGCTTGGCACTTGACCTCAGAGAAATTGTTTTATTTTGTGAAAGCTCATTACTACTCATTATGTCGTACACGACATTAGTCTATAAAATGTCGCATAAATTCACTTATGGCCTTTTAGGTCCCGTCAGAAGCATTGGAGACTAACAATATGCTTGACTTACATATATGGGGCGATGGACTGAAAGTGTCTGAAATATCGCCTGAGAGTTTGGCCTGTGCATGGGCCTTATTGTTGACTGTGAAGCAGACGGAAGAGGATGCGAATATCGTCACTTCTTGCAATACGAATCTATCTTTGAGCGGAAGACTACCAGTACTAATAGAAACTAAGGAGGACGGTGAAAAGGAGAGATATGAGGGATTTCATAGGGTGAGCGAGTATCTCATCTCCAGGACCATTGACTTCTCGCAAATGCAGGGGTTTCAATTGATATCACTAAAGAGTGTGGATGATCCAGAGATTGAACTAGCTGGCCACGGGCTTGAGTCATACGTCCAGAATAACTTATACTATATTAACAAGCACAACCTTTTTATGAACAGCACGAACTACGAGAAATATACCAGAAAGCTTTTCAGCAAGTACTACCCGTTCCCCATGATGTACAACCAACCGCTTTGGTTTTACTACCAAGCACAAGAAGAGACAAGAACCGTGCATCTTGCGACTAACAAAACAGGGTTTTTACCCCAGACCTTGGCAGCAACGAGCGTGCAGACCGAATATTTCAATGATGAACTCAGCGAGGACGAGTCTGAGCACGATGAAGTGGTGTTGAGCTCGTTGCACGAAAGACAGATTCTAAACAAGTCCAAGAAAAAGGAGGCACTCAAGGAGTCGAGAAACTCTCTTCGGTGTCTCCATTTGTTAGCAATGCAAATAGACAGCATCTTGCAGGTGTACTCGCTGGTCGGAAGCAGGGAGCACGAGACCGTGTTGCCGTTTCTCTCGAGCCATTTCCCACAGTCAAAGGAGCACGACGACCGCAGAATAATATCGGCTCCTGAACTCTTATTGTTTGCCTACATTTGCACTCTCACCTCCGAAAACCTCCCAGACAGATTCATATGGAGGTTCTTGAGTGCCAAGTACCCTCAATTTCTCAAGGAAGCAAGCGAGGTGTCTCTGAAACTCAACTCGCTCCTCAAAGAAGCCAACCTCTTCAGACCCCCAGCCGGAGATGAGGTCCCCAGCTTGTACAATGAAATAAAGGTCAGACTAGGCGTTCTTTCGTACCAATGAGCGAGTTCCATGCCCGCGGTTTTGTGTAACTTTGTTTTTTCGTCTGGTGGGTCGACGCTGCCCCAGTGAAAACTTTCAGCAGAGGTGAAGAGAAAAAGAGCATTCCAGGACCAACACATATACAATTGCACATAGGTAATAAATACACCAATTACAGTGAAAACAGCATTCCTAGTTTGTACCCGCTTCTCTTTACGTCCTAATGTGCACAGGTAGCCCCCAGGGGCAGAGCTGCGCTTCGAGGTCGCTGAGCACAGCTTTCGCCGCAACAGAAGGACATTGGACGCCAGGTCCTCCGAAGACCGTTTGTCCACCTTGGCAATTCAGCATAGTTTCATTATTTACTTCTTCCCTGTTTATAATGATGGAAATCGCTTGCCATAGATCAAATGAAGTTTGTAGGTCTCAAGTATCGTGGGTCTTGCTCTAGACCCATGTTCTTCTACTTGGTCCCGAAACTTACATCGTACTGTATCCCGTACATCTGTATTCGTCGCCATCGGCGCCATACCAGCAGATGAGCTGTGCTACGTGCTACAGAGCACTGGAGTGTGCTCTGGGCCCAGCCCTGCTGCCGGTGTTTCTGGCTTCCGACAGCTATCCGGAACCCCCCACGGACAGCTGACAACATCTCCAGCAGCTCCCAGCGCCCATCGCTTCCCTACTATTACGGGTAGATCGCAATCGTTGTTTCTCCGTCTGGTCTTCGGATCCCGTCGGCAGATCGCGATCGTAAGCATAAATTTGGTAGTAACATTTAAAAGAGTTGATCTATTCACGACAACGGAAAAAAAAGTTTATAGTATTATATCAAACTACATCAAAAGGTCTTGGATGGAAACATGAAAGTGTGGACATTAGTAGTATTTGCTTGGTCAAGTCTTTTGGTCAATAGTTTGACTATAACAGAAGGGCCGGTGACCACAGCAAGTCCAAAATTGGAGAAAAGGTACAAGGGAAAAATTGTAAATAATGAATACAAGAAGTTGCAGGAGCAAAAACAAAATAGTTTATCATCTACAAAGACTAGGCTCAAGCCATGGTTGACGACTATATCGTCTACACGCACGGAACTTATCACGCCTACGGTGGTTGCTGGCGTGACTTTTAACGCCAAACCACCCAAGACTACAAACGGCATGGAGCCATGGGTATCGTTGAAGAAAGACGGGTCGCCCAAGACAATCGTGCCCAAGAACAAGAACGGGCACATAAAGGACGGGTACCCCACGTACGGGACGTGGTTTGCGTCTGTGACCACGATCAAGTACACCAAGGAGGAGATCAAGGCGCACAACATGGCGGACGACGAGGTGTACGAGCACGAGGAGATTGTGCCCGAGGACGATCCGTACGAGAGATTGAGTCCACTCATGAGGTGCACGCCAGACTCGTACTTCAAGAAGGGCATGGGCAAGGATACCAGCTCGGAGCCGTTCTGCACGCCGCACGACAACGAGGCATTGAAGATAGACCACACGTACTTCCTTACATGGTACAGCAAGTTCTTCAAGGGCGAGAACATCAAGATCCATGTGTCGTACCTCAAGGAGACGTTGCGCCAGAAGGGAATGAAGCGTCTGAACGAGTCGATGGGCGACTTGGACGACTTGGAAAAGCGGTCGTCGCTCGTGGAAAACGGCGCCACCATCTCCCAGAAGTCCTTCTTCAGCACCGACTGGATACCCAATAGCAAGGGAGTCTACGCTCTCACCATCGACCCCAAGTGGCTCGGTCCCAAGGACTGGACACGCAAAGCGTTGGTTTCCATCCAGCCAGACGACGTCGACATCGAGGAGTTCGACTACATGAAGAACTCAATTGTTATCCTGATTGAAAGGGGCGTCAAGGTCGGCAAGGAGGACTTGACGGACCTCAAGAAGCTCGAGGAAAAGTGGAAGAACCAGCATTTGAACGTCGAGATCGACGAGGGCCTCGGCTACGAAAAGTACATCGTTATGATGACTATACCCACATGCGTCTGTATCTTTGGCTTGTTCATGTATCTCTTTGTCTTGGTCAACAAGAGATACGTTGACTTAAGCCATCTCAAGAAAAGGACTTTTGCCAGAAAGAACACTACTCACAGAAGGATCCCCTTCAAAACCAAGAAGAACTCGCAATTGCCCAGATACAAGTCTGACGTTGAACCCAAGGCCGACTGAGCGCATCCAGCTCCATTGGCCGGCTTTTCTATATATATCGTTCTAGGGTCTCTTCAAGCACCTTTTGTTCCATAGAGTAATAATATTTCTGACCTTTATCTAAAGGCATTTTAACACGCACACGCCCACATTTTGGCAGAAACTAGCAGGGTCGTTGGATCCTATTGTAAGATTATAGCAGGAAAAGGGAGTAAATCATAAACAGCGTTGGAAAAGAAATAACAGAGTAGCAATATGGCTAGCGGTCTACTTCTGGGAATGGATCAAAGCTGGTATTTGACTCTACTCTCTTCTGGGCTCTGTGTGTTGGGATGCCTGATTATCTTCTTCGAAGATGTGTACCAATTGTTGTTCCCACGGTGGATCACAAAGAGATATAGGTTCAAGCTAAAGGAGAACTACACATTTTTGAACGGAGCATTGGCGCTCAGCTCTGGATGTTTGCTTTTCACGGCACTTTTCAGGCTCTTGCCGGAGGCATTTGTATACTTCAAGAAGTCAGTTAAAGAGACAGCTCACACGGCGGAAGGCGGCCGAGAGAGGAATCTTCGCATCAACGAGTGGTTTGTTGGATCCTACATTATGGGAATTGCCATTTGCTTGACATTCACAGCTTTGCTACACCTCGTTACCAGCGAGTCCGTTGTGCATTGCAGTCACAGCGACCAGGGCCATCACACGCAAAAGTTTGACTTGGAAAGCGGCGGTCCCTACACGCTTTCCTCCGAGCAGCACAAATCTCAGACAAAGGACACTGCATCTAAAGGGCACGGGCATAGTGACGAGGAAAACTCTCCATTATTGGAGGAGCCCCATATGAACTACTATTCTGACGACCATAGCAGCACCCACAGTAGTGTTTGCGACGAAAGAGCTGCGGCGCTTCCCGGCGATAGCAGACGCAGCCGCAGTATGTACCACGAGCGGCACGAGCGCTTGGACGACACGCTCACGCCCAAGTTCCAGACGAGATCATTGATCGAGCTATTAATGCCTTCATGGCACAAGGAAGAGTGCATCGGAGAGTGCAAGGGATACTCATCGGCCGAGATATGCATGTACGAGCACCTGAAGGAAAACGTGCTCCATTTCTGCGAGATTCCAACTTTAACGAGCGAGCCCAGACTGGGCATCAAAGATGTCTCTTTGGACCGCGATGCGCCAGATCACCTTCTCAGCATGTCTAGCAAGCCTTTGGACACAGAGCACCACGCAAATCACTATGACGGTAATCATGACCACTCCCACGACCATCCACACGACCATCCACATGACCACGGCCATGACCACGAAGACCACATCCACGATCACCACGAGGGGGATCACCACCACCACGTAAATACACCCTTCACAAGACTTCTTTTATTGGGAGTTCAGAATATCCTCGCTATTACTTTGCATAAGTTTCCCGAAGGGTTTATGACTTTTACCACCACGAAAACTAATAAGGAGCTAGGTCTTCTGATTTTCTTGAGCTTGTCGATTCACAACTTCACGGAGGGATTTCTGATGTGCCTTCCCTTATACTTCCTGTTTGGTCCGAACAAGGCGTACGCAAAGCTAAAGGCATTTTTCATATCGGCGCTATTGGGTGGGTTGTCTCAGCCTTTCGGTGCTTTTTTGGGATATCTTTTCTTGAAATACAACCACAAGGACCTCAGCGATCCTGAGAATGTCAGCTCGCTAAACTTTGTGTTTGGTGTCATTTTAGGCGTCACCAGCGGTTTTCTCACTGTAGTTGGTCTTTCAATGTACGGTTCAGCCGTATCGTTCCATGGAGGATCTCTGAACTTTGTGCTTTTGTGGGCTCTTTTCGGTATGTCATTAATCGGAATTACATGCTTATTTACTTTATAAGCCATTGATATTCAGACTACCTAGCAAATCAACTATCTATGGCTACAGCGCATACTAATTTCACATATACCCAATGCTACTATAGTTCATAGAGGGCTTTTTCGCAACATTTTTCTTTTTCACTATACTGAAATATACACGCATTAAAATCATCTCACCGTAGTTTTGATACTGCTCAACGTATCGTCATTTAAAAAAAAGTGATCAGCAAAAGTGATTTAGTTATTAGCTAAAGACTAATTGTTTTAGATACAGTAACTTGAATATTAAAAGAGAGCTTAGAGTTTCTACATATACAGACATTTTAAATATAAGATTGGTGTGTAATAGAAACAAGCGGTAATATTTAAATAATAAGAATGACTACGTTTGAACCCCCACCGGGTTCGCAAACGAAACTACAGGGAGAACAGCCCTCAGGAAAGACGGCAAAAAAAGGCGGCAAGAGCAAACGCCTGAAGGATGCTGGTGGAGAAAGAAGACTTCCCAATGGAGATGTGGTGGACTTTGGACATAATAACGTCAAGAAGGGTGGCAAGAAGGTGCCAAAGCAAGCCCAGGTAACAGGAGTACCTAGGCTTCCGGATGCGGCCTTGCCCAATGGAAACAAACCAGTTTTCCACGATGGAGAGGCAGAGGTTTCTTCGCAAGCACAGAAGAGCAGTAACAACGGGGGTAATAAGAAGAAGAGCAAGTCAAGGGACAAGAAGGGTGTTGTGGTGGAAGAAACGTATGCCGGGTCTTCATTCCATTTATCACCGGAGGCTCTCAACTTGCCTAAGCCATCGTTCAAAACATCACCAAAGGCGTCAAGCTCTACGCAAACCGCAGGGGTTGCACTGCCTCAACCTAATCCTGCCCCTATAATGAAAGCAGCTACGACACCCCAACCCGTTAGAATGCCTCCACAGCCGGTGGCCTATCCGGTTGGTCAGCCTTTCTACGCCAACTACGCGTATGGTTTTCCAATGCAGCCTTTTCCCAGCCAACAGTACCCACATGCACCTGTTCACCATCAGGTCTTGCCTCCTACTTATGGCCCCCACTTTCCTGCCCAGTCATTACAACAGGGCCAGAAGATCACCTTCAACGAGTTGTTGGGATCGGTAAACCACTGATACACTTTAGTTCTTCGTGGATGAGATTACGATGTGTTTCATTTTGATAGGTACTGAGGGACTTAGGTCGCTGGTGTTGACTTTACGCTCGTGACCTCCACATCTTGTCGCAAATAAGACTTTTGCTTGTGCTTTCATTATTTTTGCATTGCATTTATGATGCCTGATTTCATGGGCATAAGGAATACATGCACTTACAATAGTTTTACACTTTAATTTCATCAAGGTGCTTGCTTTTTCCTCAGTGAGGATGTTCGCACTTACTGACTCATTGATACACTTGAGTTTAAGTGCTTGAAACTTACTGTGATTAACGAACACTACCGTTATATTTACATGAAACTATTCACTAAATTAATTAATTCATCCTTTTTTTTTTTTTTTTTTTTTGAAGCCTGTTAGAAGGCTTTTTTTCTTCTCTTAGGATACTGTCCAAGTGGATTTATAGCACGCATGGATACAATATACAGCATTCAAAGGGAGTATGATACGTTGTAGAATACTTTTATAGTGGCTTTTTTAGGACCAATTACGTTATCAAAATATCGAGTTTGACACACTAATGCACATGACCAATTACGATATCGTGAAAACCCTTTTCAACATAAAGGAAAAGGCTGAAGTGCTATTTATTTTGTAATTGAAGCAGACATGAATCTGAAGGAGATTAGGATTTTATCGCTTCTTGCATTGGATACGGTGTTCTTCCTCTTGGAGGTGATCATCGGATACTCTGTTCACTCTTTGGCTCTTGTGGCCGATTCGTTTCATATGCTTAATGATATTATTTCATTGTTTATTGCTTTATGGGCCGTTCGCTACAAAAACACCAAGCCAGCAGACAGATACTACACTTATGGATGGCAGAGGGCTGAGATATTGGGTGCTTTGATTAACGCTGTGTTCTTGGTTGCTTTGTGTTTCACGATCGTGATCGATGCTATTCAGAGATTCTTTGAGCCACAGGTGATTTCACTGCCTAAGCTTATATTGGTGGTTGGAATTGCTGGTTTGTTCAGTAATGGTATTGGAATGGCATTGTTCCATGAACATGGCCACTCGCATTCACATGGCGGAAATGACCATGACCACAAACACGGCTCCGATAGAGAGGACGAAGAAGAGGGTGTTGGTATGCTCCATGGTAACGCTTCCAGCGGCGACATTAGATCGTATTTCCCAGAGAGTGTCGTGGAGAGATACAACGAGAACTCACCACTCATATCTGATCAAGTCAAGTCTACGATTAAGAGGAAGTCAATGAACATGGAAGGTGTATTTTTGCATGCTTTAGGTGATGCATTGGGTAATGTCGGTGTTATTGTCACTGCGTTATTTATTTGGAAGACTGACTTCAGCTGGAAGTACTATGCTGATCCTGTGACTTCATTGCTCATCACAGTTATCATCTTTTCTTCAGCTTTACCATTGTGTCGTAAGTCGTCTAAGATTTTACTTCAGGCAACGCCTAGCCACGTTAATACCAACCTGGTGTTGAAAGACATCACCAGGTTGGACTTGGTCAAATCGGTTCACGATTTCCACATATGGAACCTTAATGAAGACATTTCGATTGCTTCATTGCACATCGAGTTGAACACAAATAACACCGAAGGAACGAGCACAGATGTTCAGAGCAACAAGCAGATCAACAAATCCGAATTTCTCAAAGTGGTTACACAAGTAAGAGAGATTCTCCATGCTTATGGTGTCCACAGTGCCACCATACAGCCAGAATTTAGTGCGCCAATAGGCAGAAAACCTAGCTATTATGGTCAGACCAACCAAGAATCCTGCCTTTTTGATAACACAAGCAAATGTGACAACAGTCAATGTTTGTGAATTACTCATAAAATTTTATAACCGTGCTTTCACTGGTTAAATGCTATCAATTTGTCTTTCTTCTTGAGACAGAAAGAAATATTAATATGTTATGATTGAGTGCTATTTACTTTAGTGCTTTGTTTTTAAGACTTACATACTTATACCCTTTTCAGGACTTTAGATTGTTCACAATTACAAATTTTATGACTTTCTAGTATTACTAAACGTAGATTAAAATGTAACTATAATATTGGAAATAGATATGAATGAGGGAATATCTGTGGTTTAACTAAAAGAAAAGGATTTCTTACAGGGATTTAAGTATCTTTTATTTTCTCATAAGTATTAAAACATAATTCAAGCACTCGCTTGAATCGAAGAACTAGAAATAGGCGATCAAATTATAAGTAAAGGAGAGGAAACCAAGGAAGGAAACCAGTCTATCCCGTATAGTACTATTTTATACAATAGTACAGTTTTGTTTATCCTTTGCAGTCAGAATAATACTTGCACCACTAGAGCCAGGTAATTTGGATGTGGAAGAAAACTTTCTGGGTTTTGCATTCTTGGCGGTTTTGTTCCATGTCACTGACAATTTCCTCTGGATAGCATTTAAGTCCCGTATGCTCGATTTTTTGGCGACGGAACGACGTGGGTTTATGTTTTTGCCAAAAGAATTGAGCAAATCGTAGGAGTCATCTTCCTCGTTGTCCAAATATTCCTGATCGATTTCGTACATCAGATATGCAACCACCGAAGTCTTTTCACCGTGCAACGATGTGATTTCACTTGAGCTTCTTCCGAGTGTTGCTGGCGACGTGATTGTCTTCATAGAGAAGACGTCGTCGTCCAAGTTGATTGAGTTTTGCAAAGAGCTTATGCTCGAGCTCCTAGAGTGTCTTCCTTCCAAGCCATCTGGCGTGTTGAAAGAAGGGTCAATGAATGGGTCTCTCGCAAGCGAGAGTAACCAATTGGCCAACGTATTGTAGAAGCTGACCCATATACTCTCTATCTCGGCGGTGAAGTATTCCCGGCCTAGCGACTGCACTAGCGCCAGCACCAATGCCTCTCCGATTTGTGTGTACGACGCAGCTGTCATATTGCTCACACGGCAGTTCCTCTTGCTGAACGACAGCATGGCAGAGGAGCACGCTAAGTCGTTGCTGGAATCGGAGTCTAGACGGTTCTCGTCGCCGCTAAGAAGGGCCAGCACGATCTGGATCAACTGCCTGAGCTGTGGACACGACTCAGCGTCGCCGAGCAAGTTGAGATCGGTGTAGCTGGGACGGGCGTTGTTGACCACGCGCTGTTCAACGAGGTACGATGCCACAAGGCGCTCGAGCTCCCACTGCCAGCTGTCGCCGGTGTCCTCCACTGGGGCGGCCACTGGGGCGGCCGCCGCGGGCGAGGCCCTGGTGGGGGGCTCGCCAGCAGCACCCCCACCAGGAGCCGCCCACACCCCACCGGCCTGCCCTACAGGCTCCTCAAAAGGCTCCTCAGACTCGTCTTCCCAGACGCCATCCCAGACGCCGTCCCACTCACTGCCCAAAAGCTCCTCCTTCGCGTCCCACGCTCCACCAGCTCCCGCCAGTGGCTCCCTGAATTCCTCCTCCCCCAGACACCGGCTCCTCAACTGCCCCCACAACTTCTGGAGCGACGCCACGTCGCTCCCACTTGCTAGCTGCTCGATCGCACTCATCTCCGTAACCTATACTCTGCTCTGGCTCGGTCCTGTCAATATAAATAAATTTTCTTCACGTCTTAGATCCAATTCTGCTGTTCGATCTGTTGTATCTCTCGTATCTAGCGTGTCCACTGTTTCCTAAACGTATCGCGCTTTCTTGCTCACTATTCAGTCTTCCGTTCCTATGCCCCGTCCTTGAACACTTAAATACTTTACTGTGTTTTTCTAAACAGATCTACTGTTTTCGTCCACTATTAAGATAAAATCTAATACCTCTACACCCTACAAGGATCTGACTCTAATTTATTTCAAAGGGGCTACTTCTATTCCCAATCGCTCTAATTCTGTCCAGGCCTTCTCGTTACCGCTTTCCCATCTGTGCAACAAATTACCTCCCTGGGCCTTAGGTAGGGTGCCTAGGGTCTTGTTCCCTACAGACGCGCTACATGTCTAAAGGCAAATCGTACAGTCTCCTCAGCAACATTTCCCTAAGCAGTAAATCTGGTGCGAGATCTATTGCACTTTTGTGGTGCTAGGAGGCGTTTTAAGGGTTTTTGTTGACCTGGAACAATAGACGCTATGTACCATTTGGGTGCTCGGGCAAAGGTCTAGCGAATCCCGTGCACACCTGCACCTGTAGGAGATACCCTGCACACACGCTGTTACCGCTAGACCAGGATTGTGCTACTGGACTATTGTGCTCGCAGGGCCTACAGTAGTGGTAGTGGTAGCTAATATATTATCAATTATATGAAAGGGTCTAGGGAGGTGTGTTATGTGCAGTACAACACATACACAGTATACAATACCACCGGATCACAGAAACACGCCCACGGCCGCAAGTGGGACGCCCCGGCTCTTGCCGGCAGCAGGTCCTGTGCGAGCCGAGTATAGTTGATGTAGCTGAGCTGCAGCACACAATCGTTGGAGGGCGGGCAGGGTATGTTAATGGTGTTTAGGGTGCATGGGTGCGCCAAGGCAGCACGAAGCGATGACGCCGGTGAGGGCGTTCATGCGAAGATCTTGTAGGGGGTTGAGTTGATCGAGTACTTGCTGGGGGAGCGCCTGTGGTGGTGCACGGGGGCGGCGGCCGACTTTGTGGACGAGAAGAACGAGAAGCCCGAGATGGAGGAGCGGGTGGAGGAGAGCGACAGCACCGAGGCGTTGTCGTGGAAGGGGGCCGAGGACTTGCGGGAGAAGAGCCTGGAGAGGGCAGATCTGAGGGAGCGTCTCTTCGACGACGTCGTGGACGACGTCGTCGCAGCCGTGGCGACGGACGCCCTGCTCTGGAAGGAGGCCACCGACTGCGAGTAGAGCGTGTGGGTGCGGGCGGTCGCGGCGGCGGCAGCAGCGGCGGGGGGCGTGCGCGCGTCGAGTTTGGTGACGGGCACAAACGAGTTGAGCAAGTCGTAGCAGCCGTCCCTGGCGCCCGACTCGAGCGATGACGAGCTGGCGCTGGCGGCCGCTGCTGCTGGGACTGCTGGTGGAGCCGTGGCCGCAGTGGCAGTAGTTGAGCCGAGCGTGCGGCTGGAGTCGTCGAGGCCCAACTTCTGCATCTCTTGCTTCAACACAAAGCTGCTGCGCATAAAGCCAAGCGACGCTCTGTTGCGGGCCTGGGACAGCGACACCGAGGGCGCCGTTATGCGAGAGTCCAACGGACGCATGTAGCTCACATCGCTGGCGGTGGAGGTCTGTCTGTTCTTGTGGCCCGGGTTAAAGGTCCATGCGTCGGGCGACGTTGCAGCCGACGTGTGGTCGCCCGAGTTGATCGACGACCTGAAGTCGCTGTTGTGCAACGAAAGCGACGACACGCCGGAGCTGACCTCGTCCGAGTCGCCGTTCAGGGTCGATCCGCACTGCGACAAGAGGTTGTCCTGCTCCTCGTCGCTCTCGTACTTGGATGATGCCGCCTCGTCAAACTCATTTTCGGCAATAGGTGCCAAGCCCTTGATGCCAAAGCTTTCTGGGTAGAACACGGTCGGTTTGTTGTACACTTCGGGCACAGCGCTCTGTGCACATGCCTTAGGTTCTTCTTCCTCCTGCGTCTCCGACTCGTCGTCGTCATCCACCTCTTCCTCGCGCTCGTGCTCGCTGCTGCCAGATGACAGTGTAGACAGCGATATTCTCTTCAGTCTTCTTGGGTCAAATCCGAAAAGCTTCTCCTTTTCTTTGCCCAAGTCCTCGTCGAGGTCTCCACTGATGACTCTGCTGGCTCTCATGTGAAGTCGGCGGTGATCAACGCCTGCTGCATCTATGCCTCGCGTTGGCGTCAATGTTCTCTTGTCCTGCAAGTCTTCCTTGAAATACAGATTGCTGTGAATATTTTCTCTGCTTACCAGTCGTTTTGGGTATGTAAAAGGATTTTCACCCATCATGCTATCGGTTTCTTCCTCGTCTTCGTTCACCGTAGTAGGCAACATACTTGAGGAGCTACTCTTGGATTTCAGCATCTCATCGTCGCTACCTTCTTGGTATATGGTATTTCTTCTGGCAGACCTGGGCGGCACATCTAGTTCATTGTAACTATCTTGCTCCTGAGCCAACAACTCTGGCTCTGCGGTCTTTCTTCTGAGCTGGCGTGGATCAAACGACTCCGACTTTCTGGGCTGCTCGCGTGTCAGCGAAAGCTGTGCTATTTCTCTATCGAGAGTGCTGACATCTTTTGTTGGAAAGACTCCCCCGCTACCAACTTTAATCGATTCTGGAATTTCCACCGCTATAGGATCTGGCGTTAAGGTGTCCTTCAGTACACTGCGACGGAAGCCTTTATATTTCTCGTTACTGGACAAATTGATCTGAAGTACAGGGGTAGACTTGCTTGATTTCATTCCCGTCCTATTTTTACGAGGTGCTGCCTTCTGCTGCACCGGCTCTAAAGGTGGCGTCAATCTAGCTGGTATATCAGCGGATTGTGCGAACGGCAGAGGCACACTGTCTAACTCAATAGATGTATTGTCATCTTCAGATGCAACTGGTGTTGCAAGTGGTGGTCTTCTGCGTGGCTTGAGGGCAGGAATGGGCTCATCAATAGAACTCTGCTCGCTGCTACAGTCATCACCCGAATCATTAGGCTCTGGAATGGATTGCAACAAGTTGTTGGAAACCATAACGTACACCTTGATCCACAACTGCTGCAACTCATCGTCAAAGACACCCTTGCCCAACCACTGACGAAGAGTTAGTACCATAGCGGACCCCATGGGTTCCATGATTTGACAATATTTTTGAGCAAACTCAACATTCTCTCTCACAAAAGCATCAATACATATCTTAAGCGTAGGTATGTCATTCAAGTACACCATGACCAAGCTCAAGAGCTCACCAAATAATGCAGAATGTTCCTGAACTCCATTGTTACCGGTGAGAATCGACAAAAGCTTGGGATTGGCTGCTAACAAATTAGCGTAAAGTCTCGATATAAACAGATTATTGTGGTATCGGCTGTAACTCTGTATCGCACTCCATGAAGTGTTGAGCCGATCGATATCTTGCTCTCTTATTTTTAATTCCATTTCTTCGTTTTGGCTTGAACGGGGTATATCCAAATCTTGGTCCAACCAAAATTAAAAAACAAGAATTGACGTCCTCAAAAACTAAAAAGTGTCTGCTTCCAAGTTTTATATATCCTATTCAAGTTTTTACTCAAATTTCCCTTCTTACTTCTTTGCCTTCTTAACCGTACCTTATATACTATCGTAATCATCACATATCCAAGTTGGGGTCATTACTACCAGAAAGTTCCCTACCTTAGAAACTTTTCTCTATCATTACCTAAACTTGTAATTGTCAAATTTCCTTTTAAGGTATACTTTCTATAACTCCAACTCTAACTTAAGCTGAACACTTCGTGGAGTAAGTTGATTTAGAATGTCTGAAGACATCTATCAATTACTATACCCAATGAGGAAATTATTCTATCTTTCTCAATCATACTACCAAGATAGGAAATTTTGGGTCTTTACTAGTATTTGTCTTTGTGTAACTTCAGCTTTCCAATCCCTCTTGCAGTTAACTAGTTAAAGTAATGACTAGGTCGAATACTATTTATTCACAGGCTTGCATTGGCGCAAATTTCCAACATCACGAGCTTATTAGCTTCTATCCTCTCATCATATCAGGCAACTTTCTCTCGGTGAGTAACTGGGGTGCTATGTAAGCCCTATGTTCTGGGTCTACATTAGAACACATCGCAAATCAGAAAGAATAAGAGATATATTACTTCCGAGAACTCGAAACTATTGAGAAAAATTATGAAGAAATTGGGTATGAATATAGACTGATTAATATTATGTGTACTTGTATGCTATGTAGCTCATAAAATGGTAGTCTTTCATGGGGATTATCATAAACATGATGCTAATGAGCGCTTTATATGGACGATCGATAGGGAATGAATCGTACGTCTAATGTAGTTGAGGGCTAGCCTATAGGCATTAAATCTATAAGATAAAGAACATGAACGTATTTTTGTTTTGATCTTGTCCCCTCTTGAAAAAATATTAAACGAGTGTATCATTTGAAGTATCTTGGTGTAAGTCTTCAAATTCAGTCTTGTCGGGAAGACTTAGTTGTCTAGGACCAGACTCAATTGGGGGAGTATTAGCTTCATTAGGTGATTCAGTAATATGAATTGCTTCATTTTCGGTCTGAGAATCGTGATCTTCCGGGGATGCTTTGGGTTGGCTTTGCTGGAGAGGCTGGAGCTCAGATGCATCCTCACCTGCTACCCAACGTTCTGCCTTCTCTAACTGGTCGTTGAATACGTTGGAGAGACATGTTATCATGTCAAGGGACTCTTTAGCGAATACAATAAATCTGTCGTTAGTCTGATTTGCAGGTACATTAGATGCCGCTGTCTGCTGAATGGCATTAGGGAGCTTGAGAATAATATTGCGGATGGTACTTCTAAACTGCATATTCTCGTGAGATAATTCCACGTCAGGCACACTATTCACTGGTGATAAAGGAGTTGTTCTTAGAGAAGACGGCCTGAAGTTAGATATTACATTAATGATTTTCTTAACTGTAGTGACTATTTCTGTCTTTGTATCATCTTCTGTGTTGGGAGATACATCAGGCTCACTCGAAACTTCAGGCCTGACTGTAGCCGAGGTAGACAGATGCTGTTCCCTGGGCTTTTTTTCTTTCTCTAAGATTTGCAGCTGAAGTAAGTTAACTTTGTTATTGATACGCTCATTGGCCAAACGGAGGAGGTGTAAACAGAATTGTAAGCGCTTCTTTGTTTCCAACGTGACTCGCTTGTTGATTGTAGGATTGGTATCATCAGAGCCACTCAAACGACGTTTCTTTTGACGCTGCTCCTCAGAAACTGATACTCCCTCAGACCTGTTTCTGTCGCTAGGTTCTGGAGTTGCGTCTGTATCCTCTTGTGTCAGAGAAGTACGGCTGGCCGCCTTTTCTTGGATCTTAAGTTGCCGAGCCTGGTGCCTATTATTTAAATTGAATTCAAGTTTGTTTACCATCGGAATGGCAGCCTTTTCTACTATACCTGCCGCGTAGTTGAAAGCTCCGTAGTTTCGCTTTGAATTTTCGTAATATTTCACAGCATTAGTCACTATTGGATGCTTCGATACTCGATTCACGTGTTCCACAAAGGGGTGCTGCAGGCCATGATTCTCATCAGAGACATCCCCAGAGCCCTTATAAGGGGTGGTTGCTTTTGAATCAGTGCTAGATGGAGTCTCATCTCTATCTTGCGACCGGGTTTGTTTTTTCTTTGGCCTGGTTAATTGTGTCAACGTCTCAGCTGCAATCATCAAATCCTGATCTCTTTTTTCGTTACTGCTACCCAAGTCATTAGACTCGCCATCATGCCTTTCAACGTTTTGGCTCTTGTTATGTTCATTATTCTCTACTTCAGCCTTGTCCTCCCCAACTTCCTTTTCTTTCTTCGCATGTGCTTCTAAATCTAATTGTCCCTTCTCTATTTCCATATTTGACTCAATCAAAGACACACAATCTCCCTCGATATAACTTGTTCACAGTCTTATTTATACTAGAATTTGAATTGTGTCTTATCCAGTACGTTGTTCATCTGTCTACTTAATAATATGTTAGAAAATATATATTGACATGTGATCGTTGGACAAAAGTTCATCGCCTGTGTTCTTTACGCAGTCATGAAGATTTTCGTGATGAGAGACAATATTTCGGAGAAGAATTACAGCAGCTGAGTCGAAGAATAATAGAAGCCAAACGATGTTATGACATCTGAGGGGCTATATAGATGAATACATTTACTCCGGGGGGTTTTAAAACACTGTGTCTTGTCTCAGATAATTTTTCTTGAATTTTACAGTATAGCCAAGAGACTCTAGTACAAGATGGGGTTCCCCTCTACACTACACAAAGAAAAGAATCAAATGGAAAGTTTGAAATATAAATGGAGCTCAGAGGTTATAAATCTAACTCTTCAAGTATAATGGATGACTGTGAGGTGGGAAATGGTTAATCTTGTGCTAGAACATAGCTCGTGGAACCCTGTTCTTTCTCCTCTTGTTCTATTTTCTTTGTTGAGACCCACCCTCGACCGAGAATGAAGATGCGCCTGAACTTCTTGTTGTTTTGATCGGTTTTGGCGATGTCCATGTAGCGAAGTTTTATATAGCCCTTTTGTTTAGGTTCGTCTGACTTGAGTCCTTGGACTGAACCATGCACCTTGTTTGCAGCCTGGTCTGTATCGACGGGCTGCAATACTTTCCTGATGTCACCAGGGAGTACCAGGTTTGCAGTACTGGCAGACTCTGGCTTAGGTTTCTCTAGTCTTTCTGTGATATAGCTTTTCCATTGTGCTCGACCTTCCTTGGTCGATATATCGAAGGAGAGCTTGTTTCTACAATTCTCATTCTGGTTGCTTGTGAAAAACACCGGCTGGATATAGCTGTATACGCTGTTTTGCTGCTCTAAAGGATTCTGATTAATGAAGTCGCCGCGCTGTAGCGATCCTCGATTGGGACCAATATTGTCAAGCGTTTGCGCTTTCACGGATTCCAAATGACCTTTCTTCTTTGTCCACTCTGGCAGCCTTGAGCTATGTGACAAACCGAAGAATCTGTCATTCTTGTAAGCACCAGAATGATCTATAAAGGCATTGGACAAACTGTTGGGAGATGGTACATAATCAGGAGAAACTAATGTCGTAGATGGGTACCACGAAGACAAGTAATAGGATCGTTGCAGCGCAAGTTCCATCATGAGGTAATCTAGCTGGTTGCCAATATTCTCAAGTTCCCCTTTCACATCAGCATCAGTGTTCTGTGTTCCTATGTGGTTTTTCGCATCCGTCCTCGCGATGCATGTATTCTTGCTCGCAACCTCTTGGATATTATCCTGCTGTTGTCCCATTTTATCTAAGGCTTCAGTGATTTCTCTGGTCCTACTTACAAATTGCTTTGTATAGTCACGACGTAAAGCATGTAATAAAACGAAGAAGGTCACCGTAACTATCTGGAGGAAAACATGAACTATCAGCGAATAAGTAAAGTACCTTTTAAAATGTTCCGGTTTCTTCTGCGATTCCATTAATTCAGTAATATCTGCCTGATGGAAACACTTCTGAACGTTCAAAAGGAGCACTAGATCGTTCACACTATTGGCTAAAATATCTAGACAGCTATATGTTCCGTTAGTAAACATTTTCCTTCCGATCAGCTCAACTATGAGCTGGACTAAAATCCTGTGCATTTAATTCAAATTCTTCTATAATACCAAAAAAGAACCGACTGACAGCAGGAAACTAGCAGAATAATTTGCTCTTGTGTTCTTGTGAACCTAACAGCAGTTACTTACCTTTCGACTTGGCTTCTGGCCAAAATACCATAACTATTTCTTGCTTCCGACTTCAACTCTTCTTTGTACATTTTAAAACACTCCACTCCATCCAGACTATCACTGCAACTTACTAGCTCCTTGAAAATTGACGAATGTCCCAAGTTGTATCTGATTAGATGATTTGTAGTTTCATTGTCAGTACCATAGTAATTATAGAAAAAATAACATGAAATGACCACAATTAAAATTATGTGAAACGGATGTAACTCGAAGTACCAAAGCCTTTTAATATCTTTGCTATTTTTCTTTTTATTATCCGTATCTAAGCTCATGACATGAAATATATACTTCTGGGTATACGGTTAGTGTCATAAATAGGCAGTTGGCTACCAAATCGATACCTGATTTTCGCAGCCACAAATACATGGTTAGTCTTTTAACAAATACATATAATGTACATATATACAAAAAATATTTCTATCAAACAGAGAAATGTAGAACGAAGATATTAACTTCATTGCTCAAAAAGCCAACGATGACTGAAAGCTCAAATATAAAGCAAGAAAGGTAAAAAAAAATCTGAATTATATCTAGGGACTGTAGAGTATGGGGTAAAAAAGAAAATTTAGCAGTAAATTAATGATGCTATGTTTCTAGTTCAATGCAGAAATGGCAGGGCTAAGCTGACGGAGACTCGCTGTTCTGGAACTGATTCACATACTCCATGGCTTTAGCCTTAACACGAGCGACAGCTGCATCATCACCAGTAGACTCTTCAAAGGAGTGCCATTTATTGAAAAAGAATCTAGCCTGCTTCTTCGAAAGCTTTTTAGTAACGGCTCTTTCGAACAAGTGTTCAACTTTGGTCTTATCCCCCTTCTTCATTTCCTGGTCTATGTAAACGTTCCAGAGATCTATTCTCTTTGGAGCATCGGCAACAAGACCTTCGAACAAAGATCTACCTTGCTCCGGATCACCTTTTGAGAACTCCAATTGACCGAACTTTCGCACCACTTCTATGTGGTCCTTCTTTGGTAAAGCCTGCAATGACTTGGCCAATATCTCATGGACTTCATCATTCAAGCCTCGATCCAATAAGTACGACGCATATTGTATCCACACACTGACATTCTTACTGAACTTCTTGATCATTGTATTGTACAATTGTGATGCTTTATCATACTTTTCCGATAACACGAAAATACCAACCAACTTCTGATGCATGATAAATGCGTCCATATATTGACATGAACGCTTGAAAGTCTCATTTAAGCTTTCATCGGTACCGAAAGTATTTTCCAAGTTTAGTAATGCAATCCAGATGTTCATCTTCTCTTGCTCTTCACGATAATTTATATTCTTGAGTGCTCTTTCGCCTATTTCACGCGCTTTGTCGATCTCGCCCAACTGTAATTGGAAAGACATGTAATTCATCCATAAGATAGAAGAATCTGAGTTAGCGATTAATAATCTCTCAAAATCAGCAACAGACTGTGGAGCTCTGGAATTAATATCAGCAGTCTTGTCTTTAACCTCGATCTTTGACTTCTTCTTCGGAGCTTTTTCTCTAGTGAAGTCCTCCTCATCAGAAGATGACTCTTCATCTTGAACCTGATCCAAAATTGATGCTGTCCAATCGAATCCATTAGTGGACAAGCCTGTCATAGCATTATCACCTTGATGAAGGGGCTCTTCTTCTAATGACTCATCTGAGACGTTTCCTTCGTTCTCATCGAAAGCATCATCCATGACATCATCATCTGATTCATTTTGATCACTGCTACTCGAGCCTGAATCATCAATATCAGAGTTTTCTTGTGACATTTCTACATCTTGTTCTTCCTTGTCCAGGATAGAGGCATCAGTGAAATAAGATGCCTTCATGCCTAATGAGAGCTGTTTTTTAGCTTCGTCAATGGCTAAGATCTTCACTTTAACCCTATCACCTTCACCGAATAAGGATGAGACATCTTTAACAGGCTTATCAGCAATTTCAGAATGATGACATAATCCACTAATGCCAACGGTGCCATCCAATTTGACAAAAACACCAAAGTTGGTGACTTGTTTGATAGATCCTTCAAAAATTTCACCAACTTTCAAGTCAGCAAACTTTTTCAATACGTTCAACTTTCCATATACCTCGCTTTCTTTCAAAGTTAGCAAGACCTTACCATCATCATTGATTGAAGACACTTTTCCAATTACAGGCTGATTAACCTTGAAATATTTCTTCCAGTCTTTCAAATAAGAATCAGATAAATCAGATATTCTTACCAATGCATGAACAGTCCTACCTAATGAAATATAAACACCATTATTAGCGATATTTTTGACAAAACCACGGACAACGTCTTCTTGTCTTAAATCTTTATAAGATGCGATCAATTTGTCTGATGCGGATTGGTTTCTCAATGAAACGGCGACCTTATCATTGGCCTCATCAACGGCAAGTACAGTGGCACAAGTGAAATCATTAATATGGAATACATCACTAAGTTTTTCATTGTAGTCATTTAATGCATCAGTTATAAAAGAAGATGCAGTTAATTTCTCACCAAGTTGAACCAAAACAAAAGATTCCTTTACCTTAACAACCCTGGCTGGAAGCTTTTGACCTATCTTTACGTCCTTCATTGATTTGATTGTTGTTTTTCTTGCCGATAAAATTAATGAGTTATGGTCGTTATCAACTTCTTTCACTACGGCTTTAATGGCCATACCAATTGGAACCCTATTTTCCAAGTCATCATAAATGGAAACATCATCTGATAAGTCCATTAATGAAATGTGGCCTCTAAGATTAGGAGTTATTGAGACCCAGACATAGCCTTTAACAATATTGTTAACAAAGCATACAACCTCAGATCCTTCAGAAACATCTCTCAACAAGATATCATGGTATGGTTCTTTAGGCTTTTCAATTTCCTTCGAAAGCATGGATAATTCCAAGATTAGCTGATTCGCAGATTTACGATGGGTGATTGGTAAGAATTTGTGATTCTTAGCATCATGATAACCAATAACTTTCACATCGACTTCAGAATTTTTGATAAACTTGGAAAGAGGTTGCTTTGTATCTTTGATTTCGGACCAATCATTAAAGCACTGGGTAGCGTCAATTCTTCCTTGAAGGTTATCTGCCAATTGAACATTCAATTGAGTTCCTTTAATTGTTTTAATCAGTGCCTTTGTTACAACACCCACAGAATAGTCGCCAATGACTGTCTTAGATTTGTCAACAGGGTTTTGAACAGGGTTATCGTTAAAGGTGTCCAGACTATTGTTGTCCTTTTTCAATGACAACAAGAATCTTTTATTTTCCTCGTCAACCCTGATAACACGACATGAAACAGATTTATACTTATAGAACTTTTTCGATAAATCTTCGTTAGGACTATCTGTAGCATATTTGGCAAGAACAAGGCCAGTCAATTTACCTGCAAAAGAAACGAATAAACCCATATTAGTAACTGACTTGACAAATCCACGTAACATTCTATCATCAACTTTGATATCTTTGAAATATGCTGGGATCATAGAATTATTAGCGGCTTCAATTAAAGACTTTTTTGCAGTACAGATAACAGATCTTGCTTTCAAGTCTTTCTCCAAAACCAATAAATGCAACTCCTCATTCAAGTTTAACTTATTGAGGAGAGCTCTATTCTGTTCGTAGTTTCCATCAGAAAGATGCCCCGAATAAACCACACCCCTCAAATGCGAGCCATGTAATTCTACTATTATAGAATCCTTTTGCTTCTCAACCACAGTTGCAGGAGTAATAGTTTTACCTGGATAAATGTCGTCAAGGGAGGATATTTGAGATTCAGATAAATCAACGGATTGCTTCAATGTGACAACGAGTCTCTGCTGATCCTTGTTAATACTAAGGATACGAATATTCACGGTTTGCCCTACGCGCAAATAATCACTTGCTTTTTCCACAAATGTTTCAGAGATTTCACTTTTAGGTAAGAAAGCCTTCAAGTTACCAAAAAAGCTGACAATCACACCATTATAGACAAACTTTTCAACAGTTGCAGGTGTTTTAAACCCAATAGTAGCATCTTCGAATCTGCTGAGAACCTCTTCATCTTCTATATTTACAAGAGACTTCTTGATAGTGACAAGAAGATTCTTTCCACGTTTTGACAAAACTCTACCTTTAACTTTGCCGCCAACTCTAAATTTCCTTTCAGGGTAAACTAATCTGATATCAGACATATGTTCTGGGGGTACTATTGCTTTAAAATCATCATAAATCTTTAATTCCAAACCCCCTGAATTTGGCAATATTCTCAAGATTTCACATTTTTCTATAAATGTTCCCTCTGGAATATCTTTGGCTGATAAAAATGATGCATTGATTACCTTAGGATCAAAAGACAAAATCAAAAGGTTCTCATACTGATTGTATCCAATTACTCTCGCCCTATGTTTCGAACGTGGATGATAATCAATAGAAAGAGTTTTATCGGGATCTATGCGAGAAATATGCGCTTGTGCTTGCAAGTAAGAAGTTCCAATGTCGGCGTATATGTAATTAGTGTCATGAGAAATTACTGTTACGTCGTCAAATATATGACCAATAGGAAAAGCTTCTAAAGGATTGAGATTCTTATTAGGGACAGTGCTCAACGAGGTGATCTGAGGAAGATGAGATAACATAAGTCTTTTAGTACCTACTCTAGGCAACACTGCAGTAACTCTTGCTTTTATAGTGTTGGAAACTGTGTATTTATGATTCAACTCCTCGTAATCATACACATGCAAATTTGCTAAATTGATAGTGGCATCAACCATACCAAACACCTTTAAAACAAGGCCACTCTTGGTAACTTCAGATACAAGAGCATCAACAAGCGAACCTGGTTGGATGGCGTCAACAGAGGAGATGGATGACGTCACATAGTTTTTAGACCCAGCAACTGATTCTAACGGTTTCAAACTGATAGTTCTTCCAGATGGCTTGTTTATGATAGAGCACAATATAACTTTTCCTGTCTGAAGGGACTCGAGGTCCTGTCCAGTAAAGTCTTTGTTCGATATGAAACCACTGAGTTTTGGGAAGCCTGTGTTAAGAATGACACCATGGTCTTCTACCGACGTTACAGAACATTGCATAACATTTCCAGGTATTAAATCTTCCTTATCTAAAGATTCATTTAAAGCGTGAGGCTCAATGCTGAGCTGTATTCTCTTTTTCTTCTGGTCATTGTCAGGGTTCTCAACTTTGGCAATTAACCACGATCCTAAGGTGAAAAGACTCTCTAAAGTAGGAAGCTGTTTTTTTTCAACAGTCTTAGTGCTTCCTGTCTTAATTTCTCTATCTTCGTCATCGTTGTAGTCAATTTCCTCATCCTCGCTTTCTAGCTCATCTGAGTTCTGGTATCCCTCCAACGCATTAGTCACCTCTTCACTGATAGAGGTGAAAGGAACATATCCTACTATATTGTCACCAAGGCTAATTCCTATGTCAGTCTTGCCAATGTGGGATACCTGACCCAAAACCTTAGATCCATTGAGAAGGCCCTTGAAACTGAATACCTCGATGGGCACATCCACATGTTCAGCATTCTCCTCTGGACCTTTGTTGGCCCTTTTACCTGACTTTCTCTTCTTCTTAGTCTGCGAGGATACGCTGTCTCCTCCTCTCTTACTAGTGGTAGAGCCAAACAAGACATCTTGAGCTGCCTCATTTGAGATTTCCTTAACCTCCAAAGGTGTCAATGCAGAACCACCTCCTCTGGGGAAAGCAATATCTTCATTGCTTAAAATCGATTTTGCCTGAGGAGATTCCACCATGATTTGCCTTTTATATTCTAAATGGCTTTTGACCCCTTTAATGGACAATCAACTATTTCTAAGTGAAGTTCTATCTCTTCTCTATTATCGAAGACTTTTTTTTCAAGTATAGAGGGAATAAAAAAAAATGCGATGCGATTTGGGCACGTGACGACATTTTTTCTTTCGTGGATTTCCAGCTTAGTTGCAAAAAGATATTTGAGGGCTTATCTTTACAGTGCTGTTCTTGTCCGTAAAGTATAAGAGACAGAAGGTTTCAAGTTAAGAATATTTATATAACAAAGAAATATCGTAAGAGAAGCATGATTTATTTAATACGTCTATCAAGCTCTAGTCCCTGTTCTTTTCTTTCTTGCATTATTTTGGCAGCCTCAGAAGGACTGTACTTCTTTATAAGTTTGGAGTAAAAAAGGCCACAGGCATTACATAATGTACGGGAGCCATCTGCGCCTTTGCGCCATTCAGGGGTGTCTTTCGATCCACAATGACTGCAAGTTGTCTCTTGCTTTATGCTTAGTTCGGTATTGAGAGAGCCAAACTCGATCTTTCTCTTTGGCGAGGAGACCAGTTGGCTCTTGATTGGTGCTGATATTTCCATTGGAACAATATCCCCACCAAGGCTTGAAAAAGAAGGTTTATGACTAACAGAGAATACATCACTGCTGATAGTTGACTTTCGCCGTTTGTGAGCTGCCTGTTCTGCAGGAGGGGCTCTCGCGACGGGGGTGGTGTGTGACCGTATATGATGACTAGGCGAGACCTCTGTCAGTCTTTTTTTCAACTTTTCAGCTCGACGAGATTTAGAGGGCTTATCAAAGGGTACGTTTTGTGTACTCTGTATGTGCTCAAGAGCAGTGATACTGTCTTTGAGATACGATATGAGCGTCGGCGAGGGCAAATGCTGAAGCCGCCTTATAAACTCATCGTAACTGTGTCGCAGGATATGTCGAGGTTTCCCTTTCCAGTGCACAGTTCCTCTTAGTGAATCCCTATGCTCTGGTGTTTCCTCCAACAGCCTTTCCACCAAGTTTCTGTATTCCTTCTGTACCGTCTCGATTCCACTGGTTATTGTGTCGCTACTAGCTAGTCGCGAGAACAGTCGCAAGATACTTTCTTCAGTCTGGATCTTAGGGTCTACATCTTCGTAGGGTACAAATTGGCCCGTATCATCCACCAAAACTATCGACGTCTCTCTCGGAGCACGACTTTCTGTCCCCAATGCGATAGAAGGACCCTCAAGCGGCGCTGGAGGAGGGAACCGATACTGATACGGAAAGCTAGTATTGCGCAAATGTGATATCGACTCAGCGTGAGAATAGCTCCGCTGCTCATTCTGGTACACCTCCGCGACGGGAGCCACCGGCTGTATATATGCGTCGATATTCAGCACCGAGGACCACGAACCTGGTGGTACACTCCTTCTGTGCGCTGCTCTGTGGTCTACTCTGGTTTCTTGCGCCGTCCTCTGCAGCGATGGAAACGTTTCCAAAAGCTGCGAGAATGACGGGAGGCTTGTAAGTTAGTATTCTGAGATAATGCTGCTATAACTGGACCTATGTCGCTTCCAACTTACCGATTGTGACTCGATGCCGTTTCTTTACCTCTACGACTTCTCATGAAATTATGTGCATCTGCTTCCAAAAATGTTCCAGTTCACCTAAGTTTACTTTAGTCCTGATAAATATCCCTATATTTTTCAGCTTCATCCAAATCGTAACTTTGTTATTTTAAGGAAATCCCAGTAAATAGTATCTCCCTTTTTTGTCCACAAGTAGCGAATTTTGCAATCTTAAATATTCTGTAAACGGTAGCCGTAAAATAATATGTTGCAAAACAACTACACAATTGATAAAACGGCAATAAAGCCAATTTGAAGATTTTATATTATCAGTAGCCTCTACAGGTATACATAGAGCAATATTTCTATGATTATATGATCATGATGTCTGCTTAGGATCTATAGAAGTCAGAAAATAAACTTTGAAGTAGATGATATATATATATATGCGAAAACGAACATAAGTGAGACCTCTTTTTACGCTACCAGGATTGTTCTCAAATTATTTTTTTTTCTTATTTCTAGATTTCCTAGAGGACGAGGAGCCGGGCTGGAGAACGATGGTGCCCTCTTTTTCTTCCTGAGGACGATCCTTGAACTTTTCCTGGTTCTCAAGATAGAACATAAGGTCTTTAACTTGTTCGCTCAAATCACCATTTTGAGCCTCCAAGTCAGTGGCCCTTGTGGAGAGAAACTCCACCTTCGAGGATAGACCTTCGTTTAGGGAGAGTGACTCGTTGAGCTCGCGAGATAACTTTTTGATTTTGTCGTCCTTGTTGGACAACTTTTTGTTGAGGTTTGGAATGACATTATTTGTCAAATCGGCCACATTTTTCACCAAGCTATCCAACTTCAGCTCTAGTTCGATAATAGACAGCTTTTCGGAAGTAGAGGGGGTATCTGAGGGGGCTGGTATGCCCTTCTGCTGTAAAAGCGATTCGTAGTACTCTCGCTGACTCGCCAACTGGCTTATCAAGAGCTGAGAATACTCGAACCCGACCTCATCCACTTTATCATAGTTAGAATTACCTCTATTCGACTTAAAAATGCTATTGGCGCTGCTAGCGCCCTGTCCCTGTATGTTGTGGTTGGGACTGTTGTAACTCTCTTTCTCTGGGAGCTCGACTAACTTCCCATCCGATTCATTCGTCAATAACCTATGCACGTATGTGTCACCCACGTAGTCCCATACACGAGAGGAGTTCAATTCCATGGCGAAGCAATGTCCACTATTTACGAAATGCTTAAGGGAATGCTTCTCCGAAGCATACCTATCACACCCCACATTACCACATATGAGACAAACCCAGAGGTTTGTATTTACATCACAGTCAAAGCACTTTTCTGCTGAATGTGTTTCACTCTGATAACCATTTTGCGCTTGTAAACTGTTTCCTGTCTGGGCACTAGTGCCTTCCAAGAATAAATCTCTGTCCATATTTGTCGAAAACTCACTCTGTAACCTTCTTACGGATTGACGTACTTTCTGGTTGGAAATGCTATTAGAGTATCGACACACGGGGCATGTATCGTCTTTCCATTTTGATAGGCACAGGCAGTGAAAAGTGTGTTGACATGGAATAGTTAGCAACCCAGTTATTGTAGAGTCCAACTTCTCAAGGCATACTGGGCAAGTGGGAAGCTCGATGGATACAGTGTTATTGATTTCTTCATTGCGTGGCTCTGATGAGGATTCTTTTTGAGAGGTTGATGAGGTAAAAGGATCGGATAACAAAAAAGGAATAAGCGGTTCAGACTCATCTGGAGCCGATTTTCTGTCGACATGAGAGGAGTTATATCGCACAGACTTGACAAATATAACATTGCAAGGTTCTGGATCCATGGCCGTGAACGTTTTTCCGTTGAACTTATATTGAAATTCGGCCGTCTTCACTATGTCATTGAACTTGATAAGCACTAAAAAACGATTGGGTTTCTCGCTCTTCAAAATTCTGATATTGGTGATATACTTAATGTATGTATCTCCCATAAATGCAAGAAGATCTGTTGCCGTGAAATACACAGGTAATGCTGTTATAGCAACCATTGTGTCGTCACAAGGGTTCACTATCTCTTCTTCATGCTTGGATGTTTCTTTATTAGGAGGGTCTGGCTTTAATGATGACATGATAGACGCGGGAAGCTTGTCTTTATCAATATCTTCCTCCAAGAACTCCCGGTACAATCTAACCACTCCATTTCCTAAAAAATTAGCTTTCAAAGGCTCTGTGCTACCTTTTGCCATTTTCGAGATATTCGATGCCTTGATCTCCCAGAGATTATCTATCTCTGTAACCTCAATTCTACTTCGACGATAATCACTACTTTCCTGTAACTGCTCTGATAAATCGACTACTATATGATAGGAATCAGTACCTATCATTATTTTGTTACAAATATGCCACCAAGCAATTCAAAATGAGCACTACTATAAAATCATATTTCATTACTGCTCTTCGCGTATATACATGCGCCAAAAATAAATTAAGTCTAATTCTACTCTAAGGAATATTTAGCAAGATCGAAATGAAGCAAGCTGGGTAAGATCTCACCATGATTGCCTATTATTTCTTTTTCCTCTCCCTGCAAAAGTCCGACTAGATTCGGGTCTGGTATCCAAATTACGTGCGAATTCGCTGCGATAGCAGATTTGACACCAGGGATACCATCTTCGAAAATTAAACATTCATGGATGGCAATGGGGTCTAACGCTCGAGATGCTCGCTCTTTATTAATACTGTCTAAACAAACATACCAGATATCTGGGTGTGGCTTTCCTCTGTTCTTGCCAATGCGCTCATCATCTCCCTTCACAATGTGCTTTCCGAAAAGATCAAACCCTTCCCCAAGATGTGCAGTTTTTCTCTCAAAGCTCTCACTGTTCGAGCTGGTACCAAGCGCAATTGGTATGGAAGTGTTGTATAAGTATTGTAAGAGCTCTAATGCGCCCGGCAAGAAGCTGCATTCTTTCCACATAGTTTCTTGCTTTTTCATAGCTCTCTGCTGGAATTCTTCTGGCTTTACGGGGAGATCGTAGTCTTCCACTATGATAGTGGCCGCTTCAATACCAGCCCTACCTTGCACCTTCATCTTTATATCCCATGTGAAGGGACCCTTGCCAAAATCTTCCAATACAGCGTTCGTGCATGCTGTATATATGTCCTCCGAGTTGATGATAGTACCATCCATATCTTGGGGGTTAGTACCAATCTCAAAGAATCTAGAAATGGAATAAGTTAGGAAGAAATCCAGCTAATTCTTTCCATTATAACTTTATTCTAATATAATTAACTTACCAAATAGACATGCTCTAATAGTTCTTCTGCCCTATGTTAGTTTCAAGAAGTCTTAAATGACAATATATGTTACTTTGAAAGGTTTTTTACATACTTGCTACTCATTATTAAGCTTTTCTTCTCGGGGAGCCCCCAGGATTTGGTACTTCTTCAAAAATGAAAGTAAAAATGGAGTACTAGCTTCTATCAATTTGAATTCTGGAGAAAATTTTCATCGAGGATGCGATAACTATAGAATTAATATATAGAATAGGAATTAAATACACTGTTGATTGGAAGCCTAATGCTTGGTATTTTGAGAGCTACATAGGGTTCTAATTAAACATATCAGACCTCTGAGCCATAATTTATATGTCAAGATTGCTACAAGGGAGCATTCTTGAACAAATATGAGATACTTTCACCGTTGTGCAATCTTCTTATCGCTTCGGCCAATACCGCGGAGATATCGATAGTACCTAACTTGGAGCACTTCTTAGCACTTTCTGAAAAAGGAACTGTATTAGTGCAAACAACACGGTCAAGCTTCGACTTGGTAATATTTGGGATGGCATTTCCTGATAAGATACCGTGAGTTACTATGGCGATAACCAGCTGGGCTCCATTGTCCAACAAAATTTCGGCAGCCTTGGCCAAAGTTCCACATGTGTCAGCCATATCATCGACAATGATGCAAATCTTATTAGTAACGTCCCCTACGAGAACCATCTTCGAGACTTCATTAGCTCTGGCTCTCTCCTTGTGTATCAAAGCGAAGTTCAAGTCTAATCTATCTGCGAGTCCAGCAGCTCTCTTAGCTCCACCTGCGTCAGGTGAGATGATAATAGCGTCCTTGTAATTGACCTTCTCTTTGATATAGCTGACCACACTAGGTTCCGCATACAAGTTGTCTACTGGAATATCAAAAAATCCCTGTATCTGGGAAGCGTGTAGATCCATCGTTATGACGTGATCACAGCCAGCAGTAGTTAGCATATCAGCCATCAACTTAGCTGTGATGGGGGCTCTGGACTTGTCTTTTCTGTCCTGTCTAGCATACGGAAAATTGGGCAATACCACAGTAATCCGTCTGGCACTCGCAGTTTTGCACGCGTTTATCATAATCAAGAGCTCCACAACTCTGTCGTTAACTTCTCCAGAACCTATCTGGCATACAATGAAAATGTCTTCGTCTCTCACTGACTCACCGATAGAAAATTGAACCTCTCCCGTCGAATCCCTCTTCAACTCAGATGGGGTGAGTTTCATTCCCAATCTTTTAGCCACGAGTTCCGCTAACCCACTGTGTACATCACTAGCCAATAACTTTATAGAATTTGTTGACATCTTAGGTTAAAGCTATTAGCACTGTTCTATTTTATTATCTTAATGATGCTAATTAGATAATCACTTAATGATCCAGGATCTGTCGAAATTTATGATTATACAATATTTCACTTGGTTGTTGTGTCTATTATATAATACCTTCGTTATCTTTATTTATAACTGTTTTTAAGACTAAGTTCATTAAGAATTAAGCTATATAAGACTCCATCTCAATTTTTTTTCTATCAGAATTTCCTACCTTTAAGTCCTTTTCATAAAAGTAAAAAAAAAAAAAAAAAAAGTTTAAAAAAGAAAAAAAAAAAGAATTCAATTGCAACTTGTAAAGCTCAAAATAAATCGTCCATATCGTCGAAACTGTTATTGGCATCTTCCTCATCACCTTCTCCATCACCGTCAGCATCGCCGTCGCCGTCAGCATCGCCATCCTGGCTATCGGAATTGTCCTTCTCCTCTTGTTGCTCGGATTTTCTCGACTCAGTATTTCTCGAGTGATTCTCTTTGACATTGTCCAGCAGTTGCAGACTCTTTTGGTCGTTGACGAGCTTGGCAAGGTCCCTTTTCTTGGACTCTAAGGAGGCCTTTAAGGTATTGTAACTTGTTTGGAACTTCATCTTCATCATCTTATGTGTGGCCGAAGCCAATCCTTTTCTATGAACTTCAACAGCATTCTCTAGCTCAGCGATTTCCTCCTCTAGCATCCTAACATGTTGTTTGGAGCCCTTTCCTTTATCATCGCCATCCTCTGCATTTTCGTCTCCTTCGTCCTCATCTTCATCTTCGTCGTCGTCATCATCTTCATCCTCGTCGTCGTCGTCATCGTCTTTGTCTTCAACTTCCACCTCGTCACCATCTTCGGCGCCAGCGTCGAGCAAAACATCGCCCGTTACAAGCAGGCCCATAAGGTTATCATTACTCTCAAGTACCTTAGCAAGTTCTTCTTCAAGGTCACCTTCATCAAGGTGGGTTTCTGCATTTTCGGTGACTTTACGTTTTGGAAGTGAGACATTAGAACTGTAGTGTACAGGAGCTGGAGTCGAAGAGGCCGATGGCGTCCCGCTGACTGTACCAAATCCTTGTCTATTCTGATGTGACAGATCTATAATTTCAAAATGACTTTCTTCTGCCTCTTCATCAAGTCTGATAAGTTCGTCTACCTGTTGGTTAATATCCTGTACCACACGATGGTTGAACCGCCTAGGCCTGAAACGGCGATGGATATCTGTGAAGGGATATATTAACCCATCAATATATACATTGCTGCTGGGTTTTAGTTCCGAGTTGGGTGAGAGATGATAAAGCAGGTGGGAGTACGTGCTGTCCTGAGGAACTTCGAAGTCCTTCTCAACATTCAACTCTGAGGGGTTGATTGGGTGGAGCACTAACAACATTTGACAAACATCTAAGGTCTTGAATAAGTTCTTGCGATCAATAGTCTTGTAGAATTCTGTTATGGTAGGCAAGTCTACGAGTCGCGCAGAATATAGAGTGCCTGTGATGTTGACTATGGCTTTGTCCTTCGATACCCACTTGATGTTTAACCCCGTCAAATCGCCCGACTCGGCGGCATTGTGGACAAAGTCCAAGTTTGCATCATCCAAAAATCGAACTACGATAGCGTCCTCAATGAGCGGGTCGTCCTCGAGGTCTGGGGCTTCAGAGTCATATCCTTCTCCAGGTATTCTCGTGGGTTTTATGCGAACCCTGGGCACCCTTACAGTCTTCGGGGCATCGTTGATCCCTGAAGAAATGTTATTGTCCTTCTCAGAGTTCAATTTTATCTTTATTTTCTTGCTCTTATCTTTCGTGCTCTTTCTTCCTTTAGACACTGGCTCATTGTTTTGATTAGACGACGGTGCTTTTATCTTGATTTTGGGCGTACTTTGCTGGCTGTCTTGTGCTGGCGTCTCTTCGCCATCATTCTGCCCTCCAGATGGGATCTTAAGTTTAAGTTTGAGTACCATCTAAACCTTGATGTAATTAGTATACAATAAAGTTTGAATAGCAAACAATTTTTTCATGTTAACTTTTTCTCATTAGATATAGACTTAGGAAATATCTTACTGAATATTTTAATAGAAAGACCCAAAGTACATGAGACCAGCAGAGTATGGCACAAGTCAATAGTAGAGGAAACTCTTTTAAGGGTAAGCGGCCTTCCATGGTAGGGAGAAGGTCCCGTCAAAATTCTGTAATGTCAATGGAATCATCAGCTAGTCACCTAGTTGACGAGAATACGCAAGAAATGTATTCTGGAGCAGCATCCGAGGTTATACCATCGTCGATCTCGTCATTTCATTACCCACACAATTTTCGAAGCAGACATGCGGCTTCAGTTTCAAATAGCATCTCAAACGAGGCGTCTCCTTTATTACAGACTACGGACCATACGTTAGAGAATTTTGATTTGCATTCTGTGCACTCAAGTTCTAGTCAAAAGTCTATTGACAACAACATCGGTTTCAGGTTCTTCTTGCCTCACGAGATAGAGGGAGCTCCTGGTGGATCTACCCTTCAGAATCCAGATGACCCGGTCGATTATAACACCAAATGGGATTACTCAGTAGACAAGTACGACAGTGATGAAATAGACCCACTACAGTCAGAAGGGGCGCCATTCTTGTTCAACAGAGGAAGCAGGGAAACGTTGCTATTGAACGACGAGTCCGCTTTAGCAGATGAAAATGCTGAGGCAGATTCAAGGTCATCGTCAGAGTCTCATTTTGAGCGCCGTATGAGGAGGGATTCTGAAGATTCTGATAAAAATGCCTCTCTGATTGAAGAATTTTTGGATGACACAATAAAGGAAGACATGAAATATCCCGCTGTCACAGAATATCAAAGGTTTTATTTGGCCGAGGAAGATTTAGTCATAGGTATCGCAGGTTACAAAGACAATACCTTGAAAAGAATATTGTACTATCTCTTTTGCATGATAACTTTCGGCTTGGGGTTCTTGGCCCTCAGATGGTTGCCTAAATATAGAATAAGTTTTATGGGTGACAAAACTGCATTGGGTAAAGCCGATTGGTGTGTTATAGAAAATGAATATGGTGAATTGACCATTGTCTTCATCACGAAAGAAAAGTTTGATGGAAGGTTGTCTAGCTTTTTGAATATGAACACAGAGGCGTCTTCAAAGTCGTCAGCGAACATACTGAATTATCAGGACACAGAGAAAGACCCTTTCGTTACACGTATTCATTCTTTCAGTTACAGATACTTGAAGTTCTTCTATAGTCCAGTAGAAGATATTTTCAAGACCAACAGTAACTGGTATGATATTCATTGGCTTAATTTGAAAAATACAAAAGAGGGTATTTCCGAAAGTACTCATAAACTGCGTTCTCAAATCTTTGAAAAGAACAATATCATCATAGAAGATAAATCTATATCTCTGCTTCTCGTTGATGAAGTGCTTCATCCATTCTACGTATTTCAGGTCTTTTCTATATTATTATGGCTTGCAGATGACTACTACTATTATGCAACATGCATATTCTTTATATCTTTACTTTCGATAATCAATTCTTTGATAGAAACCAAGTCGACATTGAAAAGATTGAAAGAAATGTCTGTATTCTCTTGTGAAGTAAGAGTCTGGAGAAATGATTTTTGGACTCAGATTGATTCTTGTGATCTAGTTCCTGGTGATGTCTTTGAGGTCGACCCCACTCTTACAGTTTTGCCATGTGATGCATTACTTGTGAATGGAGAATGTATTGTTAATGAATCCATGCTAACAGGAGAAAGTGTCCCTGTCTCGAAAACCAGTGCTACTTCAGAAACCGTGCAATGCTTGCTTGACGACTTCACCACCCCTAAATTAGCAAAATCTTATTTGTATAATGGTACGAAGATCTTAAAAATGAAGTCTTCCAATGATGAGCCAGTTACTGCAACGGTATTGAAAACTGGGTTCAATACAACGAAGGGATCTTTAGTTAGATCTATGTTGTTCCCCAAACCTACTGGCTTCAAGTTTTACGAGGATTCATTCAAATATATAGGATTCATGGCAATGATAGCTTTCATTGGTTTCACATATTCCACTTACAACTTCATTCAATTGGGATTACCTAAACGTTTAATGCTTCTTCGTGCCTTAGACATAATTACTATCGTTGTTCCGCCTGCATTACCAGCTACATTGACAATTGGTACAACTTTCGCCATCAACAGACTTAGGAAAAAGAACATTTTTTGCATTGCACCCACTAGAGTTAATATTGGAGGAAAACTTGATGTAATTTGTTTTGACAAGACAGGTACGTTGACCGAAGATGGGTTGGATGTTTTGGGAATTCATTTAGCTGAAAATGCTATTGGTAGAAAGGAAATTATTTTCAGTGATATTATAGAGGATGTCAGGTTCCTTGAATCTACTTCTTCAGAAGAGGATCCCTACTCTACTAACAACAGTGCCTATTTATTAGGTGCGATGGTTGCATGTCATTCTTTAAGAATTGTCGAGAATGAGTTAGTTGGTGATCCCCTTGACGTAAAAATGTTCCAATTCACAAAATGGAATTTCAAGGAAGAACATGACGGTCCTCACTCTCTAGCATATCCCACTTATGAAAGTGATGGTTATTCCATTATCAAGGAGTTTGAATTTATCTCATTTTTGAGGAGAATGTCTGTCGTTGTTCGTGATCGAGATGAAAATATTTTGATTTTCACTAAAGGTGCCCCAGAGGTAATGTCTGAGATCTGTGAACCTGAATCGTTACCTCAAAATTATGAAGAGATCTTACACAAGTATACACATCAAGGTTTTAGAGTTATTGCTTTGGCATATAAACAATTACGCGACGGGAAAGACGTTTCAACTTTATCTAGAGAAAAAGCAGAAAATGAGTTGTCATTTGTTGGATTTATTGTCTTTGAAAACAAACTAAAGAAATCTACAAAGCCCACATTGCAGAAACTTAACCATGCTAACGTACGAACCATCATGTGTACGGGTGATAACATTCTTACTGCCGTGAGTGTTTCTAGAGAATGTGAGCTTATTGAAAAAACTGTTCAGAACATTTATATTCCTTTGTTCCACGAAGGTGCCAATGAGACAAATTTGATATGGGAAGATCTTAATGATTCCGAAAATCGACTTGATCCAATATTATTGAAGCCTTTGAACTCTAATATCAGGAGCGAAGTAATCCAAGAAACCCTGGATTATTACAAATTGGCTATTACTGGTGATATTTTTAGATACCTCTTGACGGAGGTCAAGAATGTTTCTTTGATTCAAAGATTGTTAATGAAGTGCGATATCTTTGCCCGTATGTCCCCTGACGAGAAGCACGAGTTGGTTGAACAACTCCAAAAATTGGACTACACAGTCGGTTTTTGTGGAGATGGTGCCAACGACTGCGGCGCATTGAAAGCAGCAGATGTGGGTGTATCATTGTCTGAGGCTGAAGCGTCTGTAGCTGCTCCATTCACTTCGCGAGTTTTTGAGATTACATGCATCTTGGACGTGATAAAAGAGGGAAGGTCAAGTTTAGTGACCAGTTTTTCTTGCTTCAAATACATGTCCTTGTATTCGGCCATTCAGTTTGTGACCGTCAGCATATTGTATAAGAGGGGTATCAATCTAGGAGACTTTCAATTCCTTTATATTGACTTATTTCTAATTTTACCCTTGGCAATTTTCATGTCATGGTCAAAGCCATACGAAAAAATTGTTGTGAAACGCCCACCCGCAAATCTAGTCTCAATCAAGGTATTGATACCAATGTGCTGCCACATTGGAATCCTTCTTTTGTTTCAAGTAGGCTTGTGGTTGTTAGTACAAAGAGAACCTTGGTATGTCAAGCCTGTTCCAGGAGGCGACGACGACGTTCAATCGTTTGATAATACAGTGTTATTTCTTTTCTCCAACTTTCAGTATGTTTTCATAGCAATTGTGCTTAGCGCAGGGCCGCCCTATAGAGAACCTGTCATCAAGAATGTTCCATTTCTCATTAATGTACTTGTTTCCAGTGGTATTTCATTTGCCTTGTTCTTCATAGACGGCGACTCGGCCTGGGGGACTTTTATGCAACTCATAAATCTTCCCGTTAGCTTCTATTTTTTTATTTTGCTCGCTGCTTTGTTGAATCTAGGACTCATGTACTTTGGTGAGGTATCTTGGTTTCTACATATCGCAGGTGCGGCCAAGAGACTCTACCAAAGAGGAAAATCTAGAAAGAGCAAAAAACTATTCAAGAATCTCAAGAAAGAGTACGTATCTTTGCAGCAAGTGTGACTTGTCATTTCATTTCGTGTCGTAGAGAATATATATCATGGATACTTTTAATTCCTTTAATAGACATTTAATCTATATATTGAACATATTGACAATTTTCTTTAAGTATTACAAAATCGTACCTCTCTCACATAAAGCACTAAGGGCTTAAAATAAACAAACCTCATGGTTCATCGAGAAACAACTCCTAATTCCCCGGGCTGAAATAAGTCCCAAAGCTCAATGTTGTTCACGCCAATCTTATTGTTTGCACCTTTCTACTTTACCAGCACTAAAGTATATGCTGCGAAATGGCCGCAGCGTGCGACATTGTTATCTTCATACGACACACGACATTTTACTTTGGTCTGAAACAGCAGCCCACGTGTATTAAATTTATATGCTCTATATATGTCGTTGTAATATATCAAGAGTGTTTTTTCTGTCGATAACTACAGAGGATCTTTGGTAGCCGAATATAAGGTGTTGTGTAATGTCTAGTCAAAAAAGAATTGCTTTACCAGTCAGAGTAGAGCCTAAGGTTTTCTTCGCCAATGAGAGAACCTTCTTATCATGGTTAAACTTCACTATCATTTTAGGGTCCTTAGGTGTTGGATTACTTAACTTCGGTGATAAAGTGGGAAGAGTATCTGCTGGACTATTTACTTTCATAGCCATGGGCACCATGTTGTATGCTTTGGTGACGTACCACTGGAGAGCCAAGGCAATCAGAATGAGAGGCACGGGCCCATATGACGACAGATTCGGACCAACAATGTTGTGTGTATTCTTGTTAGCAGCAGTAATAGTGAACTTTACTTTGCGTATTAGGGCTTAGTTTTCTTTGGTGATTGGAGACTCTTTTGGTGCCTTACTTGTGGTAACTACCCTATCTGGCAGTATGCGTGGGTCACTTTTGCATGTGAGAGTATAAATTGCTTCATGAAAAGAAACTGCCTTAACGTACCTTATAGTGGCCGTTAACGGTGGTATTTATTCGCAAGAAGCATACACTTCTCGGCTAAGAAGACGGACAAGGGCCACCGTTTTGTACTCCATTCCTATAGAAATTACTACTGCATGATATATAATCGGACGAAAAGGTTCTTGAGAACCTTAGCATTTGTATTTAGTTAATTTGAATGGTATTTAACCGTGATATGTCTTTATTTTAACCGTGATATGTCTTTATAAGTCAGTATATTACTGCTAACATGTTATGTTATCATGATAATTTTTGAGTGTGTAAGTGCGTTTTCTACGTATATTTAATTTTATGTGCTCGTTATAGTAATTGCTTTATTATCGTCGAAAAGGAACATATCAGAGATGCAAGATAACAGTCCCCCAAGATACGGCAAGAGTATTTCTAATCCGAGGCTGTCTAAAGTCCATACTCTTTTCCTAACGCAATTCGATGTGAAGGTAGGAAATAAATTAGTATGGTACAAGCTGCGTGACAAAGAGGTAGACTTGAGAGGAATTGAATACAAAGTATTGCCATCGGGCATTCTGAATCAGACGGAGGGAATTGTCCCTATATCTCACGTATCCAACAACGAAGTCTTTTATGGGATAGGTAGGTTTAGACAGAGGATACTAAACAAAAATGACCAAAATGATACTCAAATAGAAAGGCAAGACGTTAAAATGTACTCCTTAGGTGTCATGTGTCTGACGAAAAGAGACAATGAATGGAAACCCAACGAGTTTATTCAATTCGGGTGGGAACATATCAGCAAACTTGATGAGGCATTGGAAACGTTTTTAGACAAAGAGAAATTTGCCGACTTTAATCTTTTTGAAACTCTCTTCGAGGACCTAACCAGTGACTCATTAAAGGTAGAACGAAACAACCAAATATTGACTTACAATCCCTTGAATAAAATCCCAGCCTTGTTCCATGTATTCGGTCCATTGGTTTTCACATTGTACAAACAAGTGCTTTTGAGGAAAAGAATCTTGATTTTTCACCAGGACTCATATAAGGTCGATTACTTCACGGCGGGCGTATTCACATATCTCTTGTCTCTACTCTCTTTATTTCCCCGTAATGCTGAAGCTGATTTTACTGGGAAATACTTTTCTACGCCCTTATATTACGTATGCTTGCACGATCTTGATGACCTTTTGAAGAATAATACCTCCACGATATCTGTCACAAGTGATACTATATTAATGTATCAGGAGGATGCATTCGATTTCGCTGTATTTTTACCAAGCGAAGAGAACGAGAACCCATTTATATTGAGGGCTGAAGATGTTGTTGGTAAGACCGAGTCGCCTTCCTCGTTGTATGGTAAGCGTGTTAGAGCGTCTCTAAACGACTACTATAATACCAAACAAGTCTATAAGAACACAATAGCAAACTACAGTCCATATTCACAAGGGGAGGACCAGACGTCTTTAAAAACGACAGACTCCAACATACTGTCAGATAATCTGACCATAGCATGCCAAAACTACAACTCCTCGTCATTAAGCGAACCTGCCTGGTGGTACAATGAAGCCACAGAAGCAATGTCATGGACAGCATATATATGGAACGCGTTTTCCTGGTTTGCGTCTGCTGGTGCGGTGTACCCGGGGTTCAATGACATAATTGAAAGCGAGTCTTCTAACGGTGACTTGACTAACCTGCCGGCAAGAGATGAAGGCACTCAGGTATTGCTTCCTTTGCTCGAGGTCATCTTTTCGTTCCACAAAATTACGAATAGGCTCATAACTGTAGTAAACGAGACTATAGAAGAAGAGTTACGAGACATTGACTACTCCATGGATTCTATCACTCCTGATTCTCCCGATCCTGATACGTCCTTTACCACAAGCAGGGTCGATCTCGAATTGTCGTGTGACGACATGGAACTTATGGGACTTGATCCTTACTCCAAAGTTGATTTGGATTTTATCAAAGACTTCGTACTTGAGTACTGGGGTGCCTCTGTGGATACTGTAGATGTCTGCACTGGAATATTCACTTTATGTTAGCTTCTATCGATGTTAAATAGTTAAATTGTATTCACGTTGATGGAATGTTAAATGGTTTACCCGGACGTGAGTCGTGGCGTAAGCGTACTGTAATTATCAACAAATTTAGGCTAGCGGATTCCTACAGAACAATCTAAAGTTTACAGCCTTATAGAGGAAGTAGATCTTAAGAATTGAAGCATCAATTTCAGGCGGTGCTAGGCATTTTTTCTGTTGCTACATAGGTCGACGGTATATCCCAACTTTTGTAAAGAAATTATCGAAATTTAGTTGGACGTGTCATCGACATTCGTTCTTTGAGTTGGGATAACGATTGATGCTTAATTTGGAAGGCACAATTTAGGGAGAGACATCAAAACAGAAGTTATTTTCTTAGACAATAAAAGAGCCTAGTTTTCGGAGCGATCAAATATGAAAGGTCATAATCAGAGTAATCGCTCGAACAGTATCAAAAGCAATTCCAATGCCAATGGGCATAGTCGTTCCAATTCACGACACAACAACAATAGCAGCGTTCCCCACTCATCTGGCCAGGGTGCTACTCAAGGAAACAACACTGCCCAGAGTGGCGATAAACTCACATATCTTGTGTCGAAGTCGCTAGGCAAGCGGTGCATTATAACGGTCTCTTCCGGCAGGCGTTACGAAGGGTTGTTGAAAAACGCTGATCTTTCGTCTAATCAGAAGCATAATCCGTCGTCACTCTCTGTGGCTCTTGAGTCTCCTCGCAACGTTTCTAAACCATTGACCAAGGAGAAAAGTAATCTCGAGCAGGAAGTTGAGCTTCCGGATAAATTGATAATTCCAGCTACTGATTTGATTGATGTGGAGGTATTCCACGTTGATTTAAAATCAGAGTCTCTGAGACAGTCAGAATCCTTGCATTCCAAGAACTCGCAGAACCAGGCGATAGGTTCTGCATCAGCCTCCAAAGACTCAAAGTTCAGAACTGATTCGGATATAAGTGGGAATGTTGATATCAAAGAGCGTGAATTACAGAGATGGGAACCTGACTCTAATGACCCGGCATTGATTTTCGACGAGAATGATAACTCGGAGTCTTGGGATCAATTTAAGGTGAATGAAGAAAAGTTTGGTGTGGAATCCACCTACGATGAACATTTATATACTACAAAGATTAACAAGAGTGCTCCAGATTATGAAGAGAGATTGAGAAAGGCAGAACAGATCGCTCGTGAAATTGAAAATCAGGATACCAATGATGCTCATATTTTGGAAGAAAGAGGACTCTTAGTTGATGACAGTGGTTTCGATGAAGAAGATAAATATTCTGGCGTAGATAGAAGAGGAGACGAGTTGATGGCGGCTTTAAAAAGTTCGAAAAAAGCTTACGTCCCAGATAACAACACTGCCAAGTCTCAGGGCAAGTATGTGCCTCCTAGACAAAGGGCGTCTCGCTACCATAATGATCCTGCAATTGTATCTAGCTCGGCTACTTCTCTGTCAAGAAAACAAGATGCCCTGCATAACACACCTGAAAATGTATCGAAAGGGCTGAATGCAAATAGGAGTAATATATTCCCTGAGAAGCCAGATTCTATACCAGCTAAACCCCAGGTATCTGGTCAGCCTAATGAATCTTTCAGATTAAATGCGCAGAGCGAGATCAATTCGTTGCGGGAGTTCAGCGCTAACTTCAAAATACCACATAAAATTCCTAGTGATTTGTTGCCTATATTGGCTAAAGACAAGTTGAAGCAAGATGAAATCTTGAAGAAGCAACAGGAACAAAAACAAAAGAAAAAAGACATTCTCAACTCTAAGAATGGACAATCACCTTCATTACCAAACAGCGCAACCAATGAGTCTATTAATCAACAGAACCAAAATCAAAAAAGAAGAACCGATTCTAAATCCTCCTTCAAGCTCAATCCGAAGGCTGCAGCATTCACACCTTCCAATAAGAATTCACTGATTTCTCCAAATGTTGCGAAGAACAATTTCAGTAAATCACCAAACACATCCTCTCCAAGAGTACACAATCAAAGGCCCTATACGAGCGGGAGTGGTTCTACCCTTTCTTCTGGCACGTCAAAACGTCATCATCAAATTTCTGCTGTCGATTTCTTTGGTGGACCAGACAAAGTTCCTACTCGTGAAAGCCAGGAAAAGAAGATAGAAAACTTTAAGTTTGCATTTGATCTTTTCGTTACCACCAAGAAGAAGTTCGAGAATGAAAAGGCTGTTGTTTTCGAAAAGACTTTCTACACACCTCCTACGTGGAACTACACTGTAGATGAGCCTTACGAAAAGCTTTTCAGGCCTCCTGATTCCATAAAGACGCCGACACCTGTTATTTCTCCTGCTGTAGGTGTTTCTTTCATGCCAAGTCCATTAATGGGAACACCATCAACTATCCAAAGCACTTATCCAGGTATGCCAGGAACTCCTACGGGCAAATTTCCAATGTCTCCTCATCATCAGCAGCAAGCTGCCATTGCTGCACAGTTCCAGCAGCAACAATATCATGCTGCAATGATGTACCAACAACAGCAGATCGGTGGTGTACCTCCAGGTCAACCACCAGTTCCATTTTATACCCAAGGGGCTGAGCCGCCATTTATACCTCCTGGATTTGCTCCACCACCGGGCGCTTTCATGGGTGCAGGAAGTCCAGTTAGTGGAAATCTTGTCATGGGGGGTTTACCTTACGCTTATACTATGGGTCATGACAACTTCAATCACCAAGGAGGAGGACGAAGGTATAACAACCATCATCATCACCACCATCACCAGAACGCTGGAAACAAACGTTCTTCGAATACCGGAAATGCCAAAGATGCATAAGTAGCTCTCAAGGGAAAGAGTTAATGTTGGTTATCGTTAGGCTCTTTACTCCAGTCACGGTCCTAAAAATGTGAATTTCATGCATTCAGCGAGTTGTACAGAAGAGCATACCTTTAGCTTTAAAAAAAGAATAAAATCATCTTCAGTAAAAACGTTAAAACTATTAAAACAAGAAAAAAAGAAGTTAAAAGAAAACTAAGCCAAGGCATATCAACGCCATCAAAAATTTTTAAGATTTTATTAATCGGTTGTAATCGATTCTATTGCTAGTTGGACCTAAAATCAATCAGTTGTGCAACCTTTATGACTTCATAGAAGTGAATGCATTAGCTAGGTGGCTTAAATTCACGTTCCTGCTGAACACGTTCCATATACTTCCTGCTAAGTCCCCTGGAGAACCAAAGTCATGTCAAGGAGTAGTAAATAATTGTTTATATAGCTCTTTCAACCTTCGTTAACACTTCAACCTACGAATATACATATCAGAAAGAAGTACCAAATATATTACTTTATGGGTGTGTCGTGTTTATATGCAGTACACTACGATTATTAGTGTTGAGATATAAGCAGGTAAACACGGGAAAGTCTTCTTTGGAGATACCAGTGATCTACGATGAGTGATGCAGCTTTATCGAAAATTGCACACTTGATCAAGTTAGAAGATGACTTGGTCAAGATATCTTCTCTAAAGCAGCAATTCCTGAAGGAAAAAACTTCGATCGATGGTAGACTTAACACCACTACCCAAACACAGATAAATTCCATCATGTCAAATATATCAAAATTGAATGAAAGCTCTACCAAATTGAACTCTGTCAAAACAAACATTAACAGGGTAGACCAAATTTACGACGAGTTGACTTCTAGTTCAGATGATTACATGATGATTCGGAAAATGACAGATGTCAGTAAGTTTTTCACCCAAGTTCAACATCTTTACAAAGATATATCCAAATCTAAACAGTACCTCGAGTTCATTGATAACATGATAGACGAAGACTTTGAGAAGATAAGTCAAGACATTAGTTATCCTTTGCATAATTTCTTGCAAATTCATTATCATCTCACACAAGCTAGAAACTTTCTGGACTACTTGCATGTTTTGTCTGAACCTCTATCGGATGATTTAAGGTCTATCGTGTCTAAGATAACTTCACCATTGAAGAAAACTATCAAGAAATTCGACAATTTGCTAAATGAAGTAATAATCAGTGTAACCGAAGCGTTAAAAGATGGTAACACGGAATTGGTTTTCAAGTTAATTAAGATACTTGATTTTGAATACACAGAGGATTTAAAATGTACACTTATGAATAAGTTGAATTTGTTTGATTTGAAGAAACTCAAAGGGATCGACTATGCATCGTTTAGAGGAAGCAGAAGGAATTACAATAAGTTTTTTTATGATAAACTTGAAAACAGTCTCAAAGAAACATTCGATAAATGTGTTGAACATTTTGAGGAAGACAAGATGCTTGTATACGATAACTTGAACTGGATGGAGGATGAGCTTGTGTTTGTTCATGAAACTTTAGCCCCCCAATTTCCTGAGGAGTGGAAAATTGACAGTTTCATTCAGGATGTCTATTACAATAAACTTCATAACTTCACTATGGATCTTATAAAAACGGATCCTCCTGCTGAGGATCTTCTTCGTATTCTCGCTTATGATTCACATTACAGCAAATTTGTAGTCGCTTTATATGCTGGCACAGAAAAGGATACTGATTCGGGCAAAAAAGCAGTGAAGAAAGAACAAAAATCTATCATTGGAGAAGAGCTTAAGAAGGTTGTTCTTGAAGATTACTTGAAGGTTATCGTAATAAAAATGGAAGAATGGAACTCTAACTTGATGAGTGAAGAAAGAAATGTATTTGTTAATAGAGATGCACCACCTGATATATATACTTATCATCAAATCCTTGAAGATGAAGATGCCCAAGATCAACCAATTACTTTGGAAATTGATGGAGAAGTTTATGTGTTACCAGATTTCAAGACACCTCTTTCAATGTTGAAAGAACAAGCCGATGTTGCTGTAGAATCCGGTTACGGTAGTATACTAGTGGGTGTGATCGAAAATTGGTCACACTGTTACATTAAAAGGATTTTGAATTATAAACAAGTTGTCGAAGAAGAGTTTGACAAATACATGTCGGTTTACAGTAACGAACGATTTTTGGTAAAAGAAAGTAAAGCTAAAAAGCTTTTCAGACGTCAAACACCTCAACCTGAATTGGATATTGAAAATATGAGCCCCGAAGAGTTATCGAATATATCTAGACCGGGTTTGGTGGAGTATTTAACAGCTTTAGGGAACACGTATGAAATTAACACTGATCGTTTACAGGATAAATTCTTGCCTAATTACAAAAATAAGGTACACTCTAGTTTTCAAGGAAGAATTCAAGTCAGTTTTGAAGACACCGTTTCACCTAGTACAGAACTTAATGCTATGGTTATAAGATGTATCATTGAAATCATACTCAATGATTTATACCCTGCTCTTTCACTTGCTTTCACTAAAGCATGGTATGAAGAAGGTAAAAGTCAAACTTCAGATGAATTAACTATGTCACAAAGAATCGTGGAAACAATTTCCGAATATATGGAAGAGTTTCGGAGCTATGCATCATATGATATATACCTGTGTACGTTTGCACTTTTCTTGGATTCGTTTATATCAACATATATACGAATTGGTTATGAGAACGTTTTACATGGAGATGGTAAGAAAATTGATCCAACTGCAGTCAAGAAATTCAAATCATTTAGCGAGTCTATTGGACGTGATGTTACTACTTTCTATGGAGGTCTAGAACATTTATTTACAAGAAAAGACTCGGCATACTTGTTAAATAGTTTGAGAGCTATCGAATTCTTAGGTGATTTAGGTACTTGTGAGGATCCTATGAATTTCATACCTCAGATCTGGAGAAATGAGATACTACCTTCTTTCTACTTTTGCTCTGTTGACTATATCAAGGGTATATGTTCTTGTCGGAAGGACATGGATAAATCACAGACGAACACATTAGTAAGGGAGTTAGAAAGTATCAAGAAGGAGTTTCATGAATCAACGCCACCTCCTGGTATAATAATTGGTACATTGAATGAATTTTACTATAACTAAATAGACTTTGAATTAATGATTAATGCATGCCCAATGTATAAGTTACTTTCCCTCTATATACATTAATCGTCGTCTGAAGAGTAGTGAATTAGGCTTGCCATGGAATTAACTCCACTTTTTGTCGTTATGTCATTATTAGGTTTTTTCTCGTGGTTGTTTTCTATCTTTTTTTTCTTAATTGTTATTTTTGATATCTGCAAAGGCTCCTTCACTCCTGGCAAATCATCAGATACTTTTACATTGTGCTTCAGGTCGTCATTGCGGTTATTTGATGTTTTCTTGTAATCAAGAAACGCCTTCATTGTTTCCTCTTCGTCTTCCTTCTCATTTTTTTTATCCAAGGCTCTCAGCTGAATCTCTATTTCGTCTTGAATCCGCTTCCGAGCGGCATTTAGCAAGGTTTCACTCCCCCCGTTTGCGTTTAGCTCGGTATACTTATTCTGAAGACTCTCGATGTGATTTGTGATTTCCTGTTGACGCTGTTGCTCAACTAATTTCTTTTCTAAATTTTCTAGTACATCTCCATCGCCATCTTTCAAGCTTTGATCTTTTTGCCAAAACGGGTTTTGCTTACGTTTCTTCTTGAGTACTTGAAACTCCTTATTCTCTTTCTCCTCTCTTTCCAACCTTTCGAGTATCTGTTCCTCTGTCTCATGTATCGGTATGTTACTGGAACTAGTTGGTTCAAAGTTTTTGACTGCACCTGATTCTATGACATATCCAGCCGTCTGAGGACTTGTCTTGAGGTTTATCGAATTCGTACATCTTGGACATGACAAGTAAAATCTGATAATCTTAACATTCATATATTTCTCTCCTGTTATTTCTTTCCTTGCATTAAACTTTCTTCTTTCTCCTATATATTCATTACACTTATTACAACGCATGGAGAAAGGAGTCATTAAGCGAACCTTGATAATCTCATTGCCCTTCTTCTTCTTCTTAGGGATTTTCGAAGGATCCCAGTCTGGGGGATAGTATTTATTAATTCCTTTTCGTTCAGACATATCCTGATTTAATTATTATTATACTTTAAGATGAGTTCGCAACTTATAGGTTCTATACTTAAATTAACAAATCCTTAATAACATGGTGACAAAATCAGAATAAGTATACAATTAGCAGCTACATAAACATCTAGGAAATAATTCTACGATGTTTCAAAAGTAGAGCACAAGCAGGTGTGGCGGCTTACAATCAAGTGATGACGAATCCAATAGCGCTTGAGATACAATTAGATTGTACATACGTCTTGTTATATTACATAGAACTTCTTACTTTTATTAAAATAGATGCATCCCAACAACTAAAACCGATAAATATTATATTCACTTGATTCAAAACGTAGAAAGGTAATATAATATTTATGCTTAATCAGCGTTTCTCTTAGCAGCCTTCTTAGCAGCACGGCGTTGAGTACCGAAGATCTTCTTGTCTCTGTTCTTCTTTTGCTTTCTTTGTTGTCTAGAGACCTTCTCAACCTTCTCGGCCAAACCGTATCTGACCAATCTGTAGGCTGGCTCGAACTTCTTAGCATCAGCAACAGACAGGTAGATCAAACCGAAACCGGTAGACTTACCACCACCGAATTGGGTTCTGAAACCGAAAACAGAGACAGCATCCTTGTCAGCCTTGTAGATGTCGGCCAATCTTTGACGCAAGTCGTCCTTAGAGACGTTTGGTCTGTTTGGGTGCAAGACATCAATGACAAACTGTCTTCTTGCTAATAATGGGTTGGAAATAACCTTACGAGTTCTAATGGTAACGGTGTCACTCTAAATATCAGTTAGTAAATGCTCTTCCATCTATGGAGAGGAAGAAGAACTAAGGACAAAAAAAATTTTCGTCCATGAAATCCAGATGTTAAAGGAAACTAATGCCAACCTGTACCTCAAGCCACGCTAAACTGAAGACAAAAAGACCGCTGGTTCGTAGCTCTATGAAAAAAAGCCAACTACCAAAGCAGTACAAGCAGAGTCTTGCACTGAATACTCTCCATCCGTCTCATAATAGAACCCCAGTATTGCCCATACAGTGGGTTTATTAAACGTGCTGACTTACAGATGTTAATAGTACTCCCATCCATATCCGTCTTTATACGATTATATCACCCATTTGTTCATCCTGACAACTTTCCTGAGTTTACTCCCTCTTGCAAAAACCCATCTATTTCAAACATCTGTCATGTCACTGGTTTCATTTCTAGTCCTGTCTTCCGTTATATGATCGCCAAACGAGAGTTATAACATACCATTTTGATATCCTGTCTCAAGTTCTTAGTCTAATTAATCAGAAATCACCTAGCAGAAGTGTTGAAAAACTTTTAGTGCTTCTATGGCCACTACGTCTCGCGCAGTAGCAGTATTACCCGGTCTTGTTTTGTGCTACAAAAAAAGTCTTGAAAATTTCATATATCTATACTGCACATATATCTTAGTGACACAAATTTTCCATTCTACAAAACCAAAAGCAGTCACATATCACGTGTACAGCGCGTGACTACTTCTGTTAGTTTCCACGACAGGATTTCCCATCGGTACGTTCCATCGGCCGTCAAAGGGCACAAATGCCTGGATGTAATGCTTATGTCGTAGTGTCGTCACTATGTCGCGGGTTACACAAATCTATCTTAAGAGCACCAAGCGTTAGCAGACTAGTTATCTTTCCGTTAGCGCCAGCAAGTACCTCATCAACATGTCTGTAAGTGTCCAGAGGAACGCAGAATGAAATCTAGGTGAAAAACTTTCATGATTCGATTTCGTCTGAGGCGACTTGTGTATGAAGTCCTCGTCCTCTAGTAGTTGTCTCAGCACCACAGAGACTGCAGTGGTAAAATCTGTCTGAAGTCGGTTTTAAGAACCTGTTGATGGCACAGGTCAAATTCTTAGAATGGGTTAGTGTCACAAAATGTACAATTACGTGTATAATTTTCTACGATAGAAAACGCCTAAGCGAGGCGATACTAGAGCGCAAAACTAGTGGGGGGATAGATCCAGTAGCACCACTAATCTCCGGCGATGAGCTCATCTTCCCCTGGTGAAGAATAAAATCATTTTTCGTCCCACAATCTTACGTAATTGCAGTTACTAGATACCTTTATTGGGCTGGTATAGTTAGCAGCTTATGAGGTGGTGGTCCTCAAGAGGTAGCTCTGTATATGGAAAACACATACACCGTCTAGACTCCTTTTGGCGAAAGAGCAATTGACCGAAACTAACACATTTAGATGAGGACTGATCTATTGGATCTGAAATGATAGCTACAATAAAAGCGCGTACAGGAATTAAAGTAATTGGTACAACATTCATTTGACTTCGACATCAGAGCATGATTCGTGCTTTACATAAACTTATTTGATAAAATAAACCGTAAAACGAAACTTTTCTTCAATGAAGGAATATATAGACGTAACAAACATAAATTACAGATTTGAAAGGCACTCTCTACCAGCTTAAATGTTCACGCGGCAGTAGTAAATTGTATGGATAATGAAATCCTGTCGTCACATAATTTAACCTTCTTAAACAGTCTTAGGAGTAAGAGCGACTCTGACGGCCTTGACTTGAGTGTAGTTGTCCAAAGCTTCAGCACCCATTTCTCTGCCAATACCAGATTGACCGTAACCACCGAATGGAACCATTTGGTGGAAATCGTTGTAAGTGTTGACCCACACGGTACCAGACTTGATGCTGTTGGAAACAGAAATAGCCTTGTTGATGTCCTCAGTGTGGACACCAGCAGCCAAGCCGTAGTCAGAATCGTTAGCCAACTTGATAACTTCGTCAACAGTCTTGAACTTGGAGATGGTGACAACTGGACCGAAGATTTCCTCCTTGACAATTCTCATGTTTTCCTTAACGTCACCAAAGATGGTTGGCTTGACAAAGTAACCCTTGTCACCTTCTCTCTCACCGCCACTGATAACAGTAGCACCTTCTTCCTTACCAATTTGAATGTACTTCAAGATCTTGTCCAATTGAGCAGAAGATGCTTGAGCACCCATGAAAGTCTCCTCCTTGAATGGATCACCAATCTTAAGTTGAGCAACAGCAGCAGACAATTTCTCGATAATGGTGTCGTAAATGTCCTCTTGAACGTAGATTCTAGAACCAGCGCAGCAAACTTCACCAGTGTTGTAAAAGATACCAACAATAAGGTTCTGGATAGTTCTGTCAACATTGGCATCGTTGAAAACAATGTTAGGAGACTTACCACCCAACTCCAAGGTAACCTTCTTCAAGTTGGATTCGGCAGCGGCCTTCATAATGTGTCTACCGGTAGCAGTAGAACCAGTGAAAGCAATCTTCTTGATCTTCTGGTGGGTAGCAATAGCCTCACCAGCAATCTTACCGAAACCAGAAACAATATTCAAAACACCAGCAGGGACACCAGCTTGCTTAGCAAGTTGAGCAGCATACAAAGCAGACAAAGGAGTAGACTCAGCAGTCTTCAAGACAACAGTATTACCAGTGGCCAAAGCAGGACCAATCTTCCAAGAAAACATCAAGAGAGGGAAGTTCCATGGGATGATTTGACCACAGACACCAATTGGTTCTCTTCTGATGTAGTTGAAGTGGGTGTTACCGGTCTCAGGGACGCTTCCAGATATCTTATCAGCCCATCCAGCAGATGATCTGATGTAGGCGGCGGCCAAGGCCACGTCACCACGAGAACAGAACAAGGACTTACCGTTGTCCAAAGACTCAATGTGAGCCAAGGTATCGGCGTGCTCCTCGATCAAGTCCGCGAGGTTGAGAAGAACTCTGGCTCTTTTGGCAGGCTCGCCAGTCGACCATTCAGACTTGAATGCAGCCTCGGCAGCACTCACGGCAGCCTCAACATCCTCTTCTCTAGCCTCGTAAACATGAGTGATCTCTTCCTCGGTGGAGGGAGAAATGACCTCGAAGGTTTTCTTCTGCTTGGGGTACACAAACTCGTTGTTGATGAACAAACCAGTAGGCTGATCGTATGTGGTACCGTTAGGCAACGTGATAGGCACCTTCAATGGCAAGTTAGAGTAAGCTCTAGTTGCTCCTTGAAACGCAACTCTAGAGCTTCTAGCTATGTTTCTAATAGATACTCTGCTCATTGTTCCTATGATTGTCTAAAACTTGTGTGCTGATGAAATGCTTCTTAAGTACAACAAGTTCTTTTTGACCTATGCTAATATAGTAACTTCATATAACCATCCCAATCCTCTTTAATTTATACTTCCAGGCGTGTGGGGTCAACCTGCTACCAGATTAACACTCAATGTACTTTCCCCACTAATTACAGGTGGCCAATCCTGCTGCATTTCGGACTTTGTCTCGGCGATTGAGACGGCATTCTACCTTTGGAACTCATTACTGGAGTTCATTTAGATCCTCCCCCTGTGACACGAATGCAGACCGAACTGCTTACTAAGACCGCTTCTCTATCGGTAAAACCCTGGTACGCCCAACAACGGAAATGCACTTAACCTTGAGGGTGGGGCTCACTATTGTTCCTAGCTACAGTCTGCTAACGGACTACTGAGCGGACTACTGAGCTCGGTTTTGCTCTGATAGGAGCCACAGGCTAAGCCGGTTTATCTACGCCAAACTACGGTGCCGTGTCCGGGTGGTAGCTCAGAGATGAAGAGATGGGTGCGTTGTCCCCCATGCGCCCAGGTGGCCCTAGGCCATAATGAGCATGGGTGGAGCTCTGTGAGTGTCTGTACCAGGTCCACTTCCCAAACAGGAAGCTGCCCTGGGGGAGCTCTCTAAGACCGAGATGTAATGAACACGGCGCCGGGCTTCACTCGTCTTTGTGTCAGTTCATGTTGTAACCCACTGAAGTTTTGCAGGGCATTTGGGCTTGGTCATCCACAGAGCTCTTTTGTAGACGTGTTAGGCCCAGAACAACACTGTGGGACTGGTGTTGGAGCTAAGCACGAGAGGAGGCTTTCCACCTCCGGCCATAGATCGTAAGTCCCTGTCATATAACAGCCGCTGTATGTTTGGGTCTGTGCGGCCATAAAGAGAACCTCGCCTACATAGAGGCACTGACATGGGTTGGTTGTGTCAATGGACGCTTGCTGGCATTAGGCGACGATGGTGTGCACACGAATCTGACCCTAGCTAACAAAAGCTCACTGGCCACACTGGCCAATGGGCTGCGCGTGACACAGGCACTAGGTCGAGTCAGCGGCAATCAATCGCACCTGAATAGTACCCTGGAGGATACAGCTGATTGCCACTAGAGTATTGCAGCATCTTTTCCTTGTCGGTCTCCGAATACGCAAGCGGTGAGTTTTTGTGATGGGATCGCAGGAGAGTATGTTCGCAACTGAAGCTTGAGGTTCCGTGCTTCGGCGAGCAAGCCGTCCACCGATGGTGGAGTTTGCGCCTGGAGAGGGGAGGTCTGAACCTCTTGGACACGGCCATCGTGGTGTGCGCCAACGTAAGCAGTGAGAAATCGCGATGTCGCGATGTCATCGCGACATCGATGTCGCTCTGGAGGGCTCTTCGCCTTTACAGTAGTTCATTTTGCACAGACCGTTAGAGACCCAAGTCAAACACCGAGAAGAGAAAGATGTCGCAATGGGTGAGAGGACCCGTTTGCGGCGTCAATAACTGCCAAAGCAGACTCTACCGTTGGAGTGATGGTATGCAGATTTGCCAATACGGACACGTCGTCGAAGGGCATATTGAGATCAACGATGAGCAGGACGACAACGCAGTCACTACTCGAAGATTGAGGATCCCTCGACAAAATGACACCCAACTAGGGAGCCAGGCGGGGCGCAAGGGTGATCTCAACGGTCGGGCGTATGGTGCAAACGCCCGTCTAGTATACTTTAAGTGTTTACAAGCGTTGTTACACTTCCAGGCAAGTGGGTTTGCAGGGATAGTCAAATGCGATGAGCTGGAGTTTAAACCGGCCTTAAAGTTGTACTGGCTCCGAATCTTGCAAGAATACTACATGTCTAACCGTGAGTCAAAAGAGGGTCGTATCCCCGGCTCTTTGGACACAATTAGTATTATCTATTTGTCGCTTGCGAGACAGGGAAAGTACCCAGTGTACGTGTGCGATGTATTGCAAGCAATCAAGCACAGCACAATACCGTTTTTAAAATGCATTCACTTGATCCCAAAGCAGCACCGAGAAGCACTTCCCTCTTATTATATCAAGTCTCTAGAACCCTACAAGCTTCCGTTGTGCGGAGAAATGTACGAAAGTATTCTCACCAACGCTAAAATCATTGGAGCAGAATGCCGTCTAGAAATCATTAATCCTAGTTTTTATTATCCATTAGTGTTCAAGACCCTAAGCAAACACTTACTTCTTCCGAACGCCCCCAATGCCTCATATATATGTTTTTGCTTATTGGATGCATTGTCTCCGCTGCTTAGTCTAACATCCAAAACCAAAGCATCGACTTATCCCGAATTACAAATCGTGTCATTTATCATCATGGCAGTCAAGGCATCATTTTTAAAACCCCAATCTTTCAGCCTTAGTAGATATTTGGAAATTCTTACAAAATATGAGCTGGACTCAGAATTCCCCTTGGCTGGCAATTCCACTGATCATTCTGACTTACTCGACTGGTCAGTGACAAAAACTGATAACTACTGTCAATGGGTATATGAAAATCTAGTCCCTGAACGTAAGGATGAAGATTTATCCGCTATGGATCGTCGGTTACGCCAAATCTTCAGTTTGGATGATACTTCTATCAATACCTTGTTCGTATCTTCCGATAATGATCCCCGAACAAGTCCTGACAAGTATTCATCTCAAAACACAAGAAAGTATATAGAAACTATTGCATCTACTTCAAGCTTGCATGACACAGATACCAGAGCCCAATCCATGAGTTCACTCGAGTCGAGACTTGTCCTGTACTTATCCATCTATTTTGGGGTGCCTAGAAAGTTATTGCAGAAAAGCTACAATGATTTAGAAAAGGAAATCAAGAAAATCATATTCAATGATAGTGCTCTTGATGATGTCATTCAATAAAACACTCAGTTTCAAGAAACTGCACTTTCAATTCCTCAGTAATTGTGTTTTACTTTTTATATTTAATCAAAATTTTACACATTGGACGAAATTCAGAAAGCTATGTCGACTGTAAGATCTGGGCTCATCGTAGTCTGAATTCTTACTTATTGAATCATTACTTTTGCGCAGTCTTTATGTGATGATGATTTTGTAGCGTTCATATTTCGCGTAATAATCTAGATATAAATACTATATTATTGTCTATGTTTTAAATAAAAAAATTAAAAGAATGGAAGATTCAAAATCTCTGAATGCTGTCCTGAATGAAGAAAGTCCGCCAGGATCAACAAACATAGAATCATTGAAATCTAATCAGAGATCAGGGGAAAATGATATGATGAACGATGTTACCTCGAACAATTACGAACCTGGTCAGGTTGGAGATGAGCAGCAAAGTATAGATGAAGGTGAATCCCAAGTAACATCCAAGGGCATCGATCAGGATGAAAATTTGCTTTATTCGGCCAACGCCATTTCGGAAGAAGAATCTCTTCTTGAGTCAGGTACTCGTCAAGTGAGAGATGAAGAGATAGAAGAAGATATCACTAGTGTCCAGAGCAGTAACAATGAGGTTAATATGACCCCGGAGACCGATAGAAGAGAAATACATGAACTGGCGAGTGTTCCAATAGAAGGGAGCTCTGAACCTGAAGGATCTGTGTCTATGAGTATATCTGACGCGTACAGTACCGTAACCCGAACCACTGGAATCATGAAAACGCTCCAAACCTCATCATCTGTTAAACTATCGTTACAAAATAGCAGTGGTGTAGATTATGAACGCTCACATGCCGAATTGTTGTCAAACGAGGCTCATGAGAGGGAAGAAGCCCCAAATGCACATGAAGAAATATCTTCAAACCAAGTAAACCTAGCAGAATCCAAGGACAGAATCACGCAGGCTCGTGAAGAAAATAAAATCAATAGCAATGATAAGGAAGCTTTCTTAAAGCCACTCCCTATTAAAAGGGAAAAGCGAAAAAGAAGAATAGCTGGAAAGTACATTGAGAATTTTTGGCATCCTCTCAATGGTCAAAATAACAACACTTTTAACAGGATAATTGACATGAGTATTAACAGAACTCTTGAAAAATATATGGTTAATAAAGAAAGACCTTCGAAGAGGCTATTAGAAGCTCAAACCTGTTTGTCCAGAGAGTGGTCCAACTCTGAGGATCCCAAATCTTTCGTGTCAAGACTCAAGCTCACAAACGTGCCTCCAGCTTCGACTATGCAGACTTCTTCGAAGTTCAACCCAAAAGATTTGGATATTCTAGATCATGATTCTTTGGTAAGACGTCTAAAATACCTCGAGACTTATCTACTGGCGGAATTGAAGCAATTGTCTGATCTAGAGAAGTATTATGGTGATCTTGAATTTATGTTCAAAGCTGATGAACTGTACTTGAAGGACTTCTCTAAGACCGTGTCTGCCAATGTTTCAAACATGCACGATAAAGTCTTTCAAAAGAAAAGCGAGTTAAACATAGTCGATCCCACTACACCAGAAGATAGTAAACCAGCTTTGTATGAGAAAAAAAGTACAAATACTGAAATCTACGACCCTGTTAATGATACCGAAACGAGACGAGCGCTTGATTTGATTCATAAATCTTTGAAAGAGTCGAACACCAAGTTTGCCCATCTTTCTTCCCTAAATAAAGAATTAGAAGATTTGTATAATATGATTGATACCTAGTAATGTCTATACTTTTAGCCTACATAGACCCAAAATAAAGTAAGTAAAGTCGTGTTCTCATTTGTGCTTTTTGTATTATCTTCTGTTTTGTTGCTTGTAGTTGACTCCTTGTCTTCATCATTATCTTCTGGCTCGGAAACAAGCTGTAAACTTACATAACCATCTCTTTCTTCATCCCAGATAGCTCCAAAATTATTTGATATGTTCAAAGAGAAGTTACTTTCTTGGCCGATCTTTATATTTGTTGCCTCAGCAAGAAATTTATGCTTAGATGATTTATGTTGTAAAGACTTAAGTATATCTTGTATAACATCATTCAGAATTCCAATATCTTTTGCTTTTTCCTTTACCAATCCTACCACATAATCCTCATTGACTGGTGTTTCTTTCGATATTCTTGAAGATTTAATGTTTATAGAGAATGAAGACATACTAGTTTCCGACTTAAAATACTTGACGTGAATTTTCGTGAATGAGCGTGGCTATTTTTATATTTGGATTTTATCAAATCTTCATCCTACCGACCAACAGATGAATTTTTTTAGAAGAAAGACTGATCAGAAGCCGGATTCTAGTAGCAGTGTCCACAACTCTACTGCTGAGATTTCTGACTCGTCTTCTGTGTCTTCAAAACCCGCCTCCAGTACTACAACAACTTCCGAGAGCGGTAAGAAGAAACTTGTTAAGTGTCATGTCCCTTTTGAAAAGCCTATATATCCTTTGAAAAGACAGGAGTTTGAACTAGATGAGGAGCAGCAGAAAAAATACGATCAATTGCTAGAGTATTTTCAAGAATTTATTTTGAAAGAGCATCCTACTGGTGACAAACCAAATTCCCCCACATGTCTACTTACAGAAGAAGAGAAAGCTTGGTTGAGTAAAGAGTGCTTTCTCAGGTATCTCAGAGCCACCAAATGGAAGTTAGATGCTGCTATCAAGCGGATGGAAGATTCTATAATTTGGAGAAGAGCATTTGGCTTAGTTGCAATTCCTGAAGATATTGAGAAAAAGACCTTAATAACCCCTGATCTAGTCGAAGAAGAAAACAAAAGTGGTAAGAACCTTGTAGTAGGATATGATATTGATAATAGACCTTGTCTCTATTTGCGTAACGGGTATCAGAATACAAATCCTTCTATGCGACAAGTTCAGCACTTAGTGTTCATGTTGGAACGCGTGATTCAGTTCATGCCTCCAGGGCAAGATACCTTAGCCCTCTTAATTGACTTTAAAGCAGCTCCCGAGCATATGAAGTTGTCCTCTAAGTTCCCTTCTTACTCGATATCAAAGCAGGTGCTCCATATTTTGCAACATCACTACCCTGAAAGGTTAGGAAGGGGGTTGTTCACAAATATTCCATGGATCGGCTACACTTTTTTCAAAATAATGGGACCTTTTATCGACCCTTATACGAGACTGAAGACGATTTACGATCAGCCCTTTGAGAATTTCGTTCCAAAAGAGCAATTAGATAAAGAATTCAACGGTAATCTTGATTTCGAATATATTCATGACGTCTATTGGAAAACAATGAACGAAATGGCGGAGAAAAAGCACAGCGTATACGTACAGAATTTTCGTGCGTTAGGCGGTACCATAGGATTGAGCGAATTCGATCTCAGGTTTGATCCAAAAATTCATCTGTAATCATATAGGATAATAGTGTTTTCTGATAGCAACATTACTAAAGTTATATGTAATAGATCTTATAATAGATAACATTTTTTTTAACTTTTACCCATACTATTTTGTATTTTTGTTAGAACAATAGTTGCAAAATTTAGTAAAAAATGTAATCGAAGTCAATATTAAAAGAAATATCAAAGTAGAACCTTAAGATTAAAACTCTTTACATTACACATGACAGAATATACTGAAGCAAGCTCAGGTCTACTGTATCATAGGGAAAACTAGGGTGTTAAGATGCTCAACTTAACCAACCTTTGAATTCGTTACGAGAGAACAGAATGGCCTATGATGTTCCTGTACACAAAATGAACGTGAAAAATATGGAGATGGGCAGAATCGTAAAAAACAACGAGGCTAGTATAAGTCAGAATGACTGAATACTCTCTATTGTTCATATCTCATGGTGAAGGATTCAGCAATGATTCCAAGTCAAATATTGAGAGTTTTGTTACCGAGAAGCTTGGCTTAGAATTTTCTTCTAAGAGAAATTTATCCAGAGCTGGAAGAGTGATAGACTACATTGTACACGTGGAAAATGAAAATGAAGTAGCACTGATTGTTAAAGACGAGATAACAGAAGGGAAAATAGACTATGATATAATATTTCAGCAAAACAGTAAGCGAAAAGCGCCTAAATTATTCATTTTTGATATGGACTCTACTTTGATATACCAAGAAGTGATCGAGCTAATCGCTGCCTACGCTCAAATCGAGGATAAGGTGGCTGAAATAACCACTCGTGCCATGAACGGAGAGCTTGATTTTAATGATTCTTTGAAGGAAAGAGTACAGTTGTTGAAGGGAATTGATGCAACACATCTCTGGGATGAATTGAAACATAAGATTGTCATCACTAAGGGCGCTAAAAATTTATGCAAGGCATTGAAAAGGCTTGGATGTATCTTAGGTGTTTGCTCAGGTGGGTTCATTCCACTAGCAGAATACGTAAAGGGTGAACTAGGCTTGGATTATGCTTTCGCCAACCAATTGAATTTAGATGAGAACAATTGTTTAGCTGGAACAACTAAGGGCGATATTGTGAACGGCGAGAGAAAAGCGAACCTCCTCTTAGAAATAGCAAAGAAGCACAATATCGACCCCCGTGCTGCTGTTGCTGTTGGTGATGGCGCTAATGATCTTTTGATGATGGCAGCTGCAGGCTTTGGAGTCGCATGGAATGCCAAACCAAAAGTTAAAAGGGCTGCTCCAAGTGCTTTGAATACCGATTCCTTACAAGACATTTTGTACATACTAGGATACACTGACGATGAAATAGAAAAATTATTATAAAATGCAAGAGCATTTATGCAGAGAATTATATAAATCTAACCAACAATCCTACCTCTCATAACCCCCATTACACCATTGAATAGAAGAACTTCACAATTCATCTCCAATGCCAGCAATGGAATGGTTTCCTCTTCAATATAGTTTTTTCTTAGTAGAAAGTGTCTCATTACACCACACAAGCAGCCGCTACTTAATTGAGGAGTAATCCATTTTTCATCCTTTTTCCGTCTTATTGCAATATTTGTAATCGAGCCCTCCATTAAATGTTCCAGGCCATTGATAAGTAAAACTTCTTCTTTACCTGGTCTCCTCCCTGGTAATGCACGTCTTCTGGCATCGTCATAAACTTTTCGATTAGTGGTTTTGAAGGAGGTGAAAGGCGAAATGAAAGTGATCTCTTTATCTATGTAAACGTCCCATACTTGGTCAGCTGGAAACTCTGTTTCTAATATACCATCCAATAAATTCGCCCTATAACCCGTGTCATGTAATTCCACCAAGACTTCGCCATCAAAGGATACTAATAACCTTATCTTCATTGGTTCAAATACGATTTTATTCGACATCTTGATCGTCTCTGTCAACTTTTCAAATAGGAAATCAGGACTTATGTCAAAATCCAAGTCATTACGTTTTGTATTCTGACGTCTGAAAAACTTCAAGGAGAACACTAGTCTATGGTAGTGTTCATGAAACAAGAAGAAGTTCTCCTTTGTTATATCTTGAGCAGTTATAGGCGGGATTTCAGTAAGCTTTGGATCGTATCTTATTGTAGAAAGAAGCTTGAAGCTGCCATCTTCAGGAACAAAAAGATCCGAAAGGTATTTACTGTAAATATTAATGGCTAGTTCGTTGTAAAACTCCACTTTCTCTGTCATCTAAGCTGTTTAACGATATTAAACGTAAACCCAATGAGAAGAGTCAGAACCATTAAGAGTCCCAAGTGCGGTACCATCAAAAATGTTCTCATCCCTGCCAAATCCACATGCATACACACCTAATTAATCATCAGTCTAAATAATGTAGATTAATCAAATATACAGAAATAACTATACTATAATGGTCTGAAACGTTTCCTTTCCTTCATAAGTCTTACTTTTTCTTGGTCTTGCTTGAATTTTCTCAAAAGTTCATTCATTTCGTCCTTTTTGCGCTGTCTCAATTGGAATCTATAAAAATCTTCTTTTTCCTTCTTCTTTATCTTGTTATTGGCCTTCTCTGAATCTACAGTGGCTGCAACTCTTTGCTTGCCCATTATGCCTGCTTTGGTTTTTCTATGAGAACCAACCACCAAAGTAAACCCATCTTCGTCCACTAATTGGGTCTGTCTCTGTAATTCTTCGATAGACTGCTTCTCAGCACGATCGAAGTCTTCCAAGTATCGAGCCACTTCGTTGGCTAGTGCCTGGGAATCCAAGACCAATGATTTGTATTTTGAAATTAAATATGCAGAGCCTGTAGTTGCAACCTTGTCTATAGGCCAATCGACGATGTTTGAGTTATTAGATATCTTTTTTAATGAAGAGAAAGCGAGCTGAAAGGAAGCCTTATCTATAAAATTGACGATCCCACAGTTCTTTGGTAGCCTGCCTTTTTCTAAATTCGACTCACCGAGTTGAAGTTCACTAGTTAGTTTTCCCAAATCTATCCAGACGTCATCCAAGCTTTCATTTAAGAGACTGGGAACATAGCTCTCTATAGTGGAACCAAGAGCCACGTTTCCCAAGAACTTTTTGAATACCTCTACTGTAGTATTCACTGGCAAGTTACAGAAAAAGATCGATCCACTATCGTCTTTAACGTTACTATTATTTTTTGACTCGTGCTTCTTGAAAAAAACATAGTGTATCACTCCATCTTTGGGTAACCTTAGTTGCAATATATGAAACCCTTTGATCTCTTTTTTCATTTTTGACCAGGATGTATTTTCTTTGATAATATATGTCGAAGGAAGACTAATATGTGGTGATGAGTATGTGTGACACACTACCAGAGATCAGATATTCACCTTATTGCAAAATACGAGTATAGCTCCTGTTGCAATGAAAGTTGTGACATTCTGTGGATTAGAGAGAAATCTGGCTGAACACACCATATTCATTTGCCTTGTACAGGTTTTGAGGTTTACGGAGTAGTTGAAGGTGAAGCTAAAGTCATTTAGCAATTATAGATTTCAGCTAGTACGTTAATTTGATAAAGCTTCACAGGACCTAGGCAACAAAAACTCAATAAAGAGAGTAGAGTATGGCTACCAATACAATCAATAACTCATCACTTCGTTCTAATATATATTAGTGTGTAGATTCTTGATTGTTGCAAGCGTAGACGAAAGAGACTCATTTTGTGTCATTTTGTGTTCTCTTAATCAAAAAATTTTCATTCTCGCGGTAGTAGTTAGCCTTTACTAAGGGTTTGCAATTAAGAGTTTAGTCTGTACATTATGGATAAAGATACGTTGTTAAAGTCCCTAGCGGGAACATTAGATTCAAACTTTCAAGTAAGGAAACAGAGCGAACAACAATTACGAGTTTTTGAGGAACAGTCAGGGTTTTCTTCATACCTATTGGAATTGATTACGGCTGAGGATGTTCAACTTGGAATACAGATAAGTGCAGCAATCTTCTTCAAAAACAGGGTCTCCAACCATTGGTTGGCACCTGAGAACAGACCACCCACTGCATTGACTATCAGGATAGAAGAAAAGCCCTTGATTAAGGAGAAACTTATCAAGACCTTAATACAAACATACAGGAACAACCAAATAAGATTACAACTTTCCACAGCGATGAACAATATTCTTTCTGTGGATAAGTGGGATGAGTTGATAGAGGTCTCGAAAAAGCTTCTTTCCAGTATTGACAACATAGATCACGTATACACTGGATTGATTTGTCTTTATGAATACACGAAAAATTATAGATGGGCCGGTTTAGAGACTGCTAATGCGAAGAATCCTGTTTTAGAGCAAATCACCCAAGAAATATTCCCAAGTCTAGAGCTTCTACTCACAAATCTTATAGAAAATGGAGCTCCCTATGGAGATGAGATGATGTACTTGATTATCAAAATATTTAAGTTTGCTACTTTTTCCACCTTACCTACTTATTTCGAGGATCAGTCCAATTTAGGGAAATGGTGTCATATGCAATTGTTGATCATAAATAAGCCCCTTCCTGAAGAGGTTATGCAAGCTGATACCGTTGAAGAGAAACTGTCTCACCCAAGAATCAAGACTGTCAAATGGTGTTTTGGTAATTTACACAGACTTTTAACCAGACACGGAGGTGGTTTCGGAACCAAGAATAAGGAATCTAATGCGTTTGCCAAACTTTTCTTAGAAAATTTCGTACCAGAAATATTGAACGCATATTGGTCATTCATCGAAAATTGGTCTTCAAAAAAAGTATGGTTATCTGAAGTTTCCTTATACCACTTGATATCATTTTTAGAGCAGGTGGTTGATACTCCTGCCTGGGGCTTAATTGCAGATAAATTGGATGCAATTTTACTTCATGTAATATTACCAACCTTGAGCGGAAATGAGGAGACAATTGAATTATATGAAGACGAGCCTGATGAGTATATCAGGAGATTCTTCGATATTAACAGGGAGAACAACACAGCTGATATTGCATCTATAAACTTTGTTTTCAGGTTATCAGCCAAAAAATTCAGCCAAACAGCAGGTCCTATTTTCGGTATTGTAAACCAAATTTTGATTAAAAGGTCTGAGAATAGAGATGATTTAGATATAGCAATGAAAACTGAAGCTTGTTTTCGTATAATATCCACATTATCTTATAAATTAGATAAGAAACTGTCGCCTGTTCGTGGTCAGGTGGATAGATTGATTCATACTTTCATTTGCCCGGAATTATCCTCTGAAGCTGCAGTAAAAACTCCATGGTTGACCGCCAGAGCTTGTGATACATTGGCAATGTTCGCTTACAAGTATAAGGACCGAAAGGTATTGGAGGATGTGTACAGTGGTGTACTTGAATGTTTTCTGAATGACAAGCACCTTCCCATACAAATCACAGCAGTTGATGCTTTAAGGACATTAGTGGATGAAGAATCGGTAGCAGAACATATTGCTCCACAGGCTCCACAGTTGATGGGAACCTTGCTTGAGATGTCTAAGAAATTCGAGTCCGACATTTTAACAAGTGTTATGGATTCATTCGTCGAAAAATTCGCCAAAAATTTGGAACCATACGCTTATGAATTGGCTTCAAGATTAGTGGAACAGTTTATTCATATGGCTTCAGAACTATTGTCTCAGCAGTCAGGAAATGATAACAAGATAGATATCGATAAGGAATATCAAGCTGCTGGTATTTTGAATACATTAACTACTTTAGTTATAGCAATGAATTCCTCTCCTAGTGTTGCTTCATCTATGGAGGTTGTGTTGAAAGATATGGTTAAATTTGTCTTGGATAACGCAATGGTTACATTCCTTGGCGAGATCATAGAAATCTTGGAATCCATCTTGTTCAGTACCCAGCACGTTTCTGAAACGATGTGGAGTCTTTTCCAGAACTGTATTGACTCATTTGATACTTACGCTTTTGAATATTTTGACACATTTCAATCGTTTTTCGAAAGTATAATAAATTACGGCTTTAGCAACGAAAACATCACCTTAGAAAGCCCTTACGTGCAATCTTTATTGAATGTTTGCTTTAGTATATTCAAAAATGATCTGTTTGACCCAGTGTTCGGAGACTGTTCTTTTGAGTTGATCGAATTGATAATACTCAGTATGAACACAAGGTTTGTACCATTCTTGCCTAGGTTCTTACCTGAGGTTTTCAACGTATTCAAGAACTTGGAGTCTGATGATGCTTTTGATGGGCACATGCTTCATTATTTATCCATTTTGAAAATATTTTTTGGATGCTTTTACATCGACCCCACGACTACTTTGCAATTTTTGAAAGAAAACCAATTTACTGTTACGTTCTTGCAGTTATGGATCAAGTATTCGGACGATTTTCAAAGTGTTTATGGTTGTAAGATACAAATTCTTGCATCATTACGGATACTTTGCGATACAGATCCTTCTTTGCTTCCACTGGAAGATACTGTACGCGAAGTGGTTGATATATTGATATCGAATGTCGAGGCTTTACCTCATGCAATTAAAGCAAGACAGGACATTCTATCGGGCGAAAGAGAAATAAAGGCACTTGCACAGAAGGCCAACCAGAATGAAGATGATGATGATTTCGATGAATATGATAATGATTACTTTGACGATGACTTTGAGGCAGAAGAAGCAGAGCTTGAAGCTATGAAGCAAACTCCAATCGATAATATCAATGTTTTCGAAGTGTTCGCAGGTAAATTAACTATGTTACAGAGTCAAGATCCAAACAAATACCAAGCTATTTTTGGATCTGTTGATCAGAAACAAAAACAGTTGATTCATAATGTCATTCAAATAAATGAACAACAAAAACAACAGTCAAGTTAGATCAACTTTTAGACAGTAAATTTATATTGAAGATCAAATCATGACACAAAACCGAACTTTCGCTCGATGGCAATATTAAGACGCATTCTATATAGTATTATCTTAATATATGAAGTAGTTTTATACCATTCAAAGGTAATTATACGTATACAATATACGAAATGTTCAGTGGATTTGGTACTAGTATGTTTGGCGCATCTGCCTTTGCACCAATGAACAATAAATTTGAAGATTATTTCAGAAGTTATCCGATTGCAATGATGCCTGATGAAATACGAAAAGACGACGCTAATTATGGTGGTAAGATATTTCTTCCACCTTCAGCTTTAAACAAACTAACAATGTTACATATCAGGTACCCAATGCTCTTTGAACTAGAAAATGAGGTAAGTGATAAGCTAACACACAGTGGTGTATTAGAGTTTATTGCAGAAGAAGGAAGGGTGTACTTACCGCAGTGGATGATGAGCACATTGGACTTAACGCCTGGTCTGCTTATCAAGGTGGCCAACTGTGACTTGCCTCTTGGCAAGTTTGTTAAGATAGAGCCTCAGTCTGTGGACTTCTTGGACATTACTGATCCTAAAGCGGTTCTTGAAAATGTGTTACGAAAATTCTCGACAATGACTGTCAACGATATAATAGAAATCAATTACAATGACAGCACATATGGCATTAAGGTTCTTGAGGTCAAACCAGAATCTACAAATAAGGGAATATGTGTCGTCGAAACAGATTTAGAGACTGATTTTGCGCCTCCAGTTGGATATGTGGAACCAGAGTACAAGCCTGAGGTGAAGAGGCCAGAAAACAAACCTATAGATCCTTCGACAGTGAATAGGAGTGCTGGCGCTGGTTCTATGGCCAGGAAGTTAGAATATGCTAAGCTCGTTGGTGAGGCATCGGGCACGTCTTCCTTTAAGGGTCAGGGCCAGTCCTTGTCTGGTAAGTCTAAGACAGAAAGCAAAACTTTCAGCATAGATGATTTGGATCCAAATGCGCCTCCTGTCCCCTTAATATTACCCGAGAACCAGCTCTTCTTTGGGTTCCCAGTGCAATTGCCGTCTATTGATAGTACAGAGCAGAAGACAGAGGAGACAACCCAATCGTTTCAAGGAGCGGGTCAATCTTTGAGACAAAGTAAAAAGAGGAAGGACAAAAATAATCAGCATACCCCTTTGAAGAATCATTCAAGAAGTCCAGAGCATATAGAGATTGATTAAATATGAAATATATATTACAATCTATATCATGGTAAAAAGACATCGTTTCCTTGGGCAACCGCATTCTTTGTGTGTGTCACAATGTCAGTGGCTTCCCATGGATATGCAATCCAACAGTCAGGAACGGTTCTGGCAGCAAAGTAGTTTCCAGTCTTCATGATTTCGTCTGGCAAGTTAGCTCTCTTTGGCTTTTCTTTATCATGCAAAACAAAAATACCAAACTTGGTGGTGTTAGGATCTACGTTCTGCGCAGCCGCCTGCTGCGCAACATCCTTTTTCAACTCCGAGACAGCATAGTGCAAAGTAGTTCTGGTGTCATCTACCTCATCGATGATCAAGATATTTTTCCCAACCAAGTCCACCTTGGATTGGTGGTAGTCGATCCACTGGGTTCTAACGACCTTTTGTCCAATTTGCTCCTCACCGCAGTCTTCAGTAGGCTCATAGAGCGACAAAATAATAGCCATAATGCGCACATTAGGCTGACCTGGCTCCTTCAAGAATGATCTCAACATTCTAGCAGGAATAAACCCACCTCCACCGATGGCAATGATGAGGTCTGGCTTGAATTGCTTAATTTTATCAGCTGCCTCCTGGCACAACTGGTGTACATTCTGGTACGAAATGTACATTTTTTCGTCTTCACTCATTTTCTTGCTAGCTTTCTGAAATCACTTGAGGGCGTTTAAGGTCTTTTCCGAACCTAAGGGTAGTCCAAAATAAAAGGATTATACCAATAGTCCAAAGGAAAAAAAATTGGTTCATCGCGAGTTATATCAGTCAAAAATTTTCCTTCACGTAAGCCAGAGTCTTGATAGCTGAATGAGACCTCGGCATCTCCTCGGTGCGTACGATCTGATCTCTTTTCAACCAGTACAACTCTAAAAGCGCATTCAATCTGTAGCTCGGGATCTAGAGCCTTGTAGATACTACTCAATAAAGTCATCACTTACTGTCTTTCTCGATAAGAGACAGAATTTGTTGCCCAGACATTGTACAGGAGGGTCAGATGTGAAAAGCATCTGTGTAGCGCCTGCAATCTCTGTTTGGCGATACTTATGATTCACACGGTCTACAAAACGGCTAGGGAGCGAACTTGGAGTTGCTGCAAGAAAAGTGGCTTTCCTATGACGGAGTAAGCTTGCTAGCGTAGAATGAGCATTCTAGGGACTATGAAGCATCAGGGCAGGCAAGTGTTGGTGTGCACAGTAAACTAAGTGACACAAAAATGCCTAAGATTAAAGGTGTGTTCAAACATGATTGTAACTGAACAATCCGTAGACTATAAAGTCTATGTTATAAGTAAACATATGTGTTAAAAAGAGCAATATAAATATGAGAGTGTTTTCCCAAAGATCATGAAAATGATTGAACGGATGTGGTAGTAAGATAATACTTATAGTAACGGTATTATCTTACGTCTAAGATCGACAAAGAGAACCCGGCTTTTCCCATACTATTATCAGAGATAGTTATATAGTTCATTTGATATAGTCTTCTTTAAGAGAATCAATTAACGTTAAGGCAACGAACTATCTTGACCTTGAAGGAATAGCAGCTCTACTATTAAACCATTATATACGCAGGAAACGAACAGCAAGTCATTATCACGTGACTAAACGAGAGGAGGACAAGTGACACAAACTCGCGCATTGGGTGCAGGATGGAAAGTATAGTTGTCAAGATGTTGTTAGTGGTGTGTTGGCAGAGAGAAAAAGGTGTAACATATTTGTGATTGCAAAGCTATCAGTCGAAAGCACACATACTAGTATAGAGATCGATTCGCAGGATGAAACTCGGTATTTTGGTGCACTTGATTGCAGGAGCATTGGGAGCATTGGTCGGGATCGACTACGGGCAGCAAAACAGCAAAGCGGTTCTTTTGGCTCCTGGACTGCCTTTTGAAATTATACTCACAGACGAGGGCAAGCGTAAGGATGTGTCGGGAGTGTTTGCTCGTATTCACGGCGAGGAATTGGAGAGAGTGTACGGCAACGCCATGGGATCGCTTTGCACTCGTTTTCCTCAGCAGTGCATCACTAAAGTGAAGTCGCTTGTGGGTGCCAGTGCCGGCAGTCTTGAGGTTGCCGAGGCGGCCCGTACTGGATTCTTTAGATTAGTTGAGGACTCTTCCAGGCCCGGGGGAATCAAGTTTGATTTGGCATTGGGCAACGAAAGCTACAATTTTGCATTGGAGGAGATCTTGGCGATGCAGTTGAATCAGTTCAAGAAAAGAGCACTTCGTGACTTGGAACACATTTCAGAGGCACAGGCTGTTGCCGACGATGTTGCAGTTTCTATTCCTCCTTTTGCGTCTCAAACAGCTCGTAGAGCTTACTTGGACGCTTTAGCACTTGCTGATTTTTCCAATGTATTGGGCTTAGTCGATGATGGGACTGCGGTGGCATTGAACTACGTTTCGAATAAGAAGCTCGAGAAGAGTGACTTGACTGGCAAGAAAGAGTATCACATTGTTTATGATATGGGTGCAGGATCCACAAAGGCTACTTTGTTTTCCTTCACTCCTTTTTCCAATGGCACATTGCTTGTGGATATGGAGAGTGCTGGATTTGATTCCAGTTTTGGAGGCGATTTGCTCACTCAATCAATCAATTCTATTATCATTGAAAAGCTTTTGGCCAAGTTTGGTATTAGCCATGCAGATGAAATTCCTATCAAGACAAAAGCACGGATTTTGGAAGCAGCAGAGAAGGCAAAAATAATTCTCTCCGTGAATTCTGACTATCACGTCTCATTGGAAAACATTTATGATGACCAGGATTTCCGAGCTACTATCACTAAAGATGAATTCGAGGAGATAAATTCTGATTTGATGGAGAGAATTACTAAGCCAATATACGATTCTTTGGCAAACTCCGATTCTGTGAAAGACATTGGTGGAATAAAGTCCGTCATCTTAGCAGGTGGATCTACTAGAGTTCCTTTTGTTCAAAATCACATAGTTTCTTTGGTTGGAACAGATAAAATATCCAAAAATGTGAACGCAGATGAGAGTTGTGTATTTGGTACAACACACCGTGGACTTGAGCTTAAAACTTATTTTGAAAAATCGAAAGGTATCAAACTTGTTGATAGATCTATAAATAATTTTGAGATCAGCTATAATGGTAAAGAGACCTTGGTGTTTCCCAAGGGCTCAATAATTAATAATTTGACTCGTGTTAATTTAGGTGACGTTCCTAAGTCGGCAGTAATAGATCTCTATGAGAATGGAAAATTGTTCAAAACTGTCGAAGTTGAAGATTTGAAAAAGGCAAATTCGTTAGAATGTCCCTCAAAGAATAATAAGAACATAGTTGCCACTTTTACATTAGATAACAGTAAGATTTTTGACCTTAAGAGCTTGGAAGTGGAATGCGTGTCCTCATTAGAGTGTCAAACGAGCACAGGAAGTTCAAAACTGACAGAAGACGCAAGCGAAACTAAAGTAGTGGAGAAAAATGAAACTGATGCAGAGTCATCTAGCAAGCCTAAATTGCGTAAACCTAAGGCCTTGAAATTATCAACCAAGGAAGATTACTCAATTTTGGCTCCTTTGTCTAAGACTACTAGAAGTCAATTTTCTAAGAAATTGGCATATTTGGACAAAAAAGATAATCAACGTGGTGAATTAGAGAAAATCAAGAACATTCTCGAAGGCAAGTATTACAACTTTAGAGGATATATTGATGAAAATGAGGATAAGATTACGCACGAAATCAGCGAGAAAGAATTGAGCAAAATAAAAGACTTTATCAGTAATGGTATTGAGTGGCTCGAGTTCGATAGTGACAAGTCTAGCTATGAAGAGTTTTCCGACAAGGTGAAGGAGGTCGATGAAAAGAAGAAGGAATTAGAGAGATTAATTGAGATGCTTTCAGTAGACTTAAGCTTTAAAGCGATCGAGAAACTTCACGAGGATGGAGGTACTATTGCCATGCGGATTCAAGATTACTTGATTAAATTTGGAGGACAAATAAGTGAATTGAGAGAAAAGTTCCAAGCAGAAGGGTTTGACTTCGATAAAGAAAATGAACGTACTAATCAACAAGTTGTGAGAGGAAGTAACGATAGACTTCTCTCTCTCGAGAAGAATTTAGCTGACTACAAGGAAAAGCTCTCTAAGGTAACATCGCTTATCTCAAGCCCTAAACTGTTTGACAAGTTGGTGAAGAGGGATATTTATGAAGTTTACAAGAATGTGACTGACAAAATTGTTGAACTTTTGGCTGATATAGCTTTAATCGAAAGTAGCCAAAGGGCTAGAGTTAATGCCCTTAATGAAAGATTCGACAAGCTAATGGACAGAAAAATCAAAAAGCAACAAAGAGAAAAAGTCAAGAAGCTGAAAGATGCTGAGAAATCGACTTTGAAGGATAAGACAACAAAAGCAGCGTCTCAAGACTCATCTTCCGGCACAAATAATAATGAAACTATCGTAGATGGGGATAAAACTCCGGAACAAGGGCAAAAATCCAGTGACAAAACGGACTCATATACCAAGTCTACAGAAACTTCTGTGGATCACGACGAATTGTAAATAACTAATATATAGAAATTAGATTATTTTTTAATGCAGAGTTTAAAAGAAAGTTTTGTGTAACTTCAAAAATAGTGTTTAGGCATCTGATAATAGAGTACAAGTGAGAAGAGGTAAGAAAGAGGAATTTTAAAATACCATATACAATGTCTAATAGAGAGAGTAAGTACCTTTAAAGACACATTAGGAGCTTGTTTGTTGTTGATTATTTTTAAATGATTCAAAACACTAACTAAAACAGCGTCATCGCAGAGAGGGCAAGACCCATACTCTAGATACAACATAGATCAGGAAGATCGAAGAGGAAGAAATGAGTCTTCTAGGATGGATAGGAGAGACAATTTGTATGAGGCGTATAATGGGAATCAACAACATAGAGAGTACAGAGACAGAAGGAATAATAGACCTTGGCGAAGAGATGATAGACCAAGAGGTAATTTTCACTCAGAAAGAAATATGGAGTATAGAAGTGATAGAAGAGACAGAAGAGATAACTACGGAGGAAGAAGGTACAGAGAAAGGGATGCAGATAGTTATTATGAAGATTATTCTAACCTGGGAAGAGGTCACAACAGAAACGAGAGGGGAGATGGACGTAGGCAACGACAAGAAGTAGATGACAAGCATTTGTTACCTAAATACGAGAAAAGATTATCATCTTTAAGCGATTCCATTTCCTTGACAGATATTGAAATTCCAAATTCCAAGTGGGGGTTGAAACCAAAGGGATTTGAGAATGTAACTGCGCAACAGGCTAAGATATCTGGATTGTTTCCCTTACCAGGTGCTCCCATTTTACAAGAAGGTCAATCCACAACACCGCTATCAAACTCTCTTGAAAACTATAAGGAGCTTCTAGATGAGACATCAAAACTTAATGCACTGAATTCTAGAACTTCGAAGAGGGTGATACTCAGAAACATAGATTTCACTGTTTTGAATCCAGATGAAATTACCCGTGCGCTTGATAAATACCTCAGTCGAGTAGATATTTCTCATACTTCTTTATCCAATATTCAAAAAAAATTCAGATTGAATGATAAGTTGGTGGTTGAATTTAAAAGCATTTTTTGTGCTTTGATAATTTTGGCTTTAAATGGTCTTTCGCTACCGATAGAGAAATATAGAACTAATAACTTTGATACAGAACCCGGAAATCAAGATGGAAACACTGCAGAAGTATCGTCTGAAAATATAATATTACATATAGACGCAGAAAGACCTGGGGAATATGTGATTCAAAGTGAAGCCTTTTCTTCTGATGGGGGCAAAGATGATACATCACCTATAGAGAACTCACAGGCTGTCACAGTAAGAATATCCAGAGACGAAACTGAATCCAGTTTGACTGAAAAGGTCCAGCGATTAAATGCTGTGAAAAGCCTACAGATATTGAGGGAAGTAGGAACTAAAGAGTCGCTTAAAATATGTTTTCTTGAGTTTAATCTTGATGACATCGCCAATTTAGATGACAGGATCAAGAAGGTGTCTGACTTGGTTCAGTTACTCAATGAAGAAGATTACATTGAGTCAGCGAAACTAGCATATTTAAGAAACGAAAGGACCGCAGTGCAAAACTGTACAGTTGATTTCGGGTCTTTGAAGAAACTCGTGAAAAATCAACTTGTGTCTCTGCATCCTAAACTGAATGTAATTCAGCTTATAAACGTGGTATCTTTAAAGGATTTGCGAGACAGGGCTGAATTTGAATTTATCTTCAAGGATATCGTCAATGAAGTATCAAAATACGGTAAAGTGAAAAGTGCCAAGGTTCCACAGCCCAGACTGGAATACTATCAAACTACATTCTCTGAGGTTCCAGAACCAGGTGTTGGTAGAATCTTTATTGAACTCGAGGATGAAGAAAGTGCTATGAATGCGATTATGAAATTAGCTGGTAAACTATATAATGACAGAGTTGTTATATGTGCATTTTTTGACTATAACGATTACAAAAACGAGCTCTTTTAAGGGTCAATTGAACTTATTTTCCATTAGAAATAGTTTTAGTTCATTAGGTACATTCGGGTCATATCCATGTCTCGTAATTAAATCGTATAGGGTTTTAGGTAATTCAGGTATAAAACTCAAGCTTAATTTTATGATTTCATTTTCTTCAAGTTCAGGGAAGTTTCGTAGGAGTTTCATCGGCTGAGGGGACTTGAGTAATGTAGAACGCTTACTAACCAATTGGGCGACAATAAATAAAATATTCATGTGTGTTCCATATGCAAACAAGAAATCCCATAGCTTTAGAAGAGACCTTAGCGGAGGTGTACATGCACAAAGAGTTAAAACGGAGGGGAATGCGTATATTTCTGCCTTCAAGAATTTGGAATCAAGATACTCACTCAAGACAGGGTCTATTATTTTCAACACCACATCAATTAGACTTAGTCCAGTGTGTACCCCATCGAGATTGGGTGTTATGTAGAGCGGTATTTGTTTAGTTATCAAATGATGCAAAAGAGCGAACGCTTGTGGTTCACTCTTGTAACAGGTGTAAGCGATAGGCGCCAATAGCACATTCATTCCCTGGACATATCCGACATTGGTACTCCCTGTAACTGCGAAAACAGACAATATTCTGACAAGTGAGTCTTCCGACACCTTTTGGTGGAAATTGGTATCATGCATTAATGTTCTGAATGTGTCGTTCTTTATTTTCTGGTAAATTTCCGGACTTATGAGATCAGAAACTCTAGTTATCATGTGCACGTACTGGTCTACCGAAAATGTAGGCACTCTTGAAAGTATCGACCATATATACCCCCTGTATGGACACAGATCATATCCTGGAGGCACTGATAAACCCTCGATAAGTATCATATACCTCAACTGACAGAGACTATTATCAATAAATAACTGGGGAGAACTTATAAACTGCTCAATACTGTCCTTCTTCCTACCTTTGACTTGTCCTTTACCTGGTGCATACATGTTTAAATTGTCTTTGATATGATACAGTGAATAGATTTGCTTGTAAACATCCAAATCTGCGCTTTATTCGCAAACTGTAAAAACGAGTAACCATTTTTTACATGTTTGAAAAACAAAATCGGTTCTGGTAACAACTGTCGTTCAGTGTGATAATATTAACAGTACCATAGGCTTGAAGAAGCGATATCATTTGCATTTAATCATGTTTGGATTAGGAAAGTTACTATATGTGATTTTGTTAACAGTCAACGGAATAGCAGTTCTTAGCGAGGACAGATTTTTGAATAGGATTGGCTGGCGGTCGGGCGATAAGGACAACACCAGTCAACAGTTTCAGCAGTTCGGGAATGCCCAAGACAACTTCACTGTAAAGAAGAGACTCATAAATTTAATCAGTGCTGTGAGGACGTTGATGAGGCTACCATTGATTTTCATCAACATCATATTCATTTTCTACGAGCTAGTGTTAGGCTGAACGTACTAGTGTTCATAGTGTATTATAGAATTAAAGCTGTGTATTAATAATTACATGTTCTTGTATACGAGTTTATCGAGTTATCTATTAAGTAAACTAGTGTACAACTTCAGCAGGCGCTACGCGGCCTGCTGACGTTAGTCGTTATTCATTCGCTTCTTCAAATCATTCATCCTTAATCTCGGAGATGGAGCCGCTGGACCCAGTGCTCTGCAACCGGTCCCGCGACTTCTTGAATAGCTCCTCTTGCTGTCTGAGAAGCTCCTCCTCCGAAAGCCCCGAGTTTTGGAACTTGTTTCTCTTTTCCTTGCCCTTCAAGAGCTCCTTGTGCTCGTCCAATATGCGATTAATTATCTCAAGATAGTTGTGGAATCCAAGCTCTTCAAGAGCCTTCACAACATGGTCCGATGCAATCGTTTTTTTCGCCTCTTTCTCCGCCACATCGTTCAGCTGCGTCGATAATATCATTATGAATTCTATGCTGCATTCTGTGATAGCCTCTCGCGCTTCTTTTGAAATCGCTATATCTTTGGGTAGTATCTCTCCAATAATCTTCTGTACTGTTGCCTTAGGGAGCGTTAAGTCTTCACCACTATTGTTGTTTCCTTGGAATTCAGACATGTTTTTAATGTGCAATGTTACCTGGCACTTCTCTCGCAGAGATTTAACGCTCCTTTTATATGTTGCTAGATATTACATAAGCCTCATATTTTCACCATAGATTAAAATCAGTCGGTGACTAGACTGGTGTTCATTAACTGCTTTATACAAGATGAAACTACACAGACGCCTACAGAGGCGCATTGGTTCTAAAGTATAGTACTTCTTCATGTGATAGTGTATTATGGCCCACTTACAGCTGTGTGATGTTCGGCGTAAGAGACCTGTAGACCATTTATGGTGTTTGATTCATTCTCTGCTCGACAATGTTTTATGCATTGCGAACAAGCTGCCGCTGGAGACACTGTTCCCAAACGTCGTGGGTGCTAATGTAATGTTCGGGGTACCGGGACAGCAATGGCGACAATACTACAGTATAAACGGAAGCAATGCTCTTGCAAATGCATAGTCGTCTTGCGCCTCCTGTCTGGCAAAGTGCCCTGCCGGTCACTGAAGACAGTAAGAGATACCATCGAGGGGCTCTGGGTTGCTGAGACTTCATACGAGTGGTCATCGAAGTAATTAAAAACTTTGACATTTAGGGCCAAATACTCATCGACTCTGAGACAGAGCAGCAGGGCAATAACGCATGAGAGCTAATTCATAGCTCTTTCCGTAGTAGAAACCAACCTCCATGGACACCAGCTCATCTATAGGCCATAGGGATGCTTTCCAGGCATATAAATCCAGCGATTTGACCTGAAAATCTGTGAACAGATATTTTTCGTTTTTTTTGTATTTACACCTAGTTCCATATATGAGCATCAGGAAAATTTTAAAGCTCATCACTTCATTGAATTCAAATAACTTCTTTAGTCCAGGCAAGCTTTTTAAAAAACACATATAAGAGGGACTAGGGGTTTACCATATACTGAGATATAGACCACAGAAATACATTATAGATAAAGTAAAACCTGGAGCCTTAACAGAAGCCATTAATCGAGAAGTTTAGACCATCTCATCAGAGCTACTAAATATACTATCATTAAAGGGAAAGTCAAGATGAACACTTCAGGGCTGATTATTTGTTCTGAAATTGACAAGACCAGGTCATATATTGCTTTCGGACTCGTGGAGCTCGACACACATAGTGTCAAGGTACAATCTGTGAATGAATCACAGTCATCATTGAACAGTGTTTTAAGCTTAGATAAAAGTTCACGGGTGACATGTCTATCTTGGATAAATATTGACGGCCAGATATTGGTTGCTATTGGTTTGACGAAGGGAAGTATTTTGATATTTTCGCCTCAGATGAGCTTGGTGGTGGAAGAACTTACCACCCCATTTAACCTAGCCATTTCTGACGTGCATGTTTCATCATTAACAAACACCCTTTGGTCTTCTGATATAAACGGTAACATAATAGAGTGGGATTTGACCAAGTACACACAGATAAGAAGCTTTCCTTTCAATCAGCTCCTCGAGAACGCCGAATCAGTTTCCAAGGTCTCCACAATCAAGTACAATGACAGGACTCATGTCTTGGTGGCTTCACATTCCGTATATCTTGTTGATATAGAATCGAACAGCATTGTCAGATCATTCCCAGCACATATTCAACCAGTCAACAAAATGATTCATGTGGAAAATGAACCTGACTTGTTCATCACAAGTGCTACGGGAGACCGATTCATCAATTTGTGTTCTGTAAACAAGGCGACAGCAAAGTCAATATATGTATCTCAATCTTCTGTCAAAACCATCTCTGCATGTTCTAGAGGAGATAGCTTTTCCTCTTTGTGTGCTCTTACAGAGGAAGGTATGATTGAGGTTTTCAATGACTTCTTGAGTAGCCTGACAAAGCTCGAAGAAACGCAGTCGAAAAAGAAGAGGAAACATCAAGCAAATGCTGTGAAATCGCACACTCCTAGTGCTACTCTCAAAGTCTCCCGTCCAAATGATGAGATAAAACTGGCTAATGACTCAGTGATCCCTATTGAGTCTATCAGCATCGATGATAGCAATATTTTATTTTCCTGGATAGAGAGTGCCAGTGTTATGTATTTTGATACTGTTTCTTGGTTAGATGAGGCAGGAAGCTACAAATTGAAGTCTGACACCACTTTGCATAAGGGTAGGCCATCTCTTAAACCAACGTCTCATGAACAAAATGGCCACGACATAGCCGCATCCAAACATTATAATGAGGGAAATGCTATTGTTTCAGAAGGAAACAACTTCAGAGATTTAGAAGCTGAAGATGAAGACGCAGAAGAAGAATCATTAGCAGAAAAGCTAGAAAAGTTATCTCCAGATACCAGACAGAAGAAAACAAAGAAGGGAAAATATGACTTCAAGCATAATTCTGTAACATTGGTTACACTACTCTCGCAGTCACTTCGCAATAACGATCATTCGTTGTTGGAAACGGTTCTTGCCAACCGGGATACTATTGTCATTCAGCAAACGATATCAAAATTGGACTCATCATTGGCTGTTTCTCTTTTGGATAGATTATCTGAGAGGATAACCCGTCAGTCATCAAGATTTGACCAGTTGAATTACTGGTTGAAATGGATTATAATCATCCATGGCTCAATATTGACATCTATACCTAACTTGAGCTCCAAGTTAGCAGACTTGCACGCAATTTTATGTAAAAAGGCAGACACATTACCAAGGCTCATGGAGCTCCAAGGAAGGATAAACTTGGTTTACCAGCAAAATGAGTTGAAGCAGGAAATCCTCCAAGAGTACCCCGCTGCTGAATCAGACAACGATGAAAGCGAAGTCGAGTACATCGAAGAACTAGATGATGCCATTTTAGAAGAAAACTTACAGTCTAACGGCTTTGACAGCGACGACATGCAGGACTTCGATGAAGAACAGGATGATTACAGCGAAAACGATGAGGGTGAAGAAGGTGTACCTTCTGGCACCGAAGGAGAGGACGACGAAGAGGACGAAGAAACTTCTCATTCGGAGGATGAAAAAGCAGCTCATAGTGACATGGACGCTGACTTAGAATAGATATAGAGCTCTTTATATTTTTTGTATTCGACATAAATCTAATTTAATTTGATGAACCATTAGAGTGCTCATCGATGCGCGTAAGTCTAAAGCGATTTATTTCAAATTGAACACTGCTCCATATGAAAGCATGTCTAAAAACTCTGTTATAAGTTGGAGATATTTGTACTTATATTCTATTGCATTTAGAGTACTTTTTGGACTATCTAATTCATACATTCATCCGGATGAGCATTTTCAAACTGTTCAGGTTTTGGCTAATAAAATTTTGAAGTATAATGCTAATTTACCATGGGAATTTGAAAGCGATCTTCCAGCAAGAAGTATAAGTATCCTATACATTATATACGGACCTTTATTCTACGTTGCTAAGCTAGTATATCCTTCGATGAGTCCTGTTGGTATTTGGTATCTTGCTAGATTACAGAATATTTTAGTAGGATGGATCGTAACAGATATGTGCTTATACAGAATATTGCCGACAAAACAGGAACGAATGAAGGCATTGTACTTCGTGCTGTCATCATATATCACATTGGTCCATCAGTCACATTGTTTCTCTAATTCTATAGAAACATGGTTGGTTTTAATTACTGTTTGTATAATAGATGATTTTAGGTATATCGTGGAACTGAAAGACATCAAGGTAACATCTTTGTCTAAGACGAAGGAGATTATTTTGATCGGAGTGATCATGGCTATAGGTATTTTCAATAGAGTGACTTTCCCTGCATTTATCATTCTTCCAAGTTTTTACCTTTTGCAATTTCTCTGGTTAAAGAAATCTATCGGTCTTATTATCTTAGCCTTTTGCACAACTTCTATGGCACTAATAATATTGGATACTTATATCTTTCGAGAGTCTTTTGAATTTATCAAAGAACCTTTCCAATTTGAAAACTACATTATCACACCTCTAAACAATTTGATTTACAATTCAAATTCAAAAAATTTGTCTGTTCACGGTCTACATCCTTATTATACTCATATTTTTGTTAATATGCCCCAGATTCTAGGGCCTGCAAGTTACTTTCTATTACGAAAAGGAACTTCTACTTATTTCAAGACGACACCCTTCCTAAGCATACTCAGTGCTTTGATTTTCTTATCTATAATTCCTCATCAAGAACTTAGGTTTTTATTGCCAATATTGCCACTTGCCTGTTGCTGTTTCAATCTTTACGACAAAGAGCAAGGAGAAAAGAAGCAGAATACCAAAAAAAGAATGAAGTCTAGTTCTATCACTCAGTTGATTGTCAAGCTATGGTATGCATTCAACTTCATCATGGCAATTTTGATGGGAATTTTCCATCAAGGTGGTGTTGTTCCGACCTTGGAGCATTTGAGCCTCATACAGAGAAGTAATAATGATGTAAGTGAAGTCTATATTTGGTGGAGGACCTATTCTCCCCCAACATGGTTACTTGGCGACAAGAAGCATGAGTTTAAATTCGGAGATCTTGATAACAGCACTATAATACAAGAGAACATGGAAGCAGGTAAGAAATATTTTTTGGACGCCAAAGGATGTGATTATAGTACATTACAAAACAAAATCAGAAGTGTGAAAAAAAGAACATCGAAGGTATATTTAATTGCTCCTATCGCGTCATTCAATCTTAATAATCAATTCGAGAGGACCAATATGATATGGCAATATAATTATCACTTAGGCCTTGATCATTTAGACTTATCGAATCTCGCATCATTTCGCCCCGGTCTCGGAATCTATGAAATATTGTAGACCGTATTGAATAGTTGCTTACATTATATAGTTTAAGAATAAAATTGTAATGATCTATGAGAACTATTTATAAAACTCAAATTTGTCTTGCTCAGTTCCTGTTTTGACTTGTGATGTGTATGCTTCTTCTAAATCACTCTGTAAAATCATATACCTATTCTTACGAACAGCTCTGAGACCAGCCTCTTGCATAATAGCAGCAATGATGGCTCCGGATAATGGGTCGTTTCTTATGATTAAAGAGTCAAGATCAACTTCAGGTGCTAATGCCATTTTGGAGGCAACAGTAGAAAAAATTAATCTTCTCTCACGTCTGTCTTTGAGTGAGGGAAATTCTATCTTTCTATCCAATCTACCGGGTCTCAAAAGGGCAGGATCCAAAGTGTCTGCTCTATTTGTAGCCATTATAACCTTGACAGTAGAATTTTGATCGAACCCATCCATTTGGTTTAATAATTCCAACAAAATTCTTTGAACTTCTCTATCAGCACCAGTCTGGGCATCAAATCTTTTAGTCGCAATCGCATCTATTTCATCAATGAAAATAATAGAAGGAGAATTCTCTCTTGCTAGTCTGAAAACATCTCTCACCATACGAGGACCTTCACCCAAGTATTTCTGAACAAACTCAGAACCATTGATCCTAATGAAAGATGCAGTAGTCGAGTTAGCCACTGCCTTGACTAACATGGTTTTACCGGTACCTGGTGGACCATATAAAAGCACACCTCTGGGTGGATCAATTCCGATTTGAGCATATAAGTCTCCTTGAGTTAAGGGTAATTCCACGGCTTCTCTGATCTCTTGCTTCTGCATGTCCAATCCTCCCACATCTGCATACGTGACGTCTGGCTTTTGCTCCTCTCCAACGATTGATATAGATGAGTCTGCCTCAGGGGGCAAAATATCGACCAAAGCATTGGAATGGCGGTGTAATGCTACCGAAGACGATGGCTTTAATAATTCTCGATCAAGAGTCGATAATATACGCACAACATAGTTCGAACCAGTCGTCGACGAAACAATCCCTGTATTCTCATCTATTGGCTCCAAAAACTGTCCGATAACCAATGGCACAGACTTAATGCGTTTTACTTCCTCCTGTGCTCTCACCAACTCTCTCCTGAGATGACGTTGCTCGTCTTTGATGTAATCCTCCTGTAATAAGAGCAACTCGAGCTCTTTCTCAAGCTTCTTCAACCTCAAGTATACGTCAACGTTTTCTGCATTAGACCCTGCCTTACCGTTCGCTTTGGCATATATTGGCAATTGCGATGTTGCTGTGTTATGGTATATACCCAACTCTTCCATATTACTTGTGCGTCAACTAGTACCTAGTTTACAAAACTGTTATCTCCAGAATACAGATAATTACTCTCTTACTTCAGAACCCGGTTCTTGAATATTTGTAAATTTCTCGATTGTTGGAGTAGTCTACTATTGAGTATCTCTTAGTTTGACTTCAGTGGCGACATATCAAAGAGTATGTCGTGTGCGCACAATTATTCCAAAATGCCATTTTTTGTATCTACAAGATTTATGGAAGTCTATTTGTAGAGAAGGGACGTAAGTAGGGTACCTATAGAAAGGCTCACGAAAGATGCCAATGCAGTTATGACGTAAAAGTCTGATTTTGATATTTCCAACTTCGATATTTTATCAGAAGCGAGGGCATTGTAGGATTGTAAAACTGAGTTTTTGAGCCCAGTCCAGCTGGAAACATGCGATAAAGAGAGGTTATAAGTAGACGACGGGGGAGGTAAAGGCTCTGATGGAGGAGCGGGAGCCTGAGGAGTTACCTGAGCTACTTCTTCTTTCTTTCGTTCACTTACGGGCATGACTTGATTTTCTGCGAGGAGCACTTTTACCTTTTCTTCGAAGGATGCGACTAAACGTCTTCTCTTCCATGGCTCAACCAAAAACGTGGCTATAATGAAGAGAAGAAGATTTGCTATCATGATTGCCCATGTACCCCAGGTGGAGGCTCGCCTGATTTTGTCTGACCACACTTGTTCTTCGTGGTAACGAGAAAGGATCTGCTGGGTCAATTTAAGCTGAATCGCATCCACTTCTTGTTCAGCTTCGTCTAGCTGGCGCAGCGTATTCTGCTCTTCCTGCTCATACTTGTGGTCATTTCTGTATAGTACGGTGAAACGTTCAAGGTCGTTGGGAGACCAGTTATGTTTTCTTGTGAGTAATTCGTTCATTTCTTTCTGCAGCTGTGAACGTCTTGCTATGGCCTGGGCATAGCTATCCTTACATGCTTTCACCTCCTCCTTTTTCGCCTTCAAACTCTTCTCCAAGTCATATATGGACATTTTGAGGCTTTCCATGACCGAATACCCTGTCAAGTCGTTGAGCATTCTTGAGCCTAGTGACAAAACGTCTTGGAGCGAGTTCATGCTCTCCTCCATTTTCTTCACCCATTCCTTTCTTTTTTGTTCAGTCTGGGCAGGTAGTTTCTCCAACCTATCTTGGACATCATCTATTAGCTTCTGACCTAAACTGGTGGGCTCATGTTTATGCTCGGGTGCATCCTCGACAACCATCTTATGATTTCTTTCGGCTTCGCCAGCTTGCGGAGGCTCCGTACTGTCAATTCTGCTTTCCTGAGCTTTCCAATTCTGCTCTGTTGGCTGAGGAGTGGCCATGGGGGCCTTTCCTAGATTTGACGTCTCGATAATCTCTCTCAACTTGGCGTCCTCGATGCTGCCATGACTTTTATCATTTGTATTTTTCAAATTATTGAGATTGGACTGAAATCTATGGAAAAGAAAGCCCGTGTTTCCAGCTTTTTTCAGCGGTATCCTGATCAAAGTGCTCCCCAAAAGACGCCTAGATAACATAGTGCTTCCATTTATAAATAAACGTGTAATTATGCTACGGAAATTTAGAATGAAAAAAAATCTTAGGTGCCCCAGACAAGAGATTATCCGGACGCGGAAGATAACTACTTCTGTATATTGATATACACTAACTAAAAAACCTAAAAATTCTTGTCAACCAAAGTCTTGACGAGCTTCCAGTTATCGTCGTCAACATAGTCCAACACAATGATACCAACACCCTTCTCGAAGCAATCTTGGATGTTGTTCTTGCTGACTTTCTCAGCGACCTTTTGAGGCCAGCAGTCATGGTTGAAAAAGTTGGCTCCTGAACAGAAATTGATGAACAACTTAGGGTCACTGTTGGAGCTGTTGTAGTCCTTGGCTTTCTTGGCCAAGTCCTTGACGTAGCTGACCTTCTTGTCGATGTCCAGCTCCTCCTGGATCTCACAGAAGTCCTGGACACAGAAAGGACCACGGTCGTCCTCTGTGGTGTTGTATTTCCAGGAGGCGGCGTCGAAACCAAAGTTCTTTTTTCTGTCCTCGTTGTTCACGCCGAATCTACGGAACAAGATGGCCTTGCCTCTGGCGTCGCCCAACTTGGGCAAGTTGGTGCCCAAGTACCACTTGTCCTTCTGCTTGTCAACGTACTTGTCCCAGATGACGTTGGCGAATTCGTCGTTGTCGTTGTCCCACTTGTCTGGGCCCTCCTGCTTGAGCGAAACAATCACAGTTTCCGACTTGTTGTCCTTCAAGAAGTCGAACACCTCGTCCAACACAGAGCTCAACTTCAATGGGAACGGAATCCTCACTGGGAAGTTACCGTGGATGACCTGCAAGTCATTGGCGTCGTCGCCCAGCTTTAAGAACTGCTTGGCCACTCTGATGTCCAAAAACCTAACTCCGTGCTTCAATTGCTCGGTGACTGACTTCCCCTGGCATTGCACCGACGGGAGGGCTGTGTGACACGCAGCTGCGTTGTGGGTTCCTGGAATTGACAACTTGGAAATTTGGTCGTTGTCATCAACCTCTTTCATCCAATCCTTATAATCTACCATCTTGTATATTTGTCTTCGTTAATACTCAATACTGTCTCGATACTTTTTTATCACCCCAAGGCACTCCTGCCCCTTTATAATGTCCACCTTCATCCAGCGCGTTTCGGTCCATGCTTGCGACGACATATTTCTTTTGGATTCAGTTCTGCAAGTAATGAGGTAGCCGAGCCAATGGAATCCTTCGCTCTATGCCTGAGCAAGTGTAAAATTCATTAGACAAAGAGGTGCTTCGCCATTCCAGCCTTTTTAGGGTAGAAATAAAGATAATAAGTGTATTTAGTAACAAAACGGTAATACCATGTACAGGTACCAGATAATTAGACCAAATCCTTCTCTGCGTATGTGAGATGTAGGACCATTTCCCGTGTACGACGCAAGGAGGATAAGCAGAGAACAGTTTCTTAGGCACCATTTGCTAGTACACACGTCGATAAATATAGCTACATATAGAGCCAGAAGTCACCTGAATAAGAAGTCCTGGGCATCGGGAAACTCGCCGCTATCGATGCTGACATCGACGAAGGACTCTGTCACTGTGCGCGGAACCTTCGTATCTTGCGCATCGGAGAATTTTACATTTTCGCTCCAGACCTTGCTACAAGCATCGACTGCTGCCGTCAACTCACCACGGAGCAGCATGTCGGCGGCGATGCGGTTGGGCACCACCACGAAAGAAGCAGCGAGAAGGTCGGAGGTGAGTGTTCCCATGTAGGTTTTGATTTTAGCTCTGAGCGTGGAGATAGACCAGTGCTCGTGGCCCACTGCGACAATATAGAATGCGATGCCGTCGAAGAGAAGGCCCCGCGGCTGGGAGACGTTGAGCAATGTTAGATCAGACTGAAACTCGCGTTTCAAAGCGCTGGACTGGTGCTGCACAGTCGCAGAAGAGAAATGTAGATTGTTGAGGAAGTCACCAATTGGTTCAGCTACGGGCAAGATGTAGCTGTCACCATACGCATCCACTCTCGTGTTTGCAGCATTGACGATGTCGGGGTTTTGTGTTGCGAGCAAGTGGCTTGGCTCTAGTGGAACAGCTCGTTCCTGCGCGATGCTGTCTACTATCCACTTGTATCTGAGGATGGTGAGGTTCTTCGTCACGTACTGCTGACACTTGGGAGTCAACCGGTCACTTATGATCACGAGAGTCTCAGTCTCGTCAGAAAGGTAGGGGCTGAGGGTGATGCTTCCACCATGCTGCTGTACTTGGTCGTTAATTTGCTCTTTCGGCACTCGCGTTTTACTGCGAGGGCTGAAACCATCACTCACGACTAAAAAAACATGGTTTTTGAAAAGCGACGTCTTGACATCTCTCTTATTCACTTTTTTCTTGTCAAACTGTTTTTCAAAAGAGTCAAGCAACCTCTTTCTCTTGCGAGCCACCGTGTGCTCTTTGTTCGAGAGGGTCGAGTATTTTAGCTTCATATCCAAGTATTCGTCCATGGTTATACACTCGTCATACAGCTTATCTCTTCTGATCGAGCGACAGTAAAGATTGTGCAACGTCGTCCCTGCCGAGTAAGTCTCCGTTTGAGTGTTATCAATCGACCGAGCCTTGATCTCAAGCACGACAGAGTCTTTAGGGTCTATCCATGATATCGGCTTTTTGGTGCCAAATCTCACCAAGTGCTTCGGAGGAGGGTCCTTTTGAAATGAATGCCACTTACCCTCAGTCAACCTTTGTATCTGGGAAAATTCATAGTCTGAAAAGCCATTCGCTACCGTACAGAAGGATCGGAATGAACCATTGTCGCTATCATCTCTCAAACCACACATATAGGAGTTCTTGATACCTGGTATGATTCCAATCACGGCCAAATCAAGGTTTTCACCGAATTCCTCTAAATATTCTGGCTTTACTTTCACCCAGGAATTGTGTCTTGTAGCGACATGGTACTTCAGAGCCGAATTTTTCACCATTATACCTTCATTTCTATCCGAAATAACTTCCCTAATTGCATTCTCAATATCAACTGGATCTTTGCAGCGTTTGAAAGTCAAGATCTCAAATTTGTGAGGCACGGGGTTGATTAACTGTAGCAACAAGTTCTTTCTATCAGCTAAAGAATATTCAGTCAAGTCTTTTCCATTGATATGTAGAATGTCAAATATGAAAAATAAGGGATATGATGATTGCATATCAAATATATCGGTGGTTGTGAATTGTCTTACAGCCTCTTGTATGGCAGCGCTTTTCAAAGTACCAAAAGGTAAAACAACACCTCTTTTATAGTCCCAAGCAACCATTTCGCCATCTAGTATTATACTTCGAACTTTTGGGTGGAATGCATTATTTAGGTATTTTGTGAGAGATCCGATCTGAGAGTTGGTCCCGTAAAGTAAGCTATAATCTCTATTTCTTCTTGAGAAAAACTTGAACTTCTTGTTGTCCATATGCATAACCATTCTGTCACCATCCATTTTTTCCTCCACGATAAAATCATGGTTCATTACCTCACATAAAGACAGGTAGCTTATCGACAACTTCTGGGATAGCTGAGGCAGAAATGGATACAACGGCTGAACCTTTAGCTTGTCCTCACTGATACGAACTTGTGGATCTTTAAGATACCACAAAACCTTAGGAAGACTACTACATACATTATAGAGCCTGGGTGCGTCGGGGTGCCATAATTTGAAAAACATCATCTCGAAGCGACCTAAAATGGATTTTTTAAGAATAGCCATGAAAAACCACCGGATTTCTTCTATGGTTAGCTTCTCCACAACGGGCTTCAAAATCTCCACTCTGGATTTCACATTTGCCGACTCAGGTTGACTTAGCTGGTCCAACACATCATTGATCTTGTTGACACTGATACTTGGCTTTATCACATAAGAAGGATCTCTTCTTTCTGAGAAAATCTGAGATATTATGAGTGGAAGAGAACGAAGCTGTTTCTGCCCATAACGATTTAACTGCCGGAATTGGTGGTAGTGGTGTTTATAATGAATCAACTTATCTCGGTCACTCGAATTCTTGGGGATCTGCAATATCGAGATAATAACCGACGCCAAGTTAACGTCGCGGATAAAGTATAGTCGACGGTCCCGGTTGGGAAAAATTAATCGAGCAGCCGGATATATGTCAGGGCCAACAAACTGCCTCCACTCCTTGATGAATTGCTCGATGATGTAGATTTTTTTTGCTGTGACGTTAGGGAAAACGCCAAGGTTTTCTCTTGTTATCGCATCCAAGGGCCTGAACAACTTAGACACAAGCAAGTCATACAGAACCGTTTCTATGTCGTTTTTGGGTGCCTCCACCCCGTCAGGAAACTCCATTTTGCTTGAATTGTGGATTCAGCCGTTGCACCTGCTCTATTCCCCCAGCAAGCACTATCACTGCCAATCGGAAACACACTCAGATGCTTCCTACTTAGTTTCAGTCGCCTCGCGATATCTACCTCTACGAGGTGGTATGTCTCTCTGTTATCATACACGCTTCTACCTGTTGCAAAGGATGCTCTCGCGTGTGCCGTTTTCCCCATCGTGATCCATCCTTGCTGATGAGCATTGGTGTCCGGAGAGTTACACAAAACCACTGCGGCCCTCATCTCATCGACCCCAGGGGCCACAGCTAGCCCACAGCTCATCCGCAGAACCCCACCGCACGTCCACAGCGGGTCGACTACGAACCACCGCGGAGCCTTGTGCCCGTCCTAAGGACACCCTGGCCCACAGGGAAAGCCCGGCCATAAACAAACCACCTACAAAGTCCTTAATTAGGAACACTATAAACACCTAGCACACATTATACAGTCCGGCATATAGGCGATAACGGCTGTCCGTCATCTCATATCTACGTCTTTATCCACACCCCAAGCACCCAGACGGGTCCCTTAGTGTCTTGTGTGGTGCCTAGACCCGGTGCCGCAACAAGGCTTGCCGCCGGGAATCCCCACACAGGGCACAGACACCCGCGTCCTCTCTGCTGAGTAGCAAGCTTAGCTACCACTGCCTACCAGCGAAGATGTCAAGGCAGGTGGATCGGCCCTGCATATGCGTTTTTTTCAGTTACTTATGCAGATTCACCTTGTACGAAGAGAGAAGGAACAACACAATAAAACCTTGGCGATCATGTTGCCACTGCTGGGTTGCGACAACTGGACTCGGTCCAGCTATAGCTGGACCGAGTCTTGGTTCGATCGACCTTGCCGTTTTTCTGTCCGCTTGCCTGTTGCTGTTTTGACGTATGCCACTGCAGATACAGCCTCACTACCTTTAGCTTAGCAATTTCTCCAGTAAAACCGCTCTCCAAAGGAGGTTTCCCGGATCGATTTAGGGTTTACGGTGGCTTTGCTTCAAGTGCTCCAGTGCTATGTCACGTTTCCCGCTCTACATACCTGAATTATCCGTCGCTGTGATTACACATACCTGATACCACCCTCGACAAGGCCCGTCTCTGTAGTACCAATACACCACCGAGCACCACCGGCACGCCCACTTACATCTATATTTATGGGTGGCTTTTTGAACCAAGAAAAGTCACTTTAGAGGCTGAGTGAAGGCTGGAACATCGTCGCAAACCAATAAATATACTTCCAGTTGTCCCCACCATACAAGGCTTGCGCTGTAGTTTCTAGTAGTTAGCACTTCCAGGGTAAAGGAAGCCTTGGGACGAAAATACCGAGCAAAAAAAAAAAGCGGAACTAAGTGATCGGGTTGCTAAGGCTCAAAAAAGTATAGTGCGCAAGCGGGTATAAAAAACAACGGAAGCCGTAAGTGAACGATTAGGTATAGCGAAGAGACAAGATTTGCGTATAAAGACAAATTTGAAGAGCTTGAGAGCCAGAAATAGAAAGGTTTTTTACATATAGGAGATGCTGTTAACATTTCTATCACCAAAAAAGCTCTTCAATAGAGAAAAGAAAAACGATAAAGGGAGAGATAAATTACAGGAAACGGAGATGGAGGACGACACATATAGACCTGAAGTGCCACCTAAAGAGCGGGCCATGGGGCTTGAGCTCCCCAAGCTCCGCACACAGGGGATTTCGTCGAAACAGGAGGAGATTGACGCAAGCTCTGTGGACGTGAACCGATTATCACCGTTGCGACCACCTCGCAAGGAGGGATCGCCGGCCAGCCAGTCGCCGGCCAGAAGGTCGCACAACGAAAGAATATGGTCGACGCCGTCGTCGTTGGTCCGGCAGCTGAGAGCGTACTCGAACCCTCCGCAGTTCAACGAGGCGTGCACCAGTCCTTCCATCAGATCTCCTCCCAAGCAGTCGTTACTCTCGCAAACCAAGTATTTGACTGAGCACTTGCCCCCGCAGTTGGCTCCTGTTGTGACCTTGATACAGGCGCAGAAGATGCGCACGTATGTCAGCGGTTCAATTGGCGTCCAAGGCATTGTAGATGACCAAAAGGCCTGGATAGAGTTTGAGGCCAAGGTGAGTGGGTGCGAGTTGTCCATATGGCGCCCGGCAAACGAGACAGACGGCATCATAAGTGCCAAAGATGAATTGAGCCCTAAGTACTATAATCTTATAGACTCTTCGATCGTTGTGCTCCCTAACAATGAGTTGAAGCTCCTACACCTGTTTGATAACAACTTTACGTTGCTCAAATTTGCCTCAGCAGACGACTCTGCGAAATGGCTCGCTGCAATAACCTTGGCCAAATATGAGTACGATTCACTCAATGAAGCTTTCACTGCTGTTCTTTTGTCACTCAAGGGTCCAAAACTTTCTGATATTCATGTTTTGTTGTCTACCAGAAAACATTATACCAAATTTGAATGGTATCAATTGAGACTTCCGCAAATATCTTCCAAGTGGGTGAAGTTGTATGCTGCTATATACCACGGTCACTCGAAGAAGAATGGAAGAATCGAGATATACACCAGTGAAAAGTTGACAAAAAAGAATTTAGTAATTTATATTGCTAATGTGTGGAGTATTTTTAATGTCTACCCAGAGAATATCAATATGATCGATCTAAACTCCATCATGAAACTCAATGGTGAGGTTTACATAAACCGCTCGTATGAATATCTTTTCGTTCACAACGAAGGTGTCACTTCCCCTAAACTTGGGGGTTTTAAATCTCCAACAAGATCTGAGTCGACTTCCTCAATATCATCACTCCCTGCTCCCCATACGGGTCTCCACTCAAGAAATGCGTCGCTGGCATCTGCTTCGTCATTTTTCAGCACAGCATCATCTCCATTGCTCAATGAATCTTCCAATCCAAAGTCACCTTCGTCTAGCTTTATCAAAAAGAACGGAAGTCATTTTGCGGAGACAGATTTTCTTTATTTGATGCCTGTGAGCCACCCTGGTGTGAAGTCATCTGAAACCATGTTGAGAAATTTCATCCACCTTGCCGATGCGTTCAAACTATACGGTAGACCAGATCATTTTGTTGCCGAGAAGAAGGACCAAAGATCTCTCCTTTACGGTATTCCATCTTTACCACATTACAAATATATCTCCACAACATATGCTGCTGAGGTTGTAGCCGGTGTCCGTACGAAGGCAATTAACGAGAAGTGGAATGATCTTCAGTGGAGACAAATGTACAAGAATACGATTGCTTATAAGAATGGCGATTTCAAAGGCGAAGGAAATATCTATAAGTTGTATGCAACGCTTGAGATGGATACAAATGAATTGATCAACGAAAGCAACTTTTCTCCTAGAGTGCTGTTGTTCATGAACGAGGACAGAAGCAACTCAAACGCTTCACCCCCATTAAATTACAAATTGGACGTAGATTACAACGATTTCGACAATCTGAACAGCCCCAGCGATAGTTTCACCTCGAGATCGAATGAAAATGTGTTGGGAGAACCGATCAGCTTCGCACAGACCGCAAACTTATCTACCAGATAGTTTATTTCTGCTATTTGTCATGTATGACCGAGACCGACTCTGTTGCTCCGTTTCTAAGTTATCATGGCTATTGGATGTGCCCCCACCTAGAGAAATCATGCCTTACACATCTAGTCTCCGGCTTGTTTACTGATTAGTTTCTTTTCTTATTTTGGGTTCACTGTGTGAACTTTAACACTTCCCCTGTATTGTCATAGATGACCACACGGTCATCCTGTCGCCTTTCCATCATATAGATGATTGATAGAATGTTTATGCTCCGAGTCGGTATAGTCTCTTTTTTATACAATTGTTGTCATAAAATATATGTAAAGCTAAAGAGATTGGCCGCTATAGTTGCTGACACGTCTCGTAAGTCTTTTTAGGATTACGCATCGCCTAACACGTCTCATCTATTTATCAATACACGTCTTATTTTGTGCCAGACGTGTTACATTAGGCATTTTGTAAACACCCGACCCTTGTGTAGTGCGCTTCGAAATGGTTGCTAGCGTAATGAGGTTCATACATCAGGAGGGATGCTTGGGCGCCGAATCGAGAGACCAGTAGAGACTTGAAAATGCGAAAAAAAAGAGTGCTACCTCAAGAGACCCCTTAGTAGACTGAGCCCAGATATCTCCCGCTTCTGCTGTTTCTTTCCGTGATAAAATCCGACTGTTCTAGAGCAAAACATGAATACACAGGATACGTCTTTGAGATTTGTTTGTTTGTAATTCAGAGAAATCGGGAAGACGTGAAACTGAGAAAAAGGTGATTGCACTTCGCGTTTTGTGTAACGTTTCTATCAAATGCATCCGTTACGGGATTATCGAACGCATCAAAAAAAAAGTATATAACTAGGTTTCTTCTCCCATAAAAATAACATCAAGCATAGCATCAAGAACAACAGGACTTGAGGGCAACGAAACGAAAATAACGAAGATACAGATATGTCAGTGCAAGAAACACCTACCAAAGGATTAACAGGAAAGATTTCAGGATTGGACGTGTCGAATCAACAAGGTAAATCATTGACAGATAAGTTGGCTGCAGAAGCACAGTTGAAAGATATGACTGCCAGTAACTTGGATGACATCAAGCAGAAGGTGAACGGGATTGATGCTCATGAGGAGAAGAAGGCTGATGACAAGACAAGCGACAACGCTGATGAGGACGTCGAGAACCACAAGCAGTTTTTGTCCCAGCATAAGGCACACCGCCATCAGTTGAAGTCCATGGAGAAGAACGAGCCTTTGTTGATCGAGAACAAGCGTCGTTTCGTTTTATTCCCTATCAGATACCACGAGATTTGGCAAATGTACAAGAAGGCGGAAGCATCTTTCTGGACTGCAGAGGAAATCGATCTTGGTAAGGACAACTACGATTGGCAAGAGAAGATGAACGAGAACGAGAGGTACTTTATTTCTAGAATCTTGGCATTTTTCGCTGCCTCTGATGGTATTGTTAACGAGAACTTGGTCGAGAACTTCTCTGCCGAGGTTCAAGTCCCAGAGGCCAAGTGCTTTTACGGATTCCAAATCATGATGGAGAACATTCACTCTGAGACCTACTCATTACTTATTGACACATATATCAAGGACCCCAAGGAGGCTGACTTCTTGTTCAATGCTATCGAGAACATTCCTTGCATTCAGAAGAAGGCCAACTGGGCTTTGAGATGGATTAACGATGATGATGCATTGTTTGGTGAGAGATTAGTTGCTTTTGCTGCCGTTGAGGGTATTTTCTTCAGTGGTTCTTTTGCATCTATCTTCTGGTTGAAGAAGAGAGGCTTGATGCCTGGTTTGACTTTCTCCAACGAATTAATATGTCGTGACGAGGGTTTGCATACTGATTTCGCTTGTTTGTTGTTTTCCCACTTGGAGAACAGACCAAATCCTGAGATTGTCGAGAAGATCATCACAGAGGCTGTTGCCATCGAGAAGGAGTTCTTCTGCGATGCCTTGCCTGTTTCCTTATTGGGTATGAACTCTAAGTTGATGTGCCAGTATGTCGAGTTTGTGGCCGACAGATTATTGGTCGCCTTAGGTAACAATAAGGTCTATAACGTAACTAACCCATTTGACTTTATGGAGAACATCTCTTTGGCTGGTAAGACCAACTTCTTCGAAAAGAGAGTCAGTGACTACCAAAAGGCCGGTGTTATGGCCAAATCTACCGACTCAAAGGTCGATACTTCATTCACTTTCGATGAAGATTTCTAAACTTACAAATATCTACTTTTTGGTTAACAAAAATATCAAGGTTTTGGTCCTTAATTTTTTATCATCGGGACGGAAAAAGATTGCTTTAATAATGATTTTATGTCTAATGTATCAGCTCTAAATCTGTTTACAACTAAGGTTTATTTCCCTGTATATTAATACATGTTTTTTTTAAATAACACATTACTAGTATTTTGTAGTTTGTGCTTTAATCAATTTTAGGCTATTGATGAGAAAAAAAAATGTTTAGTGAAGTATCAAATGAAAATATAGAATAAGCATGGGCAAGGGTAAAAATAAAGCAAGTGACGAAAGAAGTCAAAAGATTAGGGGGTCTAATGGACATAAATCTAAACAACATCATTTCCGTAAAGGAAGAACGGAAGGAGGAGTACAAATAAAGGGTGAGAAGGCTAATTCGCTTCCTGTCAAATTAGCTATGTGGGATTTTGATCATTGTGACCCAAAGAAATGTTCAGGAAAGAAACTAGAGCGTTTAGGGCTCATCCGAAATTTGAAAGTAGGACAAAAGTTTAGTGGTGTTATAGTTTCACCTAACGGAAAGGGTGTGGTATGTCCGGACGATAAGGAAATCGTTGAGAATAATGGATGTGCAGTGGTGGAGTGTTCCTGGGCCCGGATCGAAGAGATACCATTCAACAGAATTGGTGGAAAATGTGAACGGTTATTGCCCTATCTTGTCGCTGCTAATCCAGTCAACTATGGTAGACCCTGGAGGCTAAACTGTGTTGAAGCAATAGCAGCATGTCTTGCGATTGTAGGACACCACGACTGGGCAGAGGCACTCCTCGATAATTTTTCATGGGGAAAGACATTTTTGGATATTAATAGAGAACTACTCAGTATATACGCACAGTGTTCGGATAGTGAGTCTGTTCTGAAAGCACAGGATGAGTGGCTTGAGCAAATAGAAGAGGAAGCCAAGCAAAGGAAAGAAAGAGCACCAGACGAAGATTTATGGTTGCTTGGAAATGTGAATCGGAAGAATGACTTTGAAGAGGTCGGGTCAGATGAAGATTCAGAATACAGTGACACCTCAGAAGAAGTGCAGTACGATAATTTGGGTAATATAATTTTCAACACAAGCAGAGATATAAAGACTTCTAATGAACTGGAAAACAATGATAGAGAGTCCTCTGGCACATCAGATAGCGAAATCTCCATTCAGGACACTTGTAAGAATACAGATATTCATAATGACATTCACAAGATCAGTGAAAATATCCAACACCTCTCAGTTTAACTCGATAGCCTGTATTGCTTTTCATCATATAATTCACTATCTCGCCCATTATAGATAAATATTAATCAAAGGGTTTGTTTGTAGTAATCACTTTAATTTTTAGATTAGTGTGTAAAGTTTAGGTCTTACTGGTTGGTTTCGTCTGTAGTGTTGCAACTGTGATCGGGATTTTTTTAAAGAATACCGATGCTCACCAATATAAAAATCAAGCATAAATTCCGTTCCTAACCAAATACATAACCAATTTGCCATGACTAATTATTCTAATTTAACAGGGATTCAGATAGCAATTGACAGAGGTGGGACATTCTGTGATATAATCGCAAGGATCCCTGGTCAGGAAGACTATGTCTTTAAGTTGTTATCAGTGGACCCCAAGAATTACAAGGACGCACCTACTGAGGGAATACGTAGAGTGTTGGAAAGAGCACACGGGGTAAAAATACCAAAGGACCATAAATTGAAGCTTGACTCAATTGAAAATGTTCGTATGGGCACAACCGTGGCAACAAATGCTCTTCTTGAAAGGAAGGGAGCTTCTGTCTGCTTGGTAACCACCAAGGGCTTCAAGGATATTTTAGCGATTGGTAACCAGACAAGACCTCATATCTTTGATTTGACAGCTAAAAAATTAGGAAATCTTTATAGTAAAGTAGTTGAGATCAATGAAAGAGTAACCGTAGATTCGTTTTCTGAAGGTGGAGGTAAAAATTTAAAGAAAGACGTCGGTTCAGATCCTGAATTGATTGAATCAGGTGCTGGTGATGTTATAAGAATCTTACAGAAACCCAATTACAAGATTATCGAAGAAGAATTCAAAAAGTTATACCAAGAAGGAATCATTGATACAATTGCTTTATGTTTATTGCATTCCTATACTTACCCCGAGCACGAGAAGAGAATAGCTCATATATGTAAGAACATAGGATTTTCTGTATCTGTATCTCATGAGCTTCACCCCATGAGTGGAATGGTAAACCGTACCTCTTCTACAGTTGCTGATGCCTATCTTTCTCCCATCATTCATCAATATCTAGAAGGCTTTGGTTCAGGATTTGAAGGTGGGCTTAGCGCTTTCGGTAACAAATTATTATTCATGCAAAGTAATGGAGGTCTATGCCCATGGTATAAATTTACTGGGCTAAAGGCAATATTATCGGGTCCAGCAGGGGGAGTTGTTGGCTACGGTGAGACATGTTTTGATACAGAAGATTCTAAGGCAACAATTGGTTTTGATGCAGGAGGAACCTCTACTGATGTTTCAAGATACACAGGCAAACTTGATCATATTTATGAAACGGTAGTGAGTGAAGTTAACTTGCAGACACCACAGTTAGATATATCAACGGTAGCTGCTGGTGGTGGATCTATATTATTCTGGAAAAATGGTATGTTTGTTGTGGGTCCCGAATCAGCTGGTTCTGACCCAGGACCTGCTTGCTACAGGAAAGGTGGACCCTTAACAATCACAGATGCAAATTTATTCTTAGGTAGATTGCTAAGCGATTATTTCCCCAAGATATTTGGACCAAATCAGGATGAGTCTCTTGACTACGATCTTGTTGCAAAAAAATTCAAGGGGCTTGCTGAGGTTATAAATAAGGATAAAGCCAGAGAAGGAATTCAATTAACTCCAGAAGAAGTAGCAAGTGGGTTTTTGAAAGTGGCTGTAGAATCAATGGCAAGACCTATCAGGAACTTGACTGAAGCCAAAGGATATGCCACTTCTGAACACAATTTGGCTTGCTTTGGGGGTTCTGGAGGTCAGTTTGCGGTTAGTCTTGCAAAGAATTTAGCTATCTCACACGTAGCTATTCATAAGTACTCATCCTTACTCTCCGCATACGGTATTGCTTTGGCAGAAATTGTCATAGAGAAGCAAAGCCCAACATCGTTTGTTTTCACTCAGGATAATTTTTCAAGGATAGAGGCAATAATAGAGGATTTGAAGAAGGAAGCTTATTTGGAGTACAAGGAACAAAATTTAACAGATCATAAAATCAGACTTGAAGTCTTACTCAATATGAGGTATACTGGTTCCGATACTCATTTGTTAATTCCTTACTCTACAGAGGTGAATGACGAAGCAGAGAGATTTATATCGAGACACCGGAATGAATTTGGTTTTACATTAAACAGAGAAGTTTTAGTAGATGATATTCAACTATTATTAGTTGCAGAGAATAAGGAAAAACAGAAACAAAACCCATTTGAAGAATATAAGAGCTTCCAGAATTATGCTCAAATCATATCCAAAGATTTTGAGAACATTTATTTTGAAGGTCATGGTTGGGTTAAAACAGGTGTTTTTGGGTTAGAGAATTTGGTGAAAGGATCATTGATAAAAGGACCAGCAATGATCATCGATAACACTCAAACCCTCGTAGTTGAGCCAAACTCGAAGGCAATAATATTAAAGAATCATGTTCTTATTGATGTAGAACAAGAAAAAAGGCCAGAACTTTCAGATAAGGTAGTTGATCCAATTCAATTATCTGTTTTTGGACATAGATTTATGTCTATAGCGGAACAAATGGGGCGAACTTTGCAGCAGACGGCTATCTCAACGAATATTAAAGAAAGGCTTGACTTTTCATGTGCATTATTTGATGCTGATGGTGACCTAATAGCCAATGCTCCTCATGTACCAATTCATTTAGGTGCGATGTCTTTTGCAGTAAAAGCGCAGATTGATATGCATCAAAATGATTTAGAACCCGGTGATGTACTCGTATCCAACCACCCTATCGCAGGCGGGTCTCATCTACCTGATATAACAGTGATTACACCTGTTTTGGACAATAATAAGAAGCCTTTATTTTGGACTGCTTCGCGAGGTCATCATGCTGATATTGGGTCTATCGCAGCAGGATCCATGCCACCTAATTCTAAAACTATACAGGAGGAAGGTGCTGCAATAGTTTCTCACAAATTGTGCTCTAATGGCAATTTTGACGAGGAAGGTATCACGAAAATTCTCCTAGAAGAACCTCAACAGTATCCTGGGGTGTCAGGCACCAGAGCGTTGAGCGATAATATATCTGATTTGAAAGCACAAGTGTCTGCAAACAATAAAGGTATTAATTTATTGAAGAAAATTGTCGAGGAGTTTGGTTATTCAGTTATTAGACTCTACATGAAGGCTATACAAGACACAGCTGAATCTGCGGTCAGGGATTTGTTGAAGCTTGCTTATAAAAAATTTGACGGTAACACTATGGTTTCCACTGATTATCTAGATGATGGAACACCAATTAGTGTCAAAATTACTATTGATGAAACTTCTGGTGACTCCGTTTTTGATTTTAGTGCTTCAGGGGAAGAAATGTATGGGAATCTAAATGCACCAAAGGCTATACTTTATTCTGCTGTATTATACGTTTTGAGATCATTGATAAGTACAGACATTCCTTTAAATAACGGATGCTTAAAGCCAATTAGATTCATTACAAGAGAAAACTCTGTTGTTGATCCTTCCCCTAATGCTGCAGTCGTAGGAGGCAATGTAGAGACTACTCAAAGAATAGTTGATGTCATGCTCAAGGCTTTCCAGGCGGCAGCAGCGTCTCAAGGGACGTGTAATAATTTCACGTTTGGAATCAATGATAAGGAGAACAATGTCTCTTTTGGTTACTATGAGACAATCTGCGGTGGTTCTGGTGCTGGTCCTTCTTGGGACGGCCAAAGTGTAGTTCAGTGTCATACTACCAATACCAGGATAACTGATGTCGAGCTCTTCGAAAAGAGATATCCTGTGATCTTGCATGAGTATGCCATAAGAAAAGGATCCGGAGGTAATGGTCGTCATAAAGGAGGTGATGGTGTAATAAGGGACATAGAATTCACGTATCCTGGATTGGAAGTCTCTTGTTTGATGGAAAGAAGATCACTACCACCTTTTGGTTTGCAAGGAGGCGAAGATGGTGCCAGAGGAGAAAACTATTGGCTTCGAAAGATGGAGAAGACAGGTGAATATAGAAGGAAATACTTGGGTGGAAAATGTACGTTGAAAATAAAGAAAGGGGACCGTATTGTGATCAAAACGCCAGGAGGCGGAGGATTTGGTTCCTCAGGAGAAAAAGAAAAAAATACTATAAACTATCCTATAAAGAGTAGCTCTCCAAACATTTTTACAGGCTCAGTAGCTCTTAGAAGTAAAATACAAGAGACTAATTGATGGCAAAATGTTTGATCACTTATATTAGGATGTCCAAAAACCTAAGTATCTATCATCGTTATAAACCTTTTATCTTTTTCTTATTTTTAATATCAAATTCATAACTTATTTAAGCTAATTAATATCTTCTGATTAAATTGTATTTAAACGTCTTATTTTGTTAGGTGTAGACTGTTGGTGTGCACAGTAATCTAAATGACACAAAAGTGTCTTAGATCAAATAAGATTTAAAACATGATTGTCACCAAGAAATATGGAAATGCTTAAAACGAGATGTGTAGACTATCTAGTCTAGACAAGAAAGCATACGTGTTGAAAAGTGCAATATAAATATGGGAATGTTTTCCCATAAATCATGAAAATGATTGAACGAATGTGGAAGTAAGATAATACTTATAGTAACGGTATTATATTACAACTAAGATCAACAAAGAGAACTCGGCTCTTTCCCAAAGTATAATCTAAGATAGTTATATAGATTATATCAGATAATTTTCTATAGGAGATTCAATTAACGTAAAGACAAGTAATTATCTTGAGGTTGAAGCCAGACCAGCTTTAATATTAAGCCATTATACGCAGGAAACCAACATAGACTTCTTGTCTCATGATCTCAAAAGTAATCAATTAGTGACACAAAATTCGTTGTTCTTACGGTTATCAAATACTGTGAGTTTGGAGAAAGAAGAATGATGTTAAGATGGTAGAAAGGAAACGACAAGTAATATTCTTACCGTTATTAAACAATCCATTTTTGAGCTGCATCTTCAATAACTCACATTATAATTTATACCCTTTCAAACGAACGATACATGAATTGGCACAGAATCATACGCAATATATAATATTGGTTCCACCAGCCGATGTCTTGAATGAACACCAGAATGGAGATTCGTCAGTAGTCGGAAACAAGGTTCCATTGAGGGAGCTATGCTACACCAATGAAGATTTTATACAATCCCATATTATAAAATCTAAGCTAGACGTGAATCAGTCTGCTGCATCTATATCTAAAGGGGTGCTGACAATTTGTCATACAATGAATGGAAAGCAAGTCCTCTTCAAGAATGGCTTGATTTTCTCCGGAAAGGGGTTCAAGAAAAGTGTTAAACTAAATATATTAAACATAACCTATTTCAATTCATTCTGTGAATATTTTCCCAAAGGCAGCATCTTTACCTTGATTTACACCGGTGATTCTCTCTATGGCACGATGAACACTAGTGGTATTGCACGAACTGAAGTGTCGAGTTATCCGTTGAGACCAATTAATTCTCTGCCTGAGAAAATTACCTTTGAAAAGCTCTTGAGAACCTTTCCCGTTCTTTCTAAAGCTGTTTCAGATAAATTTTACAAGCTCTTTCATCACAACAATGAAAGAATGCATTTTTTAAGATCCCCGACGCCAAAGAAATTAACTGAGATAAAGGAATCTTTTCAATTTCTATTGGATGATGCAGCGAACATTGTTCAAGATAGTTTGAAAGAAGAAGGAGGACAGGGTGCTCAAATTCATAGTGTGTTGAATAAATATTCAACTTTTCATTCAGATTTTGATTTAAGCAGGATTATCCACGAGTATGTCGAGCTTAATGTTTATGACACTATTTGGGCTCAAATTTTGTACCAATTGAACAGACTGCTTACTGAGAAGGATTCTGATTCTGATGCTGTTAAGTTTTTAACAGAGGAGAAGTACGACCAGTTGTGTTGTGTTTCATTGAATCAGCTCGATATATCTATAAGGGAACCGTGGAAAGGGAATGAGCTATACAGAAGAATATTCAAAGCATCTACTGAGTTATCAATATTGAATGACGCAACTATATTAAACCTGAGTGTTAAAATGAGTATACTATCAAATACAATAAAAATCTTAACTAATAATGACGAAGCTGGATATAATAACAGCATTGATGAGCAAATTATAGTGAACGCCGATATATTGATAGCTTTATTGATTATGGTAGTTATAAGAGCACGAGTCGATAACTTGGAAGGTCACTTATACTATATAAAGAACTTTGGTCCAATCGATTATTCTGCTGATGGCTATATGTGTTATATCATCAGTAATTTTGATGCTGTGGTATTGCATTTGTCATGTACTATAGAAGGCGATATAAATGGAAGAGATTTATTGTGTTATTCGAAAACAAATTCAATGATATGGAATAGTATAAAAAATAACAATTACGAATTTATACGAGATTCTTTTGATGAGCTAAAGAAACAATATCCCGATGATAATTTACCTGAAAGTAATTTTTTAAAAGGTAAGAATCACCAAGGCGAAAGCTGCCTCATGCAAGCAATTAAATCAAAAAGTCATAAAATTTTTAATCTACTATTAAATGAGAATTTAAAATGGCTTTCTGTCGAAGATATTTTATTTGATAAGGATATAGAAACTAACCAGACCTTATTAATGACTGCTTTGATAGAGGATTGCGCTGAAATTTTTAACGAAATTGTCGATTTCTTGATAAGTAGTATTACTGAAGAAGAGCTTTATGCATATATCAATTCCCAAGATAAATGGAGTAGAACGGTTGGCCACTATATTTTCCATAATTATAAATGGATAAGCACTCTTGGAAAGTATATTAATTGGGAATTGAAAGATATAAATTCACATACTCCATTATTTACATTATGCAGATGTTACGACCACTCAGCTTACTTAGAAATGTTAGAGTTAGCATTTCAAACAATCTATAAGTTACATGGTGACGGATACACTAATTTCATTGCGCATAACGATAAAGTTGGAAACTCTTTATTGCACATCATTCTACGAGGTCTTACGAATACAGAATTATTGACATCCTATAAACATGTCATAGAGATAAATCAGTTAAATTATAAACGACTAACACCCTTGATGTTATACATCAAATATGGACGAGTAGATAATCTTTCTGAAATTTTGAAGCAGAACCGAGTTAACATCAAGTATGAAGAGCCCATAAATTTTCAGAGTGCATTGGATATATTTGTAAACTCATATTTGAAATTTTCAAATAATGAGGTTTCTACAAAGGTTTGTTCCATTGTGTGTAACCACTTATTCGGTATAACATCTTCTTGTTCATCCGAAAAAGTTATAGCCTTAAGCATAAGATTCGAAGGAAAAAGAGAATGGCATTTATACTACTGGGCTGAAAACTCTTTGAGGAAAATATCGGTAAATGACTTGAAGAAATTTACGTATGTATTCAAAAACAAGAACCCATATCTGATAATTCCCCCCAATCTGGTTTTATGGCTAAACTTTGATCAAAATAGTGAAGAACGAATATTCCTGAAACATATAATGAATCGATTAGTAGATCGGTTCAATGTCTTGATCAATGTTCTAAGCTTTTCTCCAGGGCTGGATGCTAAAGAACTCCTACATGGATTCAATGGCTTCGGCACGAATTCTGTTCTGACATTAGAGGCCATTCATACACGAGAAACAAAGAGTAACGAACAAACGTTGTCTCAACCAAAGGTTGATGAAATGGAGTCTTTCCTAAACTATTCTTTGAAAGACTTAACTGTATTTCTTCAACTCTTAACAAAACTTAACAAACTCCTCACAGTTTACGATTTTAAGGAGGCAGATTGCATATACATTCAGAATAGGATTTTACTTTTTGTTCAAGAGCATGGATTTTTGAAGGGTAGCGATACACCTCGAGTTCCTCTCATGCGGGAATATGATCAGAATTTGGCTCCCATGAAAGCACTTTTGAATTTTTTCGTGTTTTTGGAACAATGCTATCTTGAGCTTTCAAATAACGTTAAAATATTAATCCACAAGCTTCATGCGTGGTCTAGTATTTCGCATGAAATTGAGGATATAAACAAGTCTTTAAAGAGTGTCAAAGAACTGGCAGATATACTTTCTTCAGAAGATTTTGTATTCGAGGATACAGTAAGCAAGTCTGTAGTAGACAAAATGTGCTCCGAAGTAAAAAGACTAGAAGACTCCTCAAACTCTCTTTTCGGGATGGGAAATATAATAGAAACAAAGACATCTAGGTATAAAAAATTACTTCAGTTAAAGATAGAAAAATCTACTGTTCTATTGAAGCTCAACCATGAGATTAAAGTAGCACATGAATCTTTGGCTACAGAAATTTCGAAATTTGTGAACATAAGAGGACGGGTATTTAAACTTTCACTAAAGGTATATATCAAATACCTTTTACCTGCTGCAACCTCTCGTTTATCAGAGTACTACAGGACTTTAGGATCACTCACAACAGAATTAGGAGGGTAAAAATATAGCACTATAGTGCGCGGATCAATATCATTAGAATATTCCAGAATTAGAGGACAAGTAGTATTTGTATTTTTATAGATATAGTACGCCGCGATTGATACAGATCAGTAGGTATATTCAAGTTAAATCCATAGGAAATGAGTAGCGATAATAAGGATATTGCCTTGAGCATTATCCATTTTTTGAGACAGAAAGTGAAAAGCAATGAAATTTCTGAAGACTACGCAGAATCAATGGACGTTGCAATTGATTGTATTGCAGATGCCTTCGAAGTCAATAAGGACGACGATTCTAAGGTTGTGACCAGCAAATTCGGAGGAAAAAGATTAGATGAGTTATTGAAAACCTCCAAGTCCTCTACTGGAACCAGTGCTGAGAGCAAGCCAAAGGCTGATGATGGCGCGAGAGATAAGGCGGATGAGTTGAAGACGCAGGGAAACCGTGAAATGGCCTCCAAGAATTTTGACAATGCCATTGCGAGGTATACGGAGGCTATAGAGCTTTACCCACACAATGCCGTCTACTATTCTAATAGAGCAGCAGCGTACTCTTCTGTTGGAAATCACAGTCGCGCGGTAGAGGACGCTAAAAAAGCCATTGAGATTGATCCATCTTTCTCAAAGGCCTACTCAAGATTGGGATTGGCGCACTATGCTAATGGCGATGCCAAGTCTGCTTTGCAGGCGTATGAGAAAGGATTAGAGGCTGAAGGCGCTAACAAATCTGATGCAATGCAAAAAGGATATGAGACAGCTAAACGTAGAGTTGAGCAAGACCTTGAAAGCTCTATCTCGCCCGACATCACTTCCAAGGAAGCAGACTCATCCAGCCGTGGCGCAGGCGAAGGTACGAACGCAGCGGGTGGTGGCTCGATGCCAGACCTATCCTCCATGTTTGGCGGCGGCGGAGGTGGAACCCCATCATTTGCAGAATTGATGAACAACCCTCAATTGATGCTGATGGCCCGCAACTTCCTCTCTGACCCCTCAGCTATGCAAAACTTGATGGGCAACCCAGCTGTTCGTCAAATGGCCGAAAACTTGGGTGGTGGCTCCAATGGTGAGTCGCCAAACCTTTCCGAATTAATGAACAACCCAATGCTCAAGAACTTGGCAAATCTGTTCATGGGTGGAAGCAACAACAACAACGACAACAACAACAATAACAACAATAACACAAACTAAAGAGTTCAATAGCGAGAAATATTCGCTTCTACACTAAATATTTAATTTATGTAAACGTATATATATAACTTAATATCTTCATCGTGTGTATAATTTCGTACACTAATTAACGATCTTTATAGTCCAAATACAGCAGTGCAATGGTTTTAGTGGTAAATTCGCGTCAATTAGTATCAAAAATCTGCAAAACAACTGAAAGTACCAAAAGATGACAGATTCAAGAGAAAGTAATATCTCGACAGATACGATTGCCCGATTATTTCATACCGTTGCTTTTAGGGACAAAAATACCCGCTTTACGGACAAAACATTATCATTATCATCAGAGTACATAAGGCTATTCATAAACGAAGCATTGATTAGATCAAATGAAGAAAGGATAGCGCAAGGGAACAGTTTGTCAAAAATAGATGGATTAGACATCCTCGATGGAGCAAATGTAGCACCTGGAACAACAGAGTCACAAAAGTCTAGAGAAGACGTATTAGGTGGACCCGAAAATGGTGAAGGAACTGACATTCAAGAGGACGAACTTGAAAACTTGCTGTCGGAGCCAAGTACACAGACAAAGACGGCGTTCAATACAGATATAGATATTTCAGATGACATAATAGATACAAAACACCTAGCTAAAGTCGCAGGGATACTCACGTTGGACTTTTGATCAAGACTCTACTTCAACATGGAAAGTTCCCATGTTTGCGACGATCCAGTATTTGTGATTTAATTTCGATCCTTCCATTGCCAGAAACTTATCGACTCCAGTCAAATCGCTTTCGATAGAAATATGCAAGGGCAACGAAATATTTAGTTCTTCAATATCACCGGGTATGTATGACACATTTACATTCAAAGGCACCAGACACCAATTCTCACCGGTATCAAATAGTGAATCGTAAAGATCGAATGACGAGTTCGGATTTCTGAATGTTGTTAATGTTTGGTAGCCCAGTCGTAAACCCATCTCAGATTTTGAAACCTTTGTCTTACCCGTTAAATAAGGAGTAGGTATAGATTTAATAAATGAACTCTCATCTTTCTTATCTGCTTCTTTACTTCCTACTGAAAAGTTGGACACAGGAAGCGTAATTTCCACCTGAGACTCATGATTCGATAAGAGATGTCCCGGAATCTTAGGAACAGTCGAAATTGTTACATGAAGTGGAGTTGGCAATGGATTCTCCACATTAATAAGTATGTTTACCAGACTGTTTAAGCGTATACTCTTAGGATAAGGGCAACCAACAAGTCCTGATAAAGAAATATATGGCAACACTCCTATTGCATTCCACTTAACCATGTACTTAGTCAGAAGAGGATTTCGGTCAGGCAATGCCAACAAAAAATCACATTTACTACATCGATATGACAAACGGGTGCGTAGTTTCTTTGCCAAAGGAAGTAATTGGGACAGTCCTAAGAAGTAGTCTGTAGATTTTTCTCCCAAAGTGCTTTCAGTTCTTAGACTCAGAATATTTTGAGATAACATGGTTTCTTGGTCTGGATGCTCAGACATTTTAGTTGACTTCATTTGAGCATTTAAAAAGTATGCATCCTTCTCCTCATCAAATGTCATAAAATTATTCAATTCCTCTTCATTTGCATTACACTCCTCAACGGAAGCCGTAATTGTAGAGGTTCTAATACCCATAGCTTTAAGAAGATCGTTGTTCCTAAGATCGCTCACAGAAGCTAAACCATGCCTGTTTTCAGGCTTTGCTTTCTCGGAAGATTCGATGTCCTTATTCAATGATTTTCGAACGTTATCAAGCGCCTTAAAATGATCATTTATTGAATCCTCGGTAGATTGTCGTATTATCTTTGTCAAAAAGTTAGGCTTGATTATCAAATCAGTAGTATACTTGTAAGAGCAAAAGGTACAATCCATGGTGAAAACCTTCCCCCCTTGTTTATCTTTAGCACTTATAGTGAGGTTGGAGCTGCACAATGGGCAACAAACACAGTTTCTGTTGCATTCAGTATAACTCTTTTTCTCGAAGGTTGTGAAACAATTTGAACAAAATTTACTCTCAACAGTGAAGTGACATTCATCATAAGAACGGCATTCTTGGCATTGAGGGCAAAAGAATAATCCAGCTATATCACTAAGGTATTTTGGGTCATCAAAGATATTTTTAGCCCTGAAAGTTTCTCTAGTAATCTCTCGTGGTTCATGTTCACGGTGACGAAGCACTTTAAAATTACCCAAACCCCAATCCATTCAATTCATACAATTCATACATTAAAGATTCCTCTATGGTTCTACTGATTATTTGCACACATGAATCAAATCTTGAAATCGAATGAAGGTGAAGAATGAATCAGTTACCTGGCTCGCTCTACTTATATTCAGTTATTTTTATGTACGAATTTCGCTGACACTTAAATTGCAAACTACCTAAAAGTATCACCTTTATTATTATTATTATAAACTCCAACAAACTCCGGCAGGATGTGTGTAAGGAAAGGCCTTATTCGTATTATTGACAACTACAATCGTCAAAGTGAGGAGGAAAGTATTAGTATTGGCGAAGTCTAGCACTAATATATATATGCTAGAAGCACAGATAAACTTGAGAAGTTACTATACAAGTTGAATTAAGGGGGTGGTGAAGATTACATGAAATCGTCGTCATCAAAATTATCATACTTTGAATCAGCAACATCATCATAAAGATCTTTCTTGAATGAGTTGACATTAGTGTTGGCAGCTGGTTTGGCCTTCTTCTTACCTGCACCACCTGTAGCAGTTCCACCCGATTTCTTCAATCTTGCTTGTCTTTCGGCTCTTTCTTTGTCCTTCATAATCACATTCAAAGTAGAGATGACCTTACGGGTGCTCTCAATTGACAATGGCTGCACCAAGTCTCTGATCAAGTCAACGGCTAATGACGAAGAGTAGTTGAGTAAGGAATCGTCAGCAAGACGAGTCAATGAAGAAGACACTGCCTTTCTTAATTTCTCGAAATCCTGCTTGTCAACAGGCTGGAAAAGAGGATGCTCTTCAAGAGGCGTGTCCTTAGTCAAAGTGGTTGAAGGTTCCTTGCTGGCAGCCAACTTGGCAGCCTTTTCTCTCGGATGCTCATTGATATCAACATTTACACCCAAGCCGCCAAATAAGTCTGCTGCATTATTCAAATCGGAATTCAACTCGGCCTTCCTCAACATTTCCTGTCTACTTTTCTCATCAAGTTTGTCGATATCCAAAAGAGCCTTCTCGCCCTTCTTCGCAGAGCTTTTCTTTGCCTTGGACTCTTCCTGCTTCTTCTTCAAAGCTTCTTTCTCTGCCTTTTTCTTAGCTTCCTCTGCTTCTTTTTTGCGCTTTTCTTCTTCTTCATCTACATCCCAGGAATCTAATAATGGTCCATCATCTTCTTCGTCTTCCCAAGAAGCAACTGCTGCTTTGTTGGATCCAACGTTAAAATCTTCGTCTTCCCAGGACATTTTAGTCTCTCTATGATCTCTATGATATGACTTAACAGTCCGATTTCCTTCGCCTTTCTTTCAATTTAAATTTTATAATTCCGGGTTACGCTTTTCAAATTTGTCTAGTACTATGAGAATGCCTTAGATGTTCCAAGATAGTCGTAGTACCATGATTTCTTACGAGCGTATTGAAGAGATCCATCCCATATGACTTATAGCTGTGATCTCCTGAAAGACGTAGGGTACTGAGAAAACTAATGAGGCTTTTCAAAGATCAAGGTATACCAGGAATAAGCAATTCCGAAGTGTTGGAAAAATGGCTATTGCTTGAAAATGGCATTAAAGCACATCGAGGTTTAGCGGTCAGAAAAAGTGAACTCGGAGGAGCAGGTCTTTTCTTCAAAGCGAGTGAGGAGGACTTAAAAAGGAACGAAGATATTGAGTTACTCCGCATCCCCTCTCAGTCTGCCCTTGATTACATGTCCTTGTTGCAAATACTTGAGGATGTGAAGACCGATGAAGCACAACGGAAACAAGACACACCCAAAGAGTCTGACATCATAAAACTCGTTATACGATCGTTCAAGCCGCAGGGTGAAATGGAAATATTATTTGCCTATCTTGTTTCGTTTGCCATCTGTAAACAACTCAGACATAATAGTAAGCAGTCTCGTTCAGTTTTGCAAAAAATGGATCCATATCTAAACTTATTGCAAAATACACCTACTATGGGCTTTCCCGAAGGTGAATACTTCAAGGACCATGTTATAGAACTGATGGTGGAATTATATAACCGTCTTCGATCGTCATACGTTAATTTGAGACACGACATAGGAGAGCTTGATATCGAATTACGTGAAGCGATCTCTGTTGAGCAGTACATTCAGATATATGAGGCTGTAAACTCGAGAGTATTAGAAATTCCACATGAGTCGGAAGATGAAGATGCTGATGAATTTTATACCAATGTGACACTCGTTCCTTTTCTTGATTTTGCTAATCATAACTGCAATATTTTGAATAATGCATTCTATGATATAGATAGGGAGTCGAAAGATATAATTTTAACTTTCAAGTCTCTGTTTATCTCAAGTGAAGAGACCGAAGTTACTATATGCTACTCGCCTACGGAATCTATTCCACGCTTCATCAGAACTTACGGATTTATTCCTGAAAACCAAAGTGTGCAGTTGATTGAAATGAAAATTCCCGAGGATTTGATTAACAAATATGTCAACCGTATTCAGAAGACAAAAGATGTCCCTTATCACCTTATAATGAAGTGGATGCAGATTTCACCTTATTATCAGCTAGTGGTGTTTCCGGAGGCCGTTTACATCAACTACTTCAATAGCAAACTACCTTTAATTTTTATAGATGGACTTGAGTATGATTCTCAGTGGGAGAAGACGGCCTACAAAGTATTTCAAGAGTCAAGTGAAGAAAGTATATCGGAATCCCAATTTAGCGAAGCGATTGTGCCTATCTTGAAAGAGCAAGAATACAATTACGACTACGTTGCTGGTATCGACCAGGTCGCGGTCAAGGTGGGCTCTGTCTATCCTGATGTGGATGATACCTTAGACAGCTTAGATCGTACTAGTGATGAGTACTTCGAGACGCTAGTTCGTAAATGTACTGCATTTATCCAGGAGATAACACGAGTGCTGCTCGCTGAGGCTCCAAGAGCACCGCCTGCGGGCAACACCTTCGCTGACCTCGCCAGCAAATACAAGGCATACATTGACAGTGTGCTGAGATCGCTCTTGTCTGCCGAGTCAGAGGGCTACGATGTTGTTCTACCTTTCAATCTAGCTAATAAAGAGTGGGAGACTGCATATAGATCGAGTCCGAGAATCATGGACCTTGAGTAGCCCTTCGTTGACTGTTCTACCCGAGTTAATAGTATACCATTGCATAGTTTATGACTACTAAGCGTATCTCTGTTATTCACTGAGTAATAAGAGATGTATTTGTAAGTATAAGGCAACGGCATAAATTCCTACGAAGAAGCCTAGGAACTCTAAAGCAATTATCGATCACATCATCGAGTCTTGAATGTAAGCATTCTTTATGCTTCTTGATCATTCAGCTCACTTTGATACGTAACTGACTAACTACTGTTAATTCATCCACAGTTAATGACCTTATTACTGAGCTCTCTAAACCATTTTGATTTACTAATCACTTGCTGTGATCAGAAAAGAATGTCGAATATTCGAATTTGTCAGAAGATGCAGGGCCGCGACTCGACGTAATTGAGTATAAATTCATGGGAATATCCTTCCATTTTGTTCCTGAACCTTAAAAATATAATAACTCAGAAACTTTATAACATAATAGTAAAAAATGGTTGAAACTGTTTCCTCTACTGAAGACTTTAAGTCAGCTATCTCATCTGGAGTGGTTGTGGTTGATTTTTTCGCCACATGGTGTGGACCTTGTAAGATGATTGCTCCATTGTTGGAGAAGTTCTCCAAGGAGTACCTGCAAATTAAGTTTGTCAAGGTTGATGTTGATGAATTATCGCTGGTCGCTAGTGAATACGGCATTAGTGCTATGCCTACTATCTTGATTTTCAAGGATGGTAAGGAAATTGACAAGGTCATTGGTGCCGATCCAGGTGCTATCAAGCAAGCTATCTCAAAGTATGCTTGAATCGACACCACCTGAAAAGAGAAAAAAAAAACTTATCTAGCTTTCCTAGTTATCCAAATATACAAATGTATCTGATTATCACGTAGATTTAATATAGATTCAATGAATTCATATCAATTGAAGTTATTTACATTGTGATTTCATGTGTAGCTGGTATCGTTAAATTAAATCTTATTTTATATACTTTTAAATAAAAGCCTGCTTCATGTTCATCATTATCCACACCGGAGCAAGCAGTTTTCGTCTGCTCCGAGAGACGAACTGAATTGATTCGGTGTCCTGCTTTATGTTACATTTTCCAAAATCATCCAAGTTATATAATTAGCTATCCCTGGAGTTGAAGCTTCTGATGAAAGAATTGACTATGTTCAAGTTTGTCAAGTCAAGCCAGTCGACCTCGACTGGTGCATCTATATTTAATCTTCTCATTAGGAAAATGAGAATGGTCTCATAAATAAGGTAGTATTGTCTCAAATTTTGCACCATCGAGATCCGCTGTTGTCTGAAGTGGTTCACAACAGAATATATTGGATCGTACTTTAACTCAAAGCTTTCATTATTCAGTAGCACTTTAATCAAGGTGTCTATGATACACAAGGTACCAGTGCGTCCACATCCAGCGGAACAGTGAATCAAAGTGGGTATTTCTTCAATATTGGCGCAACATTGATCAATTATAAAGTTTTTCAAGTCTATAATTGACAAGAGATCGTTGGGTTTCAATAAGGATCCCATATCAGGCCAAGATAAAAGATGAATCTGAAAAACTTTGTGACGGATAACGTTGTCCATCTCAACTTCAAAAGTACGAAGAACAATTTTATTGTCGTTGTTGAAACAAAGCGATTCAACCATGTTGACAGCGATTGTATTGTGGTTTGACTTGTATATTCCGGATTCCCAAAAGGCGGAACACTTGGTCACTCCATTTTCACGTTCACTTGTTAAAGAAACTATGATTGGAATCTTATGGTTGACCACACATTTCCAAAAGTCACCAATTGTCTCATTCATAGGACCTTGTGTAGCAATATACCTCAAACGTTTCTGAATATTATCCAACTGGGTTAAATCACGCAAGGAATTCGGAGGATAAATATAGGAAGCGTTAATATAATCACACAACTGTTCCTTCTTAGTGATCTGAGGAAGATCATTTAGTTTCACTCTGGAGTGCTCAAACAAAAATATATCTTTATATCTGTTCTTATGGCCATACTCGATGCCTGAGCTTATAACAGGAACACTAGTGGGTACCTCTTGGACAACTGAGCCACCAGGGGTAGTTGTCTCTTCAGAGATCTTAGTGCTTACACTGTTCAGAGAAAAGGCATTCAAAAGTCTTTCCTTCTCGTCCTTTTCAAGATTATTGAAGTCGTGCAATAACTTTTCTGGTCTGCTCAATGAGTTGTATATCCACTGAGGAAGAGCAGACTTACCTCTGAGCGAGATGCCTTCAAAGTTCTTCGAGAGCTCTTTTATCCATGTATCGCTGTCATCAATTCTATCGGTGAAAAACTCTTCATTGTGTCTCAATTTGAAAGTGGGTCTGGGTGTAGCAGGTAATTTGAATTTCGATAGTACTGGAGATCCCTTGGGCTCATCCATCAAGCCTTTGAGGCTCGCAAGGTGCGAAGTAGAGTTTAATCGTGCATGCGCACTATTTGCTTGGGGTACGGGATGCTGGTCCGCGTTCTCTTTAGGGGGTATGAAAGTACCAGACTCTATTAGATCCCTAAATTGTGAATGAAAATCCAAAAACGTATCGTTTAGCAAGTATAACGGCGCCCTTCCCCAAAAGCCATGGTTTACAAACTTTTTGACAATGTGAAACAATCCGGACGAGCTGCCAATTGTGTCATAGAGCAACACTGAGGGAAGAGCACTACTTGCGCGACCTTCTTGTTCTCCATAAAAAGCGTTTTCCGCTTGCGAGCACATCGCTTCATGGTCTTCGTGTGCATTATAATATTTCTCAAATAAGCTTTTTTCGCTAATAGGTAACGAATTTATGCATCTGGTTAAGTCATAATTCTGTCGTTTCAATAAGGTCAGAGGTAAGCATACATTTATCGCGCCAGATATATGCGACTTGACATAATCGGTAAAGGGTCGGATATCTATAATCATAATATCACGCACTCCATTTGGATCCGTAATAGCGCGGTCTATTAGTTCCTTAGTCAGAGTAGTGCTTAATAATTGAATGCTAGAAGCAGATTCGCGTGCAAGCCTCTCTATTGCTTCCTTGTGGTCATTCGCTCCTCCGGATGAGGAGCGCGATGGAATGCCACTACGTAATCTCAATGAGATATCCAAAGATGGAAGCACCAATGACCGAGCACCCAGGAATTGGGACTCATTGGAGGCCCCTGTTGCAGGAACATCAATAGAACCAAAACGCCTCGTAGCACACGGTTCATTGTCGTTGTAAGTAGACCGTTCAGGCATGACAGACGAAAGCGGTCCTGAGCACGAATCGAACGAGGGCTCGATTGCCGACTTTACTTTGGGGTGTTCGTCGTTTGCACGCGTCGTCTCTGCCGCGCCTAGCTCGTAACTTGTGGAAGGAAACTTCTGCTTCGCGAGGGGAAGTTGTAGATTCAACGGGTTACGCTTCTTGTAGGTCGCGGAGGCGTTGTCGTCCAAAAGGGTGTCCGTCGAGTGGATCGAGTCGTTGCGAAAACTCCGTCTGCCGCTGCAGCTGCTGGAACTGTCACACACCGTGACGTCGGAGTTGAACGACGACACTGAGCTGTTGACGGTCTTGTGTAGCTGTCTGGGCTCTGTTTCGCCAGCCCTGGCTGCCGCGCTCTCAGTTCTAGACTTTTCTGCAGGTCTCTCATTTCCGCCCTTCGAACTGAAGTAGTCGCCGTCTCTGTCTCTTGTGATCTGTCCCACTGGCGGGAACGTGAAGTTGGGTGAAGCACAAATACCTGGTATGCTTCCCATCCTGTTTTATATCTATTAATCTTCAACCGTGTTTGCTGCTTGTTGTTTTTTGCCCCCGATGTTTCTTGCGACTTACTCTAGTTCTTTTAACTATGCAACCGCTTCTTTTTTTTTTTAGTATCTATATATCCTTCTCCTATATCTTTGCTTTTACCCTGTGTTCCTATGTTTCCTTTCTGACTTTACCTCCTGTTGCCACTTATCTGGCCTCTTCTACGTTGTTTTTCTTCACTTTGGATCTCGGTGATTCAACCTCCAAATAAAACCCGAGTCCTCTGTGCTCTCCCTTAGGTCGACCTGATAGCTTCGCTAATCTTCTATAATAAGCTAATCACCTAATTTATTTACTTTATCAACCAAAGCTGTCTTTAATTTTAAAGCGTTGTAAGAACTAACTATATATATATGAAAGAGTTTTATTTTTTTTTTTTTTGGTCCGTTTAGCTGACTGCACCGGTACGATTTTCAAATCGCAAAGCACACGTCAAAATGTCATCATTACGTAGTTATTAAATGTATAGTATAAATATATGACGTATCTAAATATAACTAAACAATTAGCAATGGAGACACGGAAAAAAAGGGCACCAGAGCCACTAGGGGGCAAGTTGGTATATGAGTAAAGTAAGTAGATGATATTGAGATATACAGGAAAATTAGAAAACGATATTAGCGCCTTCGTCTTTTGGATTCCCTAGGTTTGTCGTCACTTGTAGCAGCCAGAAGAACCGTAGAAGGAGAGGAAGCGGGTTTAATTTTTAGCTTTATTTTAGGCAAAGGGGGATCGGGAGTAGAGGAAGTCGAGGATGTGTCATTTGCAGCATTTGAAGGTGCGACGGTGACAGAACTCCGGGAGTTTCTGTGTCTAGCCCTTTGTTTCACAGCAGAATCGTGGGGCAGAGAGGCCGGAGGAGAGTCGTTGGCGCCGCACACCACGATCTCTTCCTCGTCGTCAAATAAGTGGGGGGCGTCGACCTGGTGGCGGGCGTCGTCGATCAATCGGCGGTAGTCAGACTCGTCCTTAGCGACGCCCGAGCGAAGGAGCTTGCGCATGAGCTCGCTGTCTTTTTTTGCGTGCGGGTCTGCGTCCGTCACTATCGCTGGCGGGGTGGGCGGGTTTTCAGGCACGATACGGTGCACGGTGTTCAAGCTGTTGCTCAAGCCATCGAAGTAGATCTCATTGACGTTGAGGTTCCTGGAGGGGTCGAGGTTTTTCTCGCGCAACTTTCCCAAGCTGGCTAGACCCTCTTCGTCCTGCTCAGACTCAGGCAATATCTCACCGCACTGCAAGGCTGCTCCGTCCTGGGAGGTGTATTCCTTTGCATGCGCTATTCGGCTGTGGTTGAGAAACCCCTGCGCGGAAGAAAAATTGCTTCGATGGCAGTCTGGACATGTAAGCTTGACGACTACGCCATCGGTCCTTCGGTAGAGGCACCCTATGCTAGCCACCAGGCGAATGTGGGCCGACGACGGCCGGAGCGACGATGTTGTAGATCTCGTGCGATACGTAAACTTGGGCTCGCCGTGCTCGCCCGCGGACACACTTGAGCTTAGGGGCACGTCCGGTGACGATCCCGCCAGCGAGTACGAGTACCTCGCGCTCATCGACTTGCTCAACAAATCGTGGTATTTTCTTGTGAATTCGTTAGGCTCATGGTCGAGCTTCTTCAGGGACGGAATCTCGAAAAACTTTCGAAGGGTGATCATCTGTGACTCGCACTTGCCTATTTCCTCCTTCACCAATGTTAGCTCTCGGTGCTTGAGGCGTATCTCCAAGTCTATTTGGCTCCGTATGATATCTCGGAGCTTTTCTGCCGGTATATCGTTCAACTTACCTTCTATCAACTCGGACGCATCATTCTCCTCTTTGTCCCTCGTTTGCTCCACCACTTGGTCTGGTCCACTCTCACTCACCCTTCCGTTCGCATCTTTCGTCTTTCGCTCGACTCCTATCTGAACGCTTTTAGCTCTCAGCATGCTCACAATAAAGTTGACACAGCTGGGTAAAACGTCTGTAAAGATACAAATGGTACTCTATGAAAAAATTATATCTTTGCCTTCATTACCTGCCGTGCAACAGTTGTTTTTCGAATGTCTATAGATGACGGGTACTGCAGATAAGTTTATTGAGGCACGATAATTTCCACCAGTTGGTGATACTTGGGGCATTCTCTATGTACCGTAGAATAGCTATACATAAGGGGCAGGGCGCTAGAATAACAAGTCAATCGGGTCTTTACCCTTCTGGCACATTCTCATGATATCGCCGTAAGACAATTCCCTCTTCGTGGCTGAGGGCTCTTTTTTCTCTTTCCTCACTCCTCTCTCAGCCTGTGTTTTCCCTTTTGAATTCACGTGTTTCCTTGAATTGTTTTCAGAAGACACACATCTGTTACTTTTCTTCTGCTTCTGGCGAGGAGTACTTCTGGTGGTCTCTTTCTCTGGTTTCGGATGCTTCTTTTTGCCTTTCTGATTGCCGCCGCTCGCCGACACTGTCTCCTTGTTTTCTTTGTGAATAAGTGGATCGTGTAACTCTGTGAAAGTAATTGGCGAATCTGTATAGTAATCTATGGTCCTCTTGACCGAGCTTCTGAACTCTCTCTCTCTATTGATGGATTCGTGAATTCTGTTGATCTCAATGTCCAACTCCTCCTGATTAATTACAGACTCTTTAGCTCCATCCAAGCCGAATTGAGAGCTATAAGGTGTTGATGTAGCCTTGAAACTGGGAGCCTGTTCCTCAGATTGCTCTTTCTCTATGAAAATATCCTTCAAATAGTCAATCAGAAATTCGTCTTGCTTGGCGCTTAAGGGTTTCCTGGTGAATTGGTCTTCCTGCTCAGAGTACTTTGGAACATACGTTCTATGCACCCCACGTCTTTTTCGCTGCGTGTTCTCAAATCTTGGTTTAGTTTGTAGCGGCTTTCTTTGACTTTGTTTCAATAATCTGCCTGTGCCATAATCCGCAACATCTGAGCGGGCCTCGTTAGTAACAGCGACGTTAGTGTTCATAAAATAAGATGTGATTATCGTACCTCGTCCATCATTGAAAACTCTAAAATATTTATGGTTTTTCATATCCCCTAGCCATTTAATAAGTGTATTATGGCTTTTTTGTATTCTTATGACAGTGTAAATGCCTTATTGCAGCCAAAATAATGAAGCATAGGCGGATATCTTTGCGCGACATATTTGTTTCATAGGAGACATTGATTTAACTCTGCGACATATTTTGATAGCTCAAACAAAGTGACAACAGGAAGACTATACATTGATTTAGCGTTGCAAATTAAATTATGTCAAACGATAACGTAATATATCCTTCAGTTCATTCCTTGAGTAACTTGAGTCTCACAGATTCTTCAAAGTCTGGCTTTGGATACAATCCTTATAAAGGGCCATCTTCAAATGCAATATCACAAGAAACATCAAATATTTTAATAAATAAGAAAACGGTCAGTCTAACGCCTACATCTTTTGATTCAATTTATGACAGAAACATCTTAAAGAAGGTGCCGGAAATCAGTTTATCCTCCTTCAGCTTTTTATTTTGTGAAATAGTTAACTGGACGAGAAGCAATTCGAAAGGTATCCAGGACTTAGAACAAAGATTGAACACTCTAGGTTATCAAATAGGGCAGAGGTTTCTAGAATTGGTAAAGACTCGTGAGGGCATCAAATACAGCAAACGTGAAATAAGAATCCTTGAGATTCTACAGTTCATTCACGGTGCATTCTGGAAGTCAATCTTCGGTAAAACTGCCAACGAACTAGAGAAATCACAAGACATAGAGAATGAATACATGATAATTGACGACATTCCTTTGGTGTCTAAATTTATTAGTGTGCCTAAGGACTACGGTAATTTAAGCTGTTCAGCTTTCACGGCTGGAATTATCGAAGGAGCATTGGATTCTGCATGTTTCCCTGCAACTGTCACTGCCCATTCTGTTCCGAAGGAAGGATTGCCCCTCCGTACAGTGTTTCTTATTAAGTTTGATGAACTGCTTTACACAAGAGAAAACTTAAGATTCAACTAATGTGAACTCTCATGACATAAATTATTTCGACCGTGACACAAAACTTGTACTAGGAAAATTGTGTCGAAAAATACGTAGTATATAGAAGCATATATTTGTATCGTTGCATGAATAGAAGATACTAGAGAAGAGGCAGCAGGATGGGTATAACTATTAGACAGGCCACTATACATGATATTCAGGCTATGCAGAATTGTAATTTGCATAATTTGCCTGAAAATTATCAGTTGAAGTATTATATGTACCACATTTTATCATGGCCTCAGGCAAGCTTTGTTGCCACAACATATGAGACCGATCTTGATGGTATAGAGGAGGATATTATAAAGCAACCCAAGGCAGATAGTGCTTACGTCCGTCCCGGAGAGAAGGTCGTGGGATACGTTTTGGGTAAAATGGAAGACGATCCAGATGCAAAAGATAAAACTCCCCATGGACATATCACTTCTATTTCGGTTATAAGGACATACAGACGAATGGGTGTGGCAGAGAAACTTATGCGTCAAGCTTTATTTGCGATGAATGAATCTTTCAATGCTCAATATGTGTCTCTCCATGTTAGAAAATCCAACCGTGCTGCTTTGCATTTGTACAGAGATACTCTCAGCTTTGAAGTGACTTCTATAGAAAAATCATACTATCAGGATAGCGAGGATGCATATGCAATGAAAAAGGTGCTAAAGAGAGAAGAGTTGGAGCCCTATCTTTTCCATAAATCGGATGTTGTGGATGATTTGTCCTCAGATCTTTTACAAGAGGCATGAACTCTGAAGCATTTATATTAAGTTATACTTATTATAATTTATTAAGTATCGCTAATTTAATATATAATAATCTGAAATGCAAAAATGTACGTGAAAAAATTCATTGTATAAAAATCGGTAATAGTCAATATCCAACCCAATGGAGAAATTAGTAACGCTCTTTGAGTCTTGATGCAACAGTCCGTAAATTACCGTAGACTTTTCCAGGTGGTGAACCCAATATTAAAGAAACAACTGCCTCTCTGGCCATTCTTATATGTGTGAAACCACCCAAAATATGAATCTTCGAATCTGCGAGCACTATTCTAGTTCTTGTGGCATTTTCTATAGCGAATTTGGTCCTTCCGTCTTTACCTGCAATTCTACCAATCGCTCTAGACAAATGATCACCATTAAGCGTCTTTACGTCCTTGACCTCAAAAGTCTCGATGTAGAGATCGTCCAATCTTAAAAGGGCGATTGCATCATCCACATCGAATCCCAATGTGAACGCCTTGATGAAATCTGCACCCTTCTGCAAAGCACCTTCGTCTTCAGTGAATTTGTTTGTCCTTAACTCCACTGTCTTACTTTTCAAATTCATACGAACCTGTAATTTCAAGTGTTCAACTAGGGGAGGATATATTTTAGTCCAATTATTCTTCAACGGTGTCATCCTGTGAGGAGGAACAGGCACTTTTCGTGTCTCTAGTTTGACCTTCATCCCAATCTTCCCCGCTGCAGCAAATTTTGGCTTACCTGTCTCGTCTATAACCATTCCTTTCTTTTCTTCTTGTTGCTCAGGTGCCGCATCTGTGTCCTTAGGAGCACCAGAAACGTCTATTAACATCTCCTCTTCCGGTTCTTCTGCGCCTTCAATGTTAGACCTTGAAGGTAACTCGACATCCTTGTCCTTTCTTGCTGTAGGAGCAACCATTTTTGATGCTTTGCTTCTATGGGTAATGTAAAAGTAATATACTAACGCTAGGGAAAGAAATCTCATCGCATGCAAAAAATTTTTTGTCACGTGAGTTACATACGTCCCACTGATAGCTGGACAGGTCCCTGCTTATCTGATCTTCCAGTGACAAATGGCATGTTCGGAATGCTACTGTTGAAAACATTACTAGATTGTTGGTCTTCAAGCTATCATTTTGCAAAAACAATCAAACTTACTTGGAAATCAAGTTCCAAGGCAAAGAAGCTGGTATAATATCCTCCATTAGAAGGCGCGATAAAAAAATTATTCTGATATACCCCAGAGACTTATAAAAATCTGATTCAAAACTAAGGCATAAACTAAGAGTAATTAAGAAGAAAACATTTACAGGTTTCTCCATGTGTGTTCAAGAATAGACCGAAGTTAAATAAAGTATCAAAAAACATAGAATAATCACAGCGATGTTTCTTAACCGAGCAATCGCTCTATCGAGCACAAAGAAAGCTGCTTTAATTCTTGATAGAAGAATGAAAACGTCTAGAATTCTACAACACTCGACTAAATCTATAAGGGTGCCCGGTATTGCCGCACTCTCTTTTAGAAGTGTTCTGGGGTCTTCTGCGTATTTCAGCACGTCAACTATGATGCACAATAAAATGAGGCAGTCCAAAGACGGTCACAACGGCAAAGTATCTAAAGAGTCGCTTTTAGCCCAAGCGACCGGTTTTACATCTAGACTTCTCGTACATATCAAATGGCCTCTAATGCGGAATGACCGACCCTTTTCCGTTGATGACTTTTCTGCTTTTTTCTCATGGTTAGTTATGGGAAATATTTTGTGGATCATTCTCGGAACTACAACATTTGGACTAACGACAATGTATCTAGTCCATGCATATGAAAATATAAAAAGGTCTGTCTATGTTAGTGATGAAGGTGATAATGGCAATAAAAAATCGATAGATAAGAGTACTTTGGGCTATCTCACTAGCAAGATTTTATCACAGGGTCTAGGCATTCGCTTTGAGTTTAAAAAGGGGTTTGTTTTGCCCAAAATGATTGATGGAAAGTTGCAGTTCCGTGATTTCAACCTTTATTTCTCAAATCAAGCGGATGGTAAGAATGCTTCTAATGAGGATGTACTTTCATTTTCTGGTAATATTAAAACTATGGACATAGCGCTTTCATTTAAAAAGTGGTATGATGGAAATGGATTGATAGATGATGTTGAGATTCATGGTCTTGTAGGAAAGGTTTTGAAAGCTAAAAATGAGCCTACAGGAGATAAAGAAAAAGATTCTGCTTCGTTGCGGGCGGCCCAGAGAGACCAGGTTATGGAAGGTGACAAAAGAATAGCAGAACCTATGACCAGTATGAGACTGCAAATTGAGAAACAGCTCATTTTTCTTCCATCGTATGAAATTTCCAATTTCAAATTACGTGATTCTTATTTAGAAATTTATGAAGATGAATCAAGTGTTCCATTGCGAATCTCTATTTTTAATTGTGACCTTCCAAAATTGCGAGGTAATAAGCTTTTAATTGATTTCTTGAGTTCAAGCAGTATATCTGGTTCGATAAATGGGTCACTTTTCACTTTGTACAAAAGACAAAATTTTAATAATTCTAAAGGCGATGAAAAGGTTGTCAGGTTCACTTTGAACGGAATTAAATTAGGAAATATGGCATCAAGTAGTACTAGACTGAGATTAAACTGGATTGTTAATGGCAAGGCAGAGATCACGGCAGATATTACTTTACCTGAATTAGAAGGATCAGAAACTAATTTTGTTCTCAGTAAAGAGTACAAACGTATCTCACGAGCATTTTCTGAATTATTGCGGGAAATGACAAGCGTCCCTTGTGATGATAAAATAGTCAATAAAAATGACAAGTATGAAAGCAATCTATTAAAAGGTGCTTTGACGGCCATTTATCAAACATTCACAAGTGATTCCCATGAAATTAGAGAATTGAACGAAAATGAGAAATCATCTCAATATATGATTATTAATGTCGGAATCAAGTTCCATGACTTGAAAGCATCTTTACCATATGAACTTCCTGCTGCATCATCTTCATCGGTACCGTTCATTAGTTTACAAAATTTGCGATCGTTGATATCATATATAAATGATATTCAGACAAGTCGTGACTCCCCCATTACTATAAAGTCTACTGTGATACATAAAATCAATGACATGAATGATTTGAACGACTTATATCACAATAAAATTCTAGATGAAATCGTAAGTGATATTTACGAAGAACTTTTGAGAATGGTTAAACTTGAAGAAAAAAGGATAATAAAAGAAAAATCATCTCTATGGTCGCATTCACTTTCTAGCCAGTTACTTCTTCTAGGGTTAGGAGTTCTTGCGTAGTCTATTTGCATTATAAAATTTAAGTAGCATTCTATATTTCAATGTACATAACCGTTAGGAATCGTCGTTTTTTCGTCTTGAGGGACTTCTATCTCTTGAATTCTCATTTCTAGGGGCATTTTCTCTGGATCTATTTTTCATTGGTACCAGAATGGTTTTATCTCTTCCCTGAAGCTCAGATATCAACTCATCTTCAACTGGTTCTGCTCCTATTCCAAGAGTTGCTCCTCTTTTCCTCTTTTCTAGGTCTGGGGTTCTCGGCCTCCTACTAGACTCGTTCTTCCAGCCCATACCTCTCAAAAGTGCGGCACCAAAACTCTCCACTGGCATTGTCTTATATTCCTTTTCTTCTATCTCTGCAGGAGGATCTGTTTTCAATATCGCATCTCTCGATATCCGTATGACTTCGCCATTATCCTGACCTAAATCTTCGCCATTTAATAAGGAAATTCTAGCCTGTCTTTCAAGACCTGATACATTAGACTCATTGCTGTTTTCCTTCTTCTGTGTGTTCAAGTCCTCGTCATTTGAGTTTTCGATGTTGTAATCACTCTTTTTTTTTATAACATCTCGTATTGAACTTCGTAACGAGTCTTGATGTATGATAGGAACAGTTTGTTTCTTCTTGCTTTTATCATTACCTGATGCCCCTTGTTTTCTATCAAATGTGTCTATATTTACTATTCGATCTTCGTCCTCCGAGTCTGATTCTGATAGATTTAAAATATTCTTTTTTGATTTCTTCACATCATGAGACCTGAGGCCCTTATCATTTTTCTTAGAATTTAAAGGAGGTCTAGTAGATCCATTTGACCCACTGTCATTCTTCTTATTCAACTTGAGCTGGAATGAGACCATTTGAATAATAACCCTAAAATTCAATTAGCAGCTCTTAAATTAGTTATCGCGATGATATCTTAGCATCAGACACGAAGCGCGTTCATCGTTACTAACATAACATATTCAATATATAATACACTCGTCAAAAAGACTCGCTCCATGAGATATGTATATTCCGAAGGACGATGAAATGTATAAAGTCCATACGGATGAGAATGAGTATCTCAGTTCTTTAGAGAGTAACCCCTCGCTTTTCACAGACCAGGAACATTATTCCTCAAGCTTTAGCCAAACTATGTCACTAAATTCTATAAAGGACATATCAGATATTGAGGAACCAGAGACTCAAGAAAAGTTCAATGATATTGACAATTCAAATAGTTCGAAATACACTAATGAAGTGAGAGGTAACCTAATGAGTATTCTTTGTGGTAAACAGGAAAATGGGAGTAAAGAGAATAAACTAAACGCGGTCTCGTCTTGCAATCAACATAATAAAAGAGACATTGACAAATCTGAAGATACACCCAAAAGCCTCAAACATCCAAAAGATTCTACAGATGAAATTGAGCGCAAGATATATAATGAAAAGGTCAGAACATTATCGGCAAGAGAAATCTTGGCTGGAGGACGGAGTAATCTGAGCCAAAACGAGAAAAAAAGAAGTAAGAAGAATCAAGAGACTGTTCAGGATGGTATCATAGAAATAGCCAGTGATAATGAGGACCAAACCTCAGAGTTAGAGAAGAAGATATTCGGGCAAAATGCTAAAAGGACGTCTGTCAGAGATGCTTTCAAAGCATTGGGAGGAGGTGGAAACAGATATCCAAAACAGACCCGTTCTTTACCAGTAACCCTCAAAATTAGTCCCGACTTATTATCTAAAGTAGAAAAGGAAAGTAATCCCTTTTTCACTAGAGGAAATTCTTCCATTTCTTCATCTAGGGATATTCTCAGCTTACACCAGGCATTGATGCAAGATAATTCATCTAAACACAGGAATCAATACAATGATGAAGAAGCATCTGTTGATATAAATACTGATAGTGACTCGTGTGATGAGAATTATGCAGAGTATAACCCCATAGTGAACTCCCTTCTGGTGAATTCTTTCATCCCTTCTTCAATAGACGGTGTTTTTAATACTTACCAAGATGATACACAGCTAGACCGCAATAGTTCTTATATTGACTCCAGTTTCAAGCGCCGAAGGCCATCAGAAGCTATCTCGAATAATCTTGCAACGGAAAATGATGACGTAGTTTTATCTCTAGATACATCACCATGTTCATCGGAATATCAAATACTGAAGATAGAATTTTGCAATGAAAAAGAATTCCACAACTACATTGAGAAGAGGTTTGAAAACACGGAATTTGGTTCCATGCATGCCTTGCATAAGTTATACTCTCAATTATTGGAACCACACATCGAGATGAAATCCATAAATCTATTATGGACTGATCAATTTCGTCCCCTTAAGGTGGCTGATCTTTTGATGCCCTATGAATACTTGAATTTTATGAACACATGGTTGCATGAAACCTTTCAGAGATTGTCTTCTCCTTTGTTTAGACCAAAACCTGGTGCCTTTGTGTCAAAAAAACAAAAGAAATCTGAATTTGAATCATCACTTGAGTATTTTCCTGGAGAATTTATATTTCTGGAATCCGAAAATCCAAAAATGGATTATTTCACCCCTTTATTGATTATTTCAGGACCTTTAGGCTCGTGCAAGTCTAGCTCTATATACGCTGCTGCTAATGAATTGAATGGATATGTGTATGAAATTAATGCGGGACAGTTTCGAGGTAAAAAGGATATTTTAAATGTTTTAAGAGAGTTCTGTACAACACAATTAGTGCATCAAACGAAAGAATCAAAACAATTTCAAAAGGGCCTTGTCTTATTGGAGGACTGCGATGTCCTCTTTGAGGTAGATAAGAACTTTTGGCTTGCTGTTCAAGAAATATTATCCTTTTCCCGAAGACCATTAGTATTAACATGCCATGATCTTTCTCTTATACCTCCAAGCATACTAAAGTTAGCCGAAGAAGAAAACTCTATAATTAAAATAGACGATCTAAGACCAGTGGATCGTAACACATATAACCTATACTTACAGCTCTGTTGTCTAAATTCTGGCTATGATGTTGAAGAAAAAATTTTGGATAAAGTATTAGACGAGAGCAAGAACACAAATGGTTATGATTTAAGAAAGTCACTAATGACAATCCAATTTTTATGTCAACGGTTTTTGAAATCATCGCAGAACTTCATAACATTGACAGAAATCAAAGAATCTCGAAATGATATTAACGTTAATGAAAATAATAATGAATTAGGTGAACTTGTAAATATTCTTGACAGTTTCTCATTAGCTGATGTTCTTCAAAATAATTCACTTTCTTCTATTAAACAAAAAAAACAAAAGAATGAACTATCCAACACATACCATATCGATGATTCTCTACATATAAAACAAAAACCCTTGCCTTACGAGACTAATATCGGTAAATTCTTATTTCAAAAAATTTCAGTTGAAAAATCGGAGCCCATCCTTAGAAAACCTTTCAGTGAAATACGAGATATAGCATCTACCTACGTTGGCTCTAGATCAAAAAAGTTGCCTAAATTATTACGCGATAACTTCTCAGAGCGAGCATTGCGGCCTAAGCCATCTGATATGACCAGCTCAGTTAGTCCTGGTTTTGTTATGGATAGCACAGGTCTACCAGATAGTTCAATTCTTACCTATTCCACTCAATTTGCATATATGGTCGATATAATACCATTCATAAGACACTGGTCCCGCTACCAGAGGAATCTTGATAGAATCGAACAGGAGACCATAGAAAAGCAGAATATTAGTCTCAAGAGATTTATTGGATGGAGAGAATTCCAGGATAAATCAAATAGACTCATGGATACATTCATGTATTAAATAGTCATAATATATTCTATATCAATCTAGTTCTGCTCTTAAGCATTCCACCACTGAATGTTCGAGTTGCCCTGTGTTTAAAATCTATTGACTGTAGTCTCCTCCATGCTTCTTCTATATGATAAGGCATGATAGGTTTTGCTAATTCGTCAGGCTTGTCAAACAAGTATTTCCTTTTTCGCCTCTTTGCCTCTTCGTTACCATTTTTGATCAACAGTTGCTGTATGAGCTTATCCTCGGCACCTTTTATAGACATGGCCTCCTCCGTAAGTGAGCAAACGATCTCAAATGTCAAAAAGCCCAAGATATCTATAACATCATCATTGGGCCTTGAGTCACAGAGCTGGTTGATCTGAGCCCATTCTTTGAATCTCTTTGCCTTTCTGAAAGTAAAAGATGCCTGACGACACTCCGACCAGTGTACATACTCCTCTTTAGTCATGTTCTTGGTTCGGTCATCGGCCATTTTCAATCTCTTTAAAGAAGCGACTGTAGCAGCTTTCTCGTCGTCGTCAACTTGTTCAGCCTCCTCTGGCGTCTCCAAATGCTGTTCAGAAAACATGAATTGAATTTCCCATGGAAGACGTATTTTCAGCTTCTTATACTTTGTCAATGATTTTGAAGAATCGTTTCCTTGTGATGCACCTGCGGCCCCGCTTGCAGCATCTCCTTCTATGAGTGACTCAGTACCACCTCCTTCGTCTTTAGCGTTTTTTCTCACGTCCTTCCAAGATAGGTATGTTCGTAATCTATTAACCTTCGCCTTGTCATGTCTTATTAAAAAAATAACGTCCTCTGGAGCCATCGATTTAGTTCCTCTTAAGTTAGCACTTTTTGTAGCTTGTAATAGAATCTCTATGACCTGACCTCGCACAATATCCTCGATCAATGATGTTGTTTCTCGAGGAGTGTCATTTACCTCCCCCAGTACAAACATCATTTGCTGAATTTCAGCTCTATACTTATACTTGTTATCTTGGGCAGACATTATGGATATAAAGGGCTATTGAACCTTAGTGAATTGAATTTACGCTATCTTCTGGTTTACATCACTTGGGTAGGGTAACTAAAATCCATATATTTAAGGTGAGTTTTCGATGCTGAAATTTTTTTTTGATAACTTCATGAAATAACTTTAAGGATGAGATATTAGAAGTAATTAAAAGGTATGTTGTCAATTATATGTTGTTATACTTTTGAATATAATCATATGATGACTTGAGTGCATTTGGCTCGAGACATTCTGTCTATGTGGAAAAACCCAAGCTACCTTACTATTTTTTGTCTGAGATTAATATCAAGAGTTTATGACCATTTTCACAATGTTCTAAGGGGTACTAACATACAGCGTTCTAAAGCCAGCTGGCTTTATGTTTTTAGTTATCTCTAATTCACATTTTGAGTGTAATCAATAAATGAATTCCGAAATATTTTGACTTTGTAGTCTTATTCTGTTTGCTGGGAAGGCTTTTGATTGGTTTCTACATTCAGATCTCCATGAGACCATGTCTAGATCATGTTTAGATCATGTTTAGGTCATGTTTGAACCCGTTTTAAGCTGTGGTGTAGGAAGTTATGGAAATACGGTAATGTTTGTAGGAGCTTCTAAGTACTGGTTCTTTCTATATATTGAGTGTACGGCGAAAAGACCTGGCTACTAAGAACAAATGCTGAAATGTGTGTAATGAACCCTTAGTAGAAAAATCTCTTACGTATATGGTCCTATATCTGATCAAATTGCCAGTAGTAGGAAATGACTTTTGGAAGAAAGCGCATAATTTTGCAATTATCTATAATCACACAAAACAAATATAAAAAACCTAGAAGAAAATCGACCATCAAAAGAAATATGATTTATTAATATATATATATAAACCGTAGCTATCATGTGGGCAGACATTAGCTTCACGCAATCTATGCTATGAGAAGTAGAACCAATAACACAGATAAAACAACTATTAATATTCCAATGCACCAGTTACTAGCAGTTTCTCTGTTCTTTTCGATCACGTAGTTTACCCTTTTTAAACCACGCAGAAGCTTACCACCAACACTATCCATCTCCTGGTCGAGGTCATCCAACATGTAGCCTTGGTCTTCGAGCTCGGAACCCATCATCATTGCCTGTCTGTTAAGATTCTGCATCGTGGCATGTATGGAATCTAACTGTAAATCTTGGTTTTGAATGTACTCTTGCTCTTGATACTGATTGAAATGCCGGTCAAAGTCCTGTCTATCGTATGGGTTTTCTGGCTGCTCAAAGTCCTGCGAAATTCTGTTAGACATGGACGTTATTTCCCTTTCTTCGTAATTCTTCATCTTTTTGGACCATTGTTCGTCTATACGATCTATATTTTTCTTTAGCTCACGAATGACACCTTTTCTTTCATTGATATCGTCTGCTGTCAACAGAAATCTATCTGGATTTTGTTCACTTATAGCTATGGCTTGCTTGAGGTCTGAAAAAGTCTCCTCGAGGTCTTGATAAGAGGATTCAAAATCTGCCTTTACATCACTTGTTATGATTCGATTTTTTCGTATAACTTCATCGAGAGTATTCAACTGTAGCCAGCAATCACGTTGAACTTCGTTGAAAGGATCCATAACTGTATTATCCCTTTTTATATTACACCCATATATTTTTGTTTCTGCTACTATAGCAAGACTATGCCGGAAAGAAAATGAATATAGTAAACATTTTGTGCGTATTAACACCATAACTTATAAAAAGGCAGCAATATGGAAGAGTCTAGGAGGGAAGAGACAGCTACTCCAGAAGTCAAGGAGGAGCTCAATTCAGCAACATTGGAGGACCCTGGTGTGGAGAATTCCACAAAACGCCAGAAAGTTTCATCTGAAACCACACCAGATATTTCTTCTACCCATGACCAACCTCCAGTTCACGAGGTTGTAGGGGGATCTTCTATCAGGCAGTACTTGAATAAGAATGTCAGCCACGAATTGTTAGAGGGATTGAGACGTTTGGCTAAGGCTAAGCCTGAAGATCCATTGAAGTGGCTAGGGGAATACTTGATCAAAGCATCAGAAAACCAAAAAGAGGAGATACAAACTTCGAAACCTTCTACCACTTATAGTGTTGATGAGTGAGAGATAGAGGTTGCCTGAAATATGACATGTGAATGGATTTGTGCCAGAATGATGAAGGTAATGACATAGAGATGTACATCTGCATACGAACTTTATATTTCTACGATTTTTTTTTAATTTTTATTCGATTCCTCTAATCATGCTATTATGTCAGTCTGGACTTCCGTGTATCATAAGCTGAACTGTTCCATATGTAAATAATCAGTATAAAATAAACATATTTAAGTAGTGCTCAATGAAAAGTGAGTGTAAACCTCACTTGCGATGAAGCGAAATGCAAAAATATCCTTAAACATTATAAACACCCAATTGAATTCTTGAAGAGGTTTTTTTTTATAAAGAGGCCATGTCTTCGAATCATTCAGCTAGGCCATACTATGATCATGATTCTTTCAATGCCGGGTACAGTGTGATATTCAAGCCCAATATTGGATTAGTAGATTCAGACACAAACAAGCCGATCACTTCTACGTTAGCGTCTTCTTTGGCAAACAAGACTTCTAATAAGGGGTTTGGATCTGGAAACGGAATCGGGTTAGCTGGTCTAACGAATAAGCGAAATATTGGAGATATTGGAATAGGGAAACTCTCCAAGGCAGGAAGCCTGGACAAGAATTACATTCATGATTTAGAGTTTCTGGAGTATTTTGACGTGGGAAACTTATCCGAGTTTATAAGGAACTTATTTTGGAATTTCTTCAAGAACTACTGCAAGTCATTGTTTGCTCAACCCTTGGAAATCGTAAGACTTATATTACAGGTCGGAGTGTTTCAATTTGATAAGTCGGCCGGAGATCAAAAACCCAAGTACCAAAGACTATTAGACGAGACAAAGTTACCGGACTCCGCTAGCATTTCCAACTCAATTGGTTCTGAAAGTGAGTCAGGAGAAGATATTGAGTATTTCCAGCCTGTGAATGAAACCAAGTCTGCTTTGGAGAAAAATGGAAGGCTGAAGGCTAGTCGTTCGAAAAGAGAAAAGGCGTTAACAAAGAATCGAGATAAAATTAGGCCTGTATCAATGCATACAATAGACATACTTGCTGCCGTTATTGCAAAGGATGGTCCATTTGCCCTTTTTAAAGGGATCAATGCCGCCTTCATTTATCAAACCTTATCTCACACAATCGAGGCCTGGATTACAGGATTTATCTCTCCATTCTTAGGTATTCCTGATCCATTTTTCTTAGATCTCACACATCTGACAGAGCCACTTAAGTCTCTCTGTTTATCAGTACTGGCTTGTGTGCTAACTGGATTATTCTTGTTGCCCTTGGATCTCATAAAGGTCAAATTAATGATCACTCAGTTCAATAGTCCCTTAAACGAAGAAAAGCCCGAAAATAGTAAGGAAGTAAGTGATGTTTCCGAGTATGACAACAAGCGTGTTGTACCACCCACACAGGTAGGTACTCGTTCTATAAGAGAATCGATCAGAAACTATCCTCTTCACTACCTTATAAATCCGCCACCGGCCATCACCTTACTCACGATTTTCCATAGCTTGTCAACAAGTATTTTCAGAAAAACCGCCCCATACTTAATGTTCATCAGGTTTAATATCGATTCATTTCTGTCTCCTACACTTTACACACTAGTTAATCTCTTCTCTCTTATTTTGGAGTTGTTTGTCAAATTACCTGTGGAGAACCTTTTGAGGAAAGAACAATTAAAGTTTTTGATAAAACCAAAGCTGCTCCAGGAGGACAAGCTCAAGATACTTACAATTGAGGATCCTGGTCGTAACTTGATTGTTGACCTCAACCCTGACTGGTCAAGTTTAACTGCGTTGCTGGACAAAGAATCCGACGATACGTCGATCAATGCCACGATAATACAGAGGTTCAAACGTCTAGGTTTATTCAATGGATGGCGTGTCGGTATATTAAATGTCATAGGATTCTGGGGATATAATATTATCAAGGAGAGTGGATCCGAACTAAGAGAAGAAAGATTTTAAAGCTTAGATATTTTATGCTACTGTAAATATTTCACCAAAATTTAATGATAGTCCTGAATCGCGCACGTGATAAAATAGCTACTTGATAAACTTACAGTTTCCTCTAAAGAGGAGCGAAAGTGAATTAACACTTAGTAGATATGGATTCTGATATGTTCAACCACGAAGACTTTGAGGATAACAATCCTTTTGCGGAGCCTTCAGCCACTAAAAATATTAACCAGTCTTATTCAGAGGTAACTGACAGTACAGTTGAGAATGTAAACAGTCACAGTGAAGCACCACTGTCTAACGTTAATGAAGATGCGACCGACAATGATGCTCTCAACAACGAAGAGGAGCTCAAAAAGCTCTTGCCAGAAAGGTTCACAAAGAAGTACAAGATGACTCTCACACTACAGGAGATAGAAAAGAATAAGGATGTCAATCCTATATTGAGATTCAATGCGAGTGTTAGCGGGCTTCCAAGATATCGCCAGAGTGAGTACAAGGACATAAGAAGAACATATAACGAGGTCGTGAAGTTTAATAAGTATCTCATCATTTCGAATCTAGAAGTTTTCGTGCCTATGATTCCACTGAGCGTCTCATCTTATCCCCATGGAGGAGAGGAAGAACACCGCCAACTAACGGAGGAGTGGCAAGAGTGGTTTGATCGAATTACTTCAAACCCCATATTGATCCGTGACGAAGAATTTGTTTATTTTATAGAAAACGATTTTGGCTATTCGGTCATTAACAGCAAAAGAAAGCAGTCTGTCGCTAGTGGACTAGTACGCAAGACATTAAAGCAATTCACGTTACCTTATGATTCATATGAAGAGCTTGCCAATTTCAGGCCGGCAGTTAAGACCTCATATTTAGCATGCCAGAAACTATACAAAGACTTCGATAAGTATTCTAAGGGAGAGAAACAACTATCGATGAACGTAAATGAACTTTCCACAAAAATGTTTTCATTATCACAATATGAATTGGTGCATCCGGGCATGAAAAACATGTGGGACAGGTTGTCTAAGATTACTACGCTCCAAGCAGATTTACATTTAGTTCAACTGGTCAGTCTAATGGGAATCGTTGGCGATTCTGTTCAAACATTCGCTAATGACTTTTATGAAATTAAGGAAGCCTTGACAAACAGACATCTCATAATGAGAGAGCTCATTCAAGCGGAGGCACAGACCAAGAGTAAGCATCTTCATGCAAGTAAAATTAAGAGCAAAGCTTCTTTGGATCCTTTAAAGGTAGACGAAGCTATCAGGGGACTAGAGTATGCATCTAAAACCGAGGAATCTTTGAGAATGCAAGTAAAGAGAATATCTGGCGAGATGTTATACGAGAAGGAGGAAGTGGTGCAGCACGTAGATTCCAAGTTTAAAAAGTTAATGAAGAAATATGCTTTGAATAAGGTTGAACACCACAGAAGGATTTTAAAACACTTGGAAAGTATAAGGCTAGATGTTAGAATAATTGACGAGAAGGGTGGATTGTCGAGACTCAATAGAGACAATCTCTCCAACTTGAAGCACAATTTGTCTCAGTCTCAATCTAGCAATGGAGATTCGTGGTCTTCAAGGACTTTCAGGTCTCTCTCGACTTCTCGAGAAGATAAAGACCCGAAAGAAATAGAAACATACAACGTAGATGCTAAAAACGCTGCTAGTCTACTAGGAGTCGCGACCTTCTGAACATTTGCCTATATTAAGGCTAATACATACTTACTTGAATATATACATCTCACATACGGACTTAGTTCACCAAGAATCTCTTCTCGGCCTCCTTCCAGTTGATGACGTTCCAAATAGCCTTGAAGTAGTCGGCCTTAACGTTCTGGTACTGCAAGTAGTAGGCGTGTTCCCAAGCGTCAATGGCAAGCAAAGGAACCAAAGAACCAGTGACGGTGTCCTGATTGGCAGTCGTAACGATATCCAAAGCGCCACCATTCTCCTTGTTCTTCACAAGGAAGGCCCAGCCAGAACCCTGGATACCAGCCAACTTGGCGTTGGTGGCGGCCTGCACGTTCTCGATACTACCGTATTGTTCGGCAATTCTCTTGGCCAACTCGGAGTCGCTGCTTGGTGGCTCACCACCACCCAGCTTGGCAGGGGCCAAGTTCTTCCAGAACAAGCAGTGGTTCGTGTATCCACCACCGTTAAAATTGATGGCTCTTTGCAACTCGACGGTCTTCTTGACCTCCCCCTTGGCCTTGGCCTCTTCATGTTGCTCAATTGCAGTGTTGTATCCATTGACGTATGTTTGGTGATGCTTGGTGTAGTGGATTTCGTTGATTTTACCAGAGATGTATGGCTCTAATGCACCATAGTCATAGTCCAAGTCGGGCAAGGAGACCTTGGTTCTTACGGCTCCAATTGAGCCGAATCCGACCTTTGAGCCAATTGAATATCTAGCTGTGTTTCTGAGTGTACTGGAAAGCATTTTATTCTGTACTAAATTAACTTTAATCTGCTATGAGATGAAAACCCTTATATATATAGTATATTAATCATAGTTGCGATGTTAATTAAATATTTAATTGGTTGCTCATCCTTTCCGAGGTAAACGAACTTATACAGGACTATGGCAAATAACTAATCTACACACTTTAGAAGGCATGAGAAGTAATCAGCAAGTATATAATTGAATGGTGTAAGCGTACCGAGTTATATATCTAATTAACGATCAATTGTATTGGAACTAAGCATCACAACATGGGGAATTTCATTAAGGCATTGCGTGAAGCGCAAAACACAGATATTAGGAACTCGAGACTGTAGGTGCACGATTGATCTGAGAGGGAGGAGCTGCGATGACAGTGTAGCAGGAAGCAATTCTAGTTTCGTAAGGCTCGCAACCTCTCGGCCAACTTGTCTTCCTTGTCTTCCGAAATGGAGGTAGGCACTGGGGTAGATATGTCTACGTTTGTGTCGGCCAACCCCTGCTTCATTTCTATTCCAGCCTCATCGGCGATCTTGCTCATTAACTCGTCGACCTCATCTTGCGGCGTGGTGAGTGCATTGGCGTTGTTTGTGGCGGCCTCGTAGTAGTTTGTGGATGCATCCAAGTCCTCAAACTGGGTCTCGAACTTATCCATGACCAAGGATATTCTTTCCAAGTTCATGGTCTGTAGGGCTTTGTCCATGCCCTTTATAACCTGGCCCATGTTTCCTGTCACCGAGCGCATCGTGACTGCCGTCTGTACTCTCGAGGCAACGGCATCTATTCTCGATGCCAAGCGGAGGAGATTTACTCTTTCGTTTGCCTTCCTGATGGCGTTCTGGCCGTAGAGCTGAGCTATATCGTTGTTGCCCTGCATCATGGCTTTTTTGATTTTTGCTTTCTCCTGTGTCTCCTCCTTCGCCGCCTTAGCGGCTTGGCGGTTAAGCTGCTTCGCTGTGAACTTGAGTTGAAACAAAGACTGCTCCAATCCGGCCATTTCGAGCTTATTAAATTACTTTCTCTTGAGTACTACGGGGTTGATAGACGGTTCAAATCTAATGATAAATGTTTATATGCAGTGACAGTTAAACTACGTCTATTTAGCTATTTAGATTTCAATGCTTAGTTATACTAATCAAGGTCATTAGGCACTTCTGGCATGTCCAAGTCGCCATCATCTCTATGAGTCAGAGAATTGGTGTTCTGGTATCGCTGTCCTGAAGCCTGGCTTTCGTGGTTGTCTGTACCTACGTTTCTGGAGTTGTCGTTAGTCGCATCATCTCTTGTTTGATTACCATCCGCTTCGTGGTTTCTGAGATTACGAGAATCAAAGATAACACGTCCTTGTCCTGGTGTATTTGTGAAAGAATTAGGCACAAAGTTTCCAAATGTCTCAGCGAGATTTTCAGGGAAAATTCCTCTTAGTACGTCACGCACTACATTTCTGGATTCACTCTCTTGATTTCTGTCACCCCCTGGCCTAGACACAGGTGTTGGGTTTGATCCTGACTGAGATGTATTTGTATCTGCATTATTATTGTCTTGAGATCCCCCAATATCAACAGAGATCAGACGAGCACCTTCAAACATATCTCCAAAGTCATTTAAGAGGCCTGTAAGACCATTAGGATTTCTGGCAGTGCGAGTCTGATTATTCCCGTTTGTCGTGTTATCACGTCCTACTCGATCAAATGTGGTTATAGGTGTAGTAGGAAGAGTGATTGTGGAGGTTTCGATCCCATTGCTGGCTAGTATATTCTGAGCAACATCTTGATTTAGGATATCCGGCCTTGATCTGTTTGCCCTTTGTACAGTAGACCTGAAAGAGTCGTCCTCTGCTTCCGATGTGTAAGCGAAATAATGCATCTCATCTAGGTCTGCCAATGCTCTTAATTTTGCTAGAATTGCTCTTACTCCGCTCACAGTTGCTCTAATCTCTTGTGAAGGCTCACGCTGCTGGTACGCCCTCTTTTCAGTAAGAATGACAGAATGCACAACTCTTTGTACGAATTGAGGAAGAATAGATTGCATCTTACTATCACGATATTCTCTAATAGACTTCTGATCTTCAGATGTAACGAGATTCTCAGGTAATAAATCACCAGTGGAAGCTCTTAATGCCATTAAATAGCACTTGAGGGATATAAGACTAGTTCCCATGTATAAATGACAGTACCCCAATTGTGTCCACGCGGGAGTAAATGTTCGGTCAATATTTATAGCAGCATCGAGATCCATAATTGCTTCTGGGAAACAATTTAATCCTATGTAAGCGATCGCCCTATTTGTAAGAAGCTGAGATATGTTGAAAGCTGAAGCATTAGAACATATATCAAGTGCGTTAGTGTATTTTTGAATAGACAAGGCGTAAGACTGGTTCGACATCAAATTATTACCTTGTTCTCTTAGCATGTAAACCAACTCAATGTTGTTATCTGATTGCACTTTCCTCGAATCCAATAAAAGCATATGCACATTGAGAGTGCTTTTGAAGTTTTCGTAAATTTTTGAAAGGGAGACCAGAGGCTCCTCAGCTGAATTACTCAATTCACTTATAGTGGATTCTATCTTATATAGAGTCGCATCTTTCAAACCTAAGGTACTCGACAAGTTCTCTACGATACCTCTTAAGTAACTTTTTGCGACCTCGAGCAACTTCTTTGCTGTGCTGCTTTCGTTATAACTGGCAGGAAAAATTCCGTGGGCCACTGATATGGAGCTTTGCAACAAGAACGCAAATCTCGAGCTCAAATCTTCCTCACGCTCAGCAACATAGAGAGATGAATTTTTTCCTCCATGGATGTTCTTCTCTATCCGCTCGATAATGTCTTTGGTTTTCAATTTCACAGTGATATCATAATCATGTAATTTCGGCCCAAGTAAAATTTCTTCAAATTGGTACGCTAGAGAGCCATTACCTAAACCAGAACGCTCTGCCGCCGCTATGCTTTCTCTCCTGTAGTGTAGCAAAAGTAATGGAAATACATAATCCACAACATTGCTTATACAGTAAAGATTATCTTGAAGTCTTATCGCATCGTCTGAATTATCATCTTTTTCAAGCGATTGTTCATTATACTTGATCTTGAACTCTTTCAAGACATGCTTCACCGCTAGCGCAAAAGCATAGTTATAATCAGACTCCTCTGCTTTCAAATGAAATATACTCATGGTACTTGATTATGATACTTTGATTTTCTGTGAATCGTCGATTTAGACTCGTCGCCATCGAAAAGCGAATTTTAAAAAGCACACTACAGATCATTACTAACCTAAAATGCTGCTTTCTGAATTATTGACACCAGAGAACTGTCACTCATCGACTAGGTTAAGAGAATTCCTTAGACTTTCCAGGATAGCGTCTGATGATACTATCAGACAGCATTTAAATCTGGTCAATTCAAAGGAAGAATGCGACATGTATTTTAATAGTACTATCTTGCCCGAATGGAAGGCAAGAGCAAAGGTCATTGAATACTGTTCTGTTTATTCGGCAAGGTTGAGAGACCATACATCTAAGCTTGCTAATAACAGCGGAGGGGTGCTTAGTCTGAATGAAGAAGTAGATCCTCGAGTAGATCCATACGCACAGAGAAACTTGCTTGAAGAATCTGAGCGTAGATTTCAAGACAGTGATTTTATTGACAATTGGGTGAAGAACGAGAAGGTGATAGACGATATCTTGAAGGAGAGTACACAGGAGGTACTAAATCAGAAGTGTTATTACAGTAAGTGGATCAACAATTTCAAGCAATTTAAAAACTGACAAGCATTGCATTAATTGTGCATATCTTATCCAAATACCTACTTGTACATAATATTTTCTTTTATGTTATATATATAGTCTATGTCATCAATTAATGACTCTTTATTTATTATGAGCGGCGGCGGCGGCGGCGGCGAATGCAAAATTATTTTTATGGCTTTTATTTGACTTCAGAGTGGAGTCCATAGACTTCGACTTTAAAGAAGAATCACTAGACTTGGGTTTTTTCAAAGATGCTTGCTTTTGAGACAGAGCCTTGGCGGTGCTTTTTTCTGCCTTTGCTTTAGCCTTCGCTAGTGATGCTTGGTTCTTAGCCACCATTTCTTTGGCTATTAGAAGACAGTCGATCCATCCATGGTCAGACCCTATAGATAAAGATTTTCCTCCTTTATCAACGACTGTAATACTTTCCAGCAAAGACAATGAATCCATGCTTCCAGGCCGCCTTAAGAATATCAATTTACCGTTTTCCTTAATTAGCTCCAAAATCAAATAGCCAGAACTCTGATTATCAAAATCGCTGTTTTGGGAATCTTCATCCGCCGAGCCTTCAAATTCGTAGTCATACATCAGATAGTCGGCACCATTATTAGCTTTCAAGTCTATCATCATAACATTAAGTGATGAGTCAATAAAGAAAACTCTAGCCTGGTTGGTAACAGCACCAATTACAGTACTAGATGTCTTTTTTATCTTATGATCGTATTTTAGAATAAGGTCTTCGATTGTGGAATCATCTATCAGTCGTGTTAGATCCCTCTTGAGAATATTATTACTTAATGTCAGCTTGAGGATTTTGTCCATTTTTAACAACTTTTCATCTGGTTCCAACATATAAGAAATATCTTTAAGGGTTATCACATTATCAGAAGTGGTTTCTGGCCTAGAAGAGAGCTTCTCTGAAGCTCGTGAATGTGCAGTAGTATCTCTATTTTGGTTAATATGAGTTGCATGATTCTCATTTCCATTTGCATTTGTTTCCTGATTTTTAGACAGCCTATACTTAGTTGGTGAAAAAGAGTTATTATGTTTATTTTCCTTTGGCTTGATAGTATTACCATTATATGGCTTTTCATTAGCAACTTTCTGTTCAGTAGTACGAGCCATATTATTGCGGTCTTCATTAGCTTTAGGTAAAATGTGATTTGGAGGTAACGATTGATTTGGAGGTACCGTTCTATTGGGAGCAACTGGGTCATTGCCTTGCACCCCGAAAGTATTATAACTACCAAGGGCAGGATTGACTACATTTGATACGTTGTAATCTTGTTTCATTGGCATACCTTTAGGCAGTACCTCGGGTTCGATGTCGTTTCGAATGACTGGTGCTTGAGGTATTGCTGTACCCGAGCCTTGTCTAATATGCGAGCTTCCATTCATATCTATACCTTCATTGAATTTCGGAGACCTGTTTGGGAAGGCGTTCTGAGAGTATACTTGTGGAGTGAACCCCTTCTGATTAGAAGAGTATACCCGTACAGGTGGGATGGGTGACGAAGTGAACGTTTTCTTGATCTTTGTTGGAGTTTGATAACTTTTCTTGGGAACAGAAGGAAATAAACTATAATCTGAATTGAGCTGAGAATGAAGTTGTTGATATGACGATGATTTACCTACGGTGTAATTCGAGCCGTTCTTAATTATTGGAGCAAACTGAGGAGAATTAACACTTCCTGGTGTGTTACTACTATTCGAAGGGATGTACGGCTCAAACTTAGGAACCTTCTTACTCCATATGGAATTTTTATCATCCCAATCAATATTTTCGAACCATTTCGACCCCATTATATCTAAGATCGTAAATCTTTTCTTTGGATCTTCGACTAATATTTTATCAATTACGTGTTGGACATCAACAGGAATAGGAAAGCTTGGTCTATAAGAATAATTTACATGAATAATTTTTTCAAAAGTCAAATATTCCGTACTGCCCTTGAAAGGAGGATTTCCATGGAAAAGCTGATACAAGATACAGCCAAGAGCCCAAACATCTGCCTCAAAGCCGCACATATTATACTTTAATAATTCAGGAGGCACATATTCAGCGGTACCGACAAAGGAACCCTTTCGATCATTACTCTTTCCAGCTGAATCAATGGCCATTGTTTCATCATTTGTATTTCTCAGACTCGAATCTGATGGATCATTCAAGAGCTTAGCCGCCCCAAAGTCAGTGATTTTAAGATTGAAATCATACCCTACTAGAATATTCTCAGGCTTCAAGTCTCTATGAATAATACCTTTTTGATGAATAAAACGAACTGAATCAAGGATTTGGCACATATAAAACTTCAGAAGGTTTTCTGAGAGCGAACCATATTTCCTAACAATGGATAAAAGTTCCCCGTACTCAGCAAAGTCAAGAACAAAAAATAGACTGGCATCATCTTGAAAGGTGTAATATAGTTGTACAATACCCGGGTGTTGCTGTCCTAACCGGTGCAATGTCACTTTCTCAATATTGACATACTTTATTTTGTTTTCTTTGACAATATGACGCTTTGATAGTATTTTTATAGCATAAGTCTTTTTAGTGTGAATATCCACCGCAGCTACGACAGTAGAATAAGACCCTTCTCCAATTTTGTTACAAAACTGGTAATCGGTGACAGACCTCTTAGCCTGTGTGCCTGTATTAGGATTCGTTTGAGAATAATCTGCCATATCATTGATTGTCTTATGCCGTGACTGGAGTGTTCATTAAAATCAAATAATCCCTTCTGGTCCGTTGACTCAGCGACCAGAGAAAATTCCGTAACTCTTCACGATATCGAATGGAAAGATATATAATTAATCCCAAAATACTCCACCTCTCAGGTTTCAATTGACAATTATTTGCTTATTGAGTCTTATTTTCTCTACTAATAAGTATCTATTTACCAGTAAGGGTTTGAATACAGCTACTTTTATGCGAATGGTTTTGTGTCATTTCTATGACGTATTTTTCAGCTGGCGAAGTGTAGTATCAGATACACCTACCGAACTAGACAGGATAGCCTTTTGGGAAATAAAATAACACTTCATAGTGATAACGTTTTTTTTCTACGATCATACTAAATGGAACTTTGAAGCGTGGTTCAAGTAAGTAACTCAAATAATAGTTAAACACATTCGTGATGAGAGTTCTGGTTAGCTTATTGAGAAAAAATGCAATAGGGCTATCGAGACTTTCGGGTATAAAGGTAGTAAGAAAACAACTAAGTTACTCTACGAGATTAGCTAATGATAATGGGACTGCCTTGAAGAGGGTTTTCGATGATGACAGGTATTTTAGGGACTTCAATAGCAAAGGTGCTGAGAAGGGCATCGGTCTTTTTAAAAATACGATGGTAGACTCACCTGAAGGACTTCTAAACTTTTCTCGAGATTCCCTATTAAAAGCCAAAAAAGTGGTCGAAGACATGAATAACGAGTTTCAACAAGGAAGACATGGTAAATTATCATATATCAAACGCCTTGATCAACTAAGTGATATTTTATGCCGGACTATCGATCTAGCAGAATTTATTAGAGTGACCCACCCTAATCAAAAGTGGGTTATTGCAGCACAAGAAACACATGAAATCATGTTTGAATACATGAATCAACTTAATACCAATGTGGAATTATATAGAAATTTAAGAGACATATTAAAGGATGAGAGTATTACTGCGAATCTTGAAGAAGAAGAAATAAAGGTAGGAGAGTACTTGCTTTTTGACTTCGAGCGATCAGGAATACACATGGATCCACAAACAAGAGAGAACTTTGTTTCTATTACCCAGCAAATATCATTATTAGGGTCATACTTTAGTAATCAGCTTTCAGAATTAGACACATATTGGTGTACGATTTCAAAAGCCGATTTCGACAAGATTGATAACCCAGGGTTAAGGAGGGAAATCGAGAAGCAACAAAAGTCCTTACCAAAAGAGTTGAAGGAAGGAAAATTCAAGGTTTGTATACCATTAGCGGGCCATCTACCATACGCAATTCTTCAATATTGTTCAGTAGAATCTATTAGACGTGAGGTTTGGATAAAGCTCCACAGCTCATCTAGAGACCAGATTGATACATTGAATGCATTTTTGAAGTACAGAGCTATTCTTGCTAAAATGATGGGATACAAATCGTTTGCGCATTATCAATTGGAACATAAAATCGCCAAGACACCTGAAAATGTATTAACTTTCTTAAGGAATCTTGAAGATAAAATGCTTCGTAAAAGTGGCGGTGTATTTGATGAGTTAAGACTGTTGTATGAGGCTAAGCCCGACAAGAGAGAAAATGCCAGTGATGATGAGATAATAAAGGAAATAAAGCCCTGGGATCGCGATTATTTGCTCAACAAGAGCTATAAGGATCCATTCGATGAGGACGGTGATGAAATCAAAAAGTACTTATCTGTGGGTACAATCATGGGCGGTTTGGATAAGTTATTCAATAAGATTTATAACGTATCCTTGCGTCCCGTTCCTACCGCTGAAGGAGAAACATGGGATTCGTTTCAGGTGAGAAAGATATGCGTCGTAGATTTATCCTCGAATAAGAAGTTGGGATATTTGTACGTTGATTTCTGGTCTCCTAAAGTTTTACCTTCCCACTTTACCATCGTATGTCTGCGAGAACTTAATACGGAGATTGGAACAGAATCGTCCGAGAAGATGAGTAAGTTGGTTCAGCTTGACGAGGAGTCTAAAGCGCAGCTTCCAGTTATTGCTCTCGTGTGTAATTTTCATAAAAAAACTGGGTCCATTTTTAGCTCTTTCACATCAAAGAGCTTATCCAAAGATGCAACTCTTCTTTCGTTAGAACAGGTTGACACGATTTTTCATGAAATGGGCCACGCAATGCATTCGATGATCGGAAGAACTAAGCTCCACAATTTGTCAGGTACTAGATGTCTGACAGATTTCGTGGAACTTCCTTCTGTTTTGATGGAGTTTTTCAGTCGAGACCCTCGTGTGTTGTGCAACATAGCGAAACACATAGACACTGACGAGTATCTTCCCGAGGAACTTCTCGCCAAGTATCAAACACACAGAACTGTACTCAATGAGTGCGAGGCATTCATGCAATCTAAGATGGCTATGCTAGACCAGGCTCTTCACGGAGAAGAAGTAATGAAAAATGGAATTGACAAATTTGACTCTACTATTGTCTACCACAATTTAGAAAGTAAGCTTCGTTTGTTTGCAGATAAATGGTCAACATGGCATGGGAAATTTCCTCACCTATACTCGTACGGGGCTGTTTATTATTCCTACTTGCTTGACAGAGCAATAGCTGACAAAATTTGGAGAGTCCTATTCAAGAATGATCCTTGGAGTAACAGCGCGGGTCAAAAATACAAGCAGAGTATTTTACAATGGGGTGGCACGAAAGACCCCTGGGTATGTCTTGCTGATGCTTTGGGCAATGATCTGTTAGCTAAAGGGGACTCAAATGCTATGGAAATCATCGTAAATGATGATTGCAAGTAAGATGTAAATAGAAATATAATGATGTATATACTAAAAACACATATTCGCACTTGTTTACTCTTAGAACGTAATATATAATTGAATTTAATACTAGTGTACTAGAGCATGGAAAACAAAGAGATGCCTAACAAGCTCCAGTCATCTAATAGGACGAACAATGTTCTACAGGAGGTTTCTATGAATACGACTAATGCTATTGAAGATGGAAAATTTACTGATACTAAGGTATCTCGATCTCATTCAGAGATCGCAGAGGGAGATATAATTATAGAGTATTTAAACAGGCTAGAAGTTCTGGCTCAGCAGACAGGGCTAGATGTCGAGCAGCTTTGTGACAGACTGAAGAACAATAACAGCAATTTAAATAGGCTTTTGAAGACCATTGGAGATTATTCAGAGCAGGTTGCCGGTGAGAGTAATATCACTAAAAGAGATATCAGCACGATTCTTTCGAAGTTGGAGGACTTAAGCAATGGATTTAACAGGTATGGAATAATAGCAAACTCCAAGTCAATGTCTGGTAATTTTTTGAGCGACGGAGTTGATTCGCAAGAGGGAATCACGTTTCAACATGCTACTAATGAAGAAGATGACAAAATGCCAAAATACAAGAGCCAGGCTGATCAGTTTAAGGATTTGCTAAAAACAATATATGAAAGCGTCTCTAAGATATCTATTAGTCTTGAAGACGTGAAAAATTCCAGTGTTGATGGCCCTGCACTAGAGAAGAGGGTTGACAGCTTGATGGGGCTTATCGAGAATAAACTCGATGACAGAAACTTGGGTGATCATACGCTCATAAATGCTCAGAACCAGAAGCACGGGGTTGCCAGCTCTACTAAGAATAATGCGGAATCACTCAGTTCACATAGTGAAAGCATATGCGACGTTGAGAAAGATATCACGAAAGGTTTATCAAACAACGAGAAGCAGATATCGCATTTATCAAATCTAGTTGAAAAACAAAATAGCATAATTGAAGATTTGTGCTCTAAATTGCAATTATCATCGGTCTCCAGCTCATGGGAAAGTAAAATTGCAAACTTAGAGAAGCAATATTCAATATTGAAAAGGTCATATGAGGATAAATATCTACAACTACAAGACCTCAGACATGAGTATGTTAACTTTATTGAGAACATCCAGGGCGAAGATCTGATATATATCAGATCAGACTATTCGCAATTCGTTCAAGAAACATCTCTTAAAATGGACAAAGTCCGTAAACTTCATTCAAGTAAGATCAAGGAAATTGAAAACCGTAAAGAGGAATCACATAGTAAGGAAAATCGGGTTTTCAGTACCCCGATTACTAAGGATGAACTCGATGTATGATTTTGCTCATTCAAAGGGCCCCAATGATTTTATTACTTAGCCACAAAATATGCAATTTATTTGCAAAGTCTTCTCTTCGCATGTCATTTATATTTACACGTATCTATACATTCACAGTTATTTTATCCTTACCATCCATATAATTCTGTAGGACATGTGGTATATCAACAGAGTTTGTCTCTGGGTTATAATTCTGTTCCAAGATCGCTACGATTATTCTAGGGACCGCCATACACGTGCCGTTTAAGGTATGAACATACTTTTGCTTATTATTCTCCAGTGGATCCACATATTTTATTCCAAGTCTCCTTGATTGATAGTCGCCGCAATTGGAGCAACTAGTAAGTTCGCCCCATTTACCTCTTCCTGGCATCCAAGCTTCACAATCATACTTCTTCAAAGCCGGTGCACCTAAGTCGGACGAGGGCATGTTTATCATTTTCGCAACAATACCTAGTTCTTCCATAATTTCTACTTGAAAATCTTTTATTATTTCAAGCTCCCTTTTAGAGTCATCTGGTGTCGTGAAGTGAAATAGTTCAACCTTAGTAAATTCATGAACTCTATATAAACCTTTAGTATCAGCTCCTCGAGCACCTGCTTCTGCCCTATATGCTCTTGATGAGCCAGCATATTTCAAAGGGAAGGATTGAGAAGAAGGGAAGGTCGTGTTAGAATGATAGGCACCCAAAGGTATTTCTGCAGTACCAGTCAAAGCCAAATCTTCATCTTCTAATCCATATATCTGTTTCTCATTATTATGGTCCCGGGGTTTAAAGCCACAAGCATCGATGATTTCGTGGCGGACAATTGTAGGTGGTGCCATCATTTGGTAACCTTTTTGGCGGGCTTTTTTAAGTCCGTACTGGACAAGAGCCTGCTCAAGAAGGGCGCCATCTCCAACTAAATAATACCATGATGTCCCTGAAACCTTGGACGCAGTAGTGAAGTTCATTATATTCAATTTCTCCCCAATTGTCTTATGGCTGTACTGCAAGTGCTTCATCTTCTGCTCGGCGTCCTTTTCAGAGCTGCAGTTTATGAACTTCGCGATCTCCCCTTCATAAGGATCTAATGGGACAGTGTCATCAAGCAAATTCGGCAAGCTCTCCACGCATCTATGGATACTGCCCGAGATTTCTTCCTCTTCTTTTTCTAACTTCTGAAGTTCTTGCTTAGATTCCTTTAAATGAACCTTGATGTCCTCTGGCGCATCCTGCTTTTTTTGCTTCATTATCTCTCCTAGCCTGCTTCGTTCATGTCTTAAGTTATTTAATCTCTTTACCAATTCTGTCTGCTTCTCTCTGTTTTCTATTATAAAATCTAGTTCTTTAATTTGTTCTGGTACTTGTCGCCTTACTAAAGACTCTCGATATTTGTCACTGTCTTTAATAATACTCTTAATATCGAATATGGCACTCTTGAGGGTCACTGAGCTCTTGAATGTACTGGCGTACCGTATTAATGATATTGTCTTTGCAATTGACTTGGTGTATGAATGCCTCCGAGATATCATTTCAATCTACTAACTCATATTCAAAAAATCATGGTTCAATATTTTAGATCGAACTTTGAAAAAGTAGTGTTAAAATATAATAAATACGACTCGTAATACATTTACGAATAGCTGCTTATATATATATATAGTCGAATTACAAGATCTCGAAGATTATACAAGGACGATATCTAATTTGTAAAACACATCACGAAAAAGAAAGTAAGTATGATATAAGTAAATATAAACAAAAAGGCATTATTCGTGCAATTTCATGTCTGGTATGAAATGGGTATACAAAGCATGCAACCATATTTCATTCAATTCTCACAAATGTTTTCTATGATCTAAACATTCATCGAGAAAAAGTGAACTGACCCCTTGTATAGGGTTCATAATGAGGAAGATGACTGACTGTGATTTAATAGAATATCAAGACAACTCAGATCTAGGTGAAAAGAAGAGTGATGGCCTTCTTATACCATGGCAGGTTCTTGAACTTCTCCTTCTGTTCTTGTCTCTCCAAGTTAAGAATCTCCTGATCAAATATAACTCTGTGTGTATAGATATCAATGTCTTTAGTCTTGATATAAAGCGACCAATTCCTGGTCCAGATTTTATGACCAAAGTAGAAGAAAAGAAGAACACAGGCAGCTAAGTAGTTTTGGAAGAAGTTATTAGCGTCAGGTACCGATGAGCCTACAGGATACAAAGCAATCCAGAACTGGGCAATCAAAATAAGCCAGTGACAGATTATGGCATATATCGATCCATAAACACCAGTAGAAGCCGTGTATCCCAAGGAGTCGAGAGGGATATTGTTATACTTAAGTGCCTGTCTAAACCTGACATGAGAGACAACGATAACATCCCAGGTGAAGATTTGAGACAATCCTGAAATAGACAACAACCAAGTGAAAACAGTTTCTTCTTTCTTATATGCCGCAATAAAAGAGAATAATCCTATTACTGAGCAAACGCATAACGCCCTCAATGGCCTACCTGCCTTGTCAATGTAATTGAAGTACTTAGGTGCGTAATGTTGTTCTGCTAAGGACTGTAACGTTCTCGATGATGAATACAAGGCCGAGGAAGCAACTGAAGTAACAGACATCAAAATAACAGCATTGATAATATGTGGCACCGCCTTAACACCGTGAAGATTTGCAGCAAGAACGAAAGGAGAAGCATGACTGGCAGAAGATCCAGAAGATCCCATTAATCTATCAGAATTGTAAGGAACCAATAAACCTACGATGACTAAAGATCCCAAGAACAATGTTAAAATTCTCCAGAAAATCAACTTGCAGGCAGATGGAATAGCCTTTCGAGGATTTGGTTGTTCAGCTGCAGATAAGGCAACAAACTCAGATTGCCCCAAAGAGAAACTACCAGTAACGAAAACACTGCATAATCCCTTAAAGTTGGTATGAGATCCAGGGTTATGCCAGTACCGTCCACCAATAAACTCATGTTTTGGGCCTCCTCCTACGTCAACAACAATACCCATGATTATAAATCCAATAATCATACATAATTTTGTTGAACCGAAAAAGAATTCACCTTCTCCGTATCCTTTAGAGCCAATAAAGTTGATCAACAATATGACAACGTAAAATATAGCGACCCAAGCGTCTGGATTTACTTTCTCCGTCCAAAACTTGATTGTCATAGCTGCAGTAACCAATTCAACAGCGATAACGGACAACCACTGGATACAGTAGTTCCAACTCACTGCAAAGCACACAGACTCATCTATGAACATACGAGGATAATTATTATAACCACCAGAAAGATCACTGTAATTCACAGCTAACTCACCGGCTGCTTGCAATGTTGGGTACAAAAAGGAACCCACTATAGCATACCCAATAACCAAGAATAAAGGTCCAGATTGATGTAAAACTTTACCAGATCCAACCAAGAGACCAGTTCCAACACCAGTTACCAATGCCATTAACGTCAAATGTCTTCTACTGATTCCCTTGGAAAGTTGTTTACCTGTTTCGTCGGTAACAGTTTCTTGCCTCTTGAAGGAGTCGACGATCCTCCCCCAGCGACTGAGCCCTTCTACGGAAGGCGACTCGGTCTCAGATACCGTGGTATTGATATACTCGGCAGGATTCGACGACGTTGGCTTCATTTCCAAAACATCTTTGGTGGCCATGTTTGTTTAGTTTTTTATGCTTCCGAGTCCGAAAATGTGTGACAATGAGCGAAATATATTCTGAGACGGTTCTCCTTTCGATGACGTGTAGCGGGTTATGAAGATCCAACCCGAAATGTGTCCTAGTCCAGGAATATAAAAAAAAGTGGACTTCCTGAAGTCAGCTGAATAATTCTCTACTCAACTATTTCTTCGTCTTGCTTTGAAAGAAAACAAGAAATCCTGTTATGTGAAGTGTTTCCGTTGTCACAGCGGCCACGTAAATATGAAAACTGACCTTCACCGACAATAATGCTATGTTTTTTCCTCGCTGATGCTATGCTTTGCACTCGCTGCAGAAAAAAATTTGGGTCTTGATATCTGGCAAGCAGGGCTAACTAACCGTTTTCTCCAAGTTTCTACTTATTTTTGTAGACTTCTCCGCTTATGACTAGCTCCTTTGCCGTCTTTCTGGTAATTATAGGAAATGTTGTGAAAATAAATTCACTTACTGAAATAATATCTAACCCGTTAGCCCACGATGACACAAATTTTCTCAAGGTCTTATATCGCATGCAACTGTCAAAAGAAAAAATCGTCACAAAAGACTCTTATCTCTGATCATTCAAAGATCGCGACTACCCTCAGTGGAGATTCCAATCTACACTGTAATTTTATTCCTGGTGGTTGGTCCATTTTGCGCCAAACGTTACGGCGCTTTGACCATCCATTCGGCAGTTTTTTCTTTTTTTTTCGCAGTTAATCACCATGTAGGATATCATTCCATTAGCCGTCTCTATACATTCCGCTAATTAATCCGTTACATGCTCTTCACCACCCTGATGCATATGACACCCGCTCTCGATACTCTGCTTTCAAGAGGCGTATAGCCTTAGGGTCGTCTGGTCTACTGTAGGATATTTTGCTAACCTACGAACTCAAACGTCCCAACGTTAAGAAGGGTCCGTCTGCGCGCCTTAGCGGCATTTCCTATCGGGTCGGGCCACAATGCCGTTAACGTTAGTGCACGGTGGTGCTTTGAACGGAAGGTGGAAAATTTTGTACAGTAGCGAGTCGCTACAAGCCCCTGGGTGCAATTCCATAGGGCGAGCGTGGGAAGAGAATTCACTGCGAGGCTGAGAGACTTCCCACAAAATGAAATCGCCGAAGACTTTAGTGAGATGCCGTGCGCGATGAGAAATTATTTAGAGTGGTCATTAGGGCATTTTAGGGCTCTTCGTAGAAATCTCCTTCGCGACATAAGTGAGTTAGTTAACGTCTCGAGAAGATTGTCCCTCTGTTATGTAGTCGTAAATAAGGTACAGAGGTATACGAGGGAAGATCATGTCAAGATAACGGAGAAGATACCGATGGATGTACAGAAATTGCTGTATACAGAGGGATGGAGGCAGCCAGAGCCAATTTTTCCCGGAGGAGTCAAAAACGGCCTCTTGACAGCGGTAAAGAAGAGCGCGGTGACTCGGGTCAAAGAACAGATTGACTCCGACTACTATTTCCCCAGATGAAGATTCGGCGACATCGACATAATATGGTAGAAGAAACATACATTAGCTCGTATATAATATATAGTGCGGTTCTAGAAAGCTCGCAAAGAGGGCTGAAGGTCGCATATGCGCCTAAAAACCAAACTTGCTCTTCAAGGCTGACGTGTAGAAGGTGTTTTTCAGCAGCGAAATGGTATCATTCATGGATTCGCTCATATCATTGGCATATTTGTTCATGCCCTCTTCCACTGACTCAATGCCCGACTGTACGCTCCGCATAATGCCTCTGGTATTTACTCCATAGGACCCTGCAGCACCTGCTCGGCGCACGGGTTCCTTGTAGTCTTTTTGAGACGAGGTCGTGGGGTCCTGGTAGTTATTGAAGCCGTAAGCTTGGTTTGGGTTTGCTTCGGGGCTTATATTGTGTGCCAACTTACTCTCGGGGTGCTTTGCGGGTCGTCTATTAGGGCCTGAGATTAAATTGCAGAGGTCTTCTGTGGAGATATGGGTTGCCTGGCCCTTGGCCCACTGCAATGCACCTGTGACTGGACGGGGAGGGATCACCGCATTTTCGTTAAACAAGAGGTCTGTCACATCATCCTTCGATTTTGTCTTCGCGTCTGCCGGGTGTATTACTAAATGTAGGCGTTCAGTAGGACTTAGTCTAACAAATATCTCGCCAGATGGTAACACATCGGACAGTTTCGCAATATCCAGCTCCAAATTATCTTTGATCTTCTTGTACAAATCTTTCGAAAATTTAAGATCTGCAACATCTCCTAGAGAAGGCAACGAGGAAAACTTGACAAAACCCAGACGGACTAGCGTAGCCAAGACTACACCTTCATTGTTCACATTTACAAGGCCACATTTGAGACAAGTATCCTCAACCACCTTGTGAGACAACTTATTCTTAGGGAGAGATAATACTCTTATATCTCTATTTGACGTAATGACGACCATTCCAGGTATCAAGACGCCTTGTCCTAACTTATGAAACATCTCTAATGATGCCACAGCTGAAGCACCATTCTTCGAGTTGATCGGAATAATCTGATCGAGTCTAGTATCCTCCAGGCCTTCTTTGCTCAACACTTTATAATTAAGATTCATTGTCTTGCTGGCAAAGACTACTTCAAAACCTCCTCGTTGGTTGGGGACTATTCTAAAGGAAATCAAATTTCCACCGCAATTTGTTCCACAAAGTAATAAAATCGAAGAGAAACCTTCATCTCCAGTTTCCATAATGGCAAATTCCATGGTTGTTATGTAACATTTTGTTGTCTCGTCTAGTGACGCGAGATGCTCCTTAATTGAATCTATATTGTATATCACAGCTGGCCCTCTTGATATATCACAAACAACTAAGCGGCCACTAGTATAAGCAACAGCCGCAAAACCTACATTACTCATCTTAATGCATGCTATGTTTTCACGACTATCGAGTTTAAGCAACGAAACAGGCAAAAATGATCCAGTTGGTGCTGAACCCTTCGTAATTCGATCTCTAATGTTATAGATTTTAGCATTTCCATTACTATGTTGTACTGGACAATCGTGATAATCACCAGCCGAATCTGCAAGCTGGTTTGGTGGATGTTTTCCAAATTTCAAAATTACAACATCACCAGATGCAAGGGACGCGATCATTTCTCTTGAATCATAACCAACTGATACATTTGTTACGTTTAGATTCAGACTATTCCCATAGTCATAGACTATATCATGCAAGTCAATCTGAATGCATGAGTCTAAATCTAAAACATCTCCTCTCGTAACATCTCTCAACCTTATCATGCCATGTTCATGACCTGATACCAACACATTACGATAACCTTCGTCCTTACCAATAAGTCTACTTTTTTTCGACTGATTGCAAACAGCACCTCCGTTTACTAAAAACCTTTGCACGGACCCAAGAGCAGAAGATGATGATGATGTTGTGATGTTATACCATAAAACTCTTTTCACTGGCTCTATAACAGAATATAAAGTTGGTGGATCAATTGCAGCAACCGACGAGGGTAATATAATATTACTTAAATCTTCTTGATCCCCACCTATAATACTATACGTAACAGTGTAAAGTGATCCTAAATTACTCAACAACATCAACAAGTTTGGATTGTGGTTTCCAGAAAAATAAGGCAGTCCCTCAAACAGAATTGGCAAGATTTTGTTGAGATATTCTATCTCGCCAGTAGTACTCTCATTTAAGTCAATAGCTTTGCGTTGTGATAATTTGGCGTTTGAATAAAACTCCCCTTGCTTCACGTGTGATGTCATCGAATACTTTAAAGTGATTCCTAGATCTAAAACATAAAGCACATTATCCTGAGTCTGATCTCCACCACACACCAATATCTGTGTTAATTCTGGATTTTGGGCACATATCCATCTCACCTGGCGAATAGGATGAAAGTTATTTGGAATATCTAATGGTTCTCCCTTCAAATTAAGATTCACCTCGAAAAGTGTTCTAGCTTCTAATAATGTTCCATCTAAAGCATCCCAAAATGCGAGCGTACCATCCTCGTGCACAGTGACTACGTGTAATCCATTTGGATGAAAGTGTGCTTCTGCTAAAGGAGGAACGACCTCTTTGTGTGACCCGAATATCTTCCTTTTACCCCCGTTAGCATGGTTAAGCGAATAATCAAACCCTCGGCAATCTCTTGTTAGCTGGTAGACAAATGCTGTTTTGATATCGCCTAAGGTCAACGAATAAAGCACAGCACAATGCGAGTATGTGATTAAGATGGAGCCAATGTCCCTCGGATGCCACTCGATCTTTAGCACTGGAGATAACTTTTGCTTGGGTAAAATCTTTTTCTGTAAATTGTCAATTCGTAAAGGTGACAAGGTTAGTCTGTCTACATCGTAGAATACTATTCCTCCGTTCGAAAGTCCAAGAATAAGATAGTCTAGCGAGGGATCCAGTTCTAGTGCAGTCAAAGTACCAGGAGGCAGGTAAGTCCCTAATATGCTTTTTGAGTGTAAAGACAACACAGTTATGCCTCCAGTTTTGAGCACGCATATAAGATAAACACCCTTTATGAAGCGGAGCTCTTGAATATGGCTTGCCGCTTTAAACTCAAATGTCACTTCAACAGTTTGCTGACCGTAGACCCTCACCTCATCTTGTCTCGTTGCGACGGCAAAAAGCGACTGAACAGGATCATATGCAAAGGCTAGAATTGACCCATGTGGTAATCCAGCAACCCTCTCAACTTCCAACCCTATAGATTTCGCATTTAAATGATCCGGCGTCAAGCCTGCCTTTGACGATTTTAGAACACTAGACACCGAATTAAGAGATACTGGTGCTTTCCTCAGTTTCAACTTTGAAAACATTCTTCTTTCATTTAATTTGATCCAATTCGAAGTACTTCACTGTTTTCAATTATTACAGCCACTATATCATCAATTCTGGAGTATTCATAGTGCGCTCGCCATTTTTATTTTTACTTTTTTATAATCTCAGTGGTGTTTTTATAGTGAGCGTAACAAGACACGTATAAACATAAGAAGCTTTTGCTAAGAAGTTGTATTAATTGGTTTACAGTTTAAAGAGATGGTAAGTTACTCTATGTATTGAATTTTGAATGAATTGTCACTAACAGTCTTTCCAAAATAGAAGTTTGATCAATTGGTTGGACTTGGGATGCTCGCGGTAGCTACAGGTGTATTCATTTATTACACAGCTTGGGTGTTTGTATTGCCATTTGTTGACGGAGACAACTTCATACAATCGTTCTTCTTGCCAAGAGAATACGCGGCCAGAATACCTTTAGGTTTGTTATTGATTGCAGGGCTTTTTCTTTCTTCTTTTATTGGTATTGTTTTACTCAAGCAGTCGGAGAAGGAGAAGTTGAAACAAGCCAAGAAGAAGGAGTAAGCGGGATAGCCACACGTCTTCAATTCAAGGCACTTTCACTCTGGATATATAATAATCAAATTCAAATTACAGCAAGTGGGATATATTCGTTATTACATGGCTCTATTCAGTCGAGAAGTTTACATAATATATCTTATGCATTAATGAACGGTCAGGAAATCACGATCTGATAATGAAATTTTCTGTTTTTGTAATGTATTTCACGCCTTTGTAAGGTTTGACTGTATCGCCAAGACCTTTTGCGCTTATAATCTTCAACGAGTCGACCTTCAAGCCGCTGGGGACCGAGCCTTTGCTTAGGTAGTTCAATGTGAAATAAGCCGGACGTACTTTCTGCTCGGGCACATCGCCATCGTACTCCCCTTCAATTAAATTGCTGCTTTCAATGCTCTCCGAGTAGTATCCGCCTTCTTCATTTCGATCTTTATTCGTAGCTATTGTACCATGTAGAACGCAGACAGCACCTGCTACAATGTTAGGCAAGTTCCATTCACCAACCCCGTTACCCTTATACGTAAAATCACCATGAGTCAATCTAGATGTTTTAATATTCACCACTTTTGTGCTACTGTCACTCTCCTCCGCTGATGAACTAGCTCTACTAGTCGTATCAATATTTTGCTTATTATCAGAAATATCCGGACAGTGGATGCCAATACTCAAATTTTCGACCTTGGATACATTTTTCTGGGAGTTTATAGAAAACGAAATTTCGAACTCCCGACCTTTTGTGCCTAAGTTATACTTAACATCTATGGTGAATAAATTCAAAATATCGTCCCTTTTGCTATGATCAACATTATCGAGATCGATTTCGTACTTCATCAAAGTTGATTTTCCATCGGGGGGAATGAAAACCAAATCACCAGGAGACTTGTTCCACCTATCCAATCGTATGCATCTATGAAAACTGGGCAACCCAAAATCTAAACGATCGCATTGCAATGCCATATGCAAATAAGGAACTCCTGTTAAGTGGGACAAGAACTCAATCTTACCTAATATAGATCCTGTGATTGGAACTAATTTCGTTGTGGGTTGGTAAAGAGTCGAATAAAATGCCGAGTCATTGGCATTAGACGAGAGGTAAGATGCACCCTGAGTCATTTTGGAAGGAATTGGCTTTAAAATAACATTCAAGGTCTCTGTTATATCCACATACATTTCGTTGTTGGTATAGGTCACATTTGCTCTTCTCCACGGAGTTGACTCACTGTCGGATGTAGCAATTTGCTTCTCTGCTTGTCTGGTGTTGTGTGTTAAGGACGTCAACGACTTCTGTGAGGCTGCCGACGCCAAATCAGAACTTGCACTGAGTAACTTCGAGAAAAACCCTTTGAAAGGAATGATTTCACGCAACTTATTGAACTCTGTTATATTGGGTACACCGTCGTCAATCATTTCAGTAAGTAGTAACGTCAATGTGTCATTATTGGCTTCGATCTTTACAACAGCAAGAGGCGATCCAAAATAGTCCTCCATGACTTCTATAAGTCTGCGGATAAATATATATGGCAGCACCGGATTTATGGTATCCTTGTACGAACACAAGACATAAATTATCAAGCTCTTTGTCCTTTGAAATGATACATAGTAGTCGGAATTGATCTCTATTAATGGCACTTTTAGCTTGTCCAAATCTTCAAAGTTGATAAAACTTCTCAAAGACTTGAAGCTTGGGTAGCTCAAGTTCGTTAAGTACTCGTACACCAAACTATTCGTATTGTCTGCAATGTATACCCCCTGAATCATCAATACAACAAGTATGTTCTATATTTCGTACATTTATCAATATTTATCTAACGCTCGATATTTTTTACTGTGAGGCTATCCACTACTAAAAAATTACTGCTACAACTACAACATTTTACACACGAATTTTGACCACGGGTATGGATTTATTTGAAAGTATATATCCTCATCAACAAAGTATAAAATTATAAAAAAAATTAGAGTCGAGCCATTCATTAAAATTTTTTGGAGCATTTCAATAGGGAAAATAAATTTTAGTCAGGTTCTTAGAATGGAATCCTGAATATCAAGTCCATTTCAAAAACTATTCAAAAATTCAAATAGGAAGTGTCTCATGGTCTCTTCAACACACACACAAAATTTTTCTACATAACCATGAAATAGATCCCATAGGAGTTTTCAAAACTTCATTTAAAATATCCAAGAATGCCTCACTTAAGGCTGACAGCTTGTTCAGAAGGTTGTCTCTCATTCTCGACAACAGAGCTGGATTCATCAGTGATATCAACGTCCAAATCTCTTGCGACTCTTTCTTCGATGTTGTTAATATCACCCATACCATAGATTGAGATAGTGATCAAACCCAAAACTGCAGAAACACAGGAGAAAACCAATGCGACAATACCTCTGGCAGTGAAACCTGCAGGAAGGTCCTTCGTTTGCACGTTTTCACCCTTCAAGTTCAAGAAGTCATCAGCATTACCTGCAGCATTACCCTCGATTGGAACACCAACATTCTTACAAACTTGCTTGTAGTTGTCAGTCAAGGTTTGGTTGCTGTCCTTTTGTATGTGGTCAGGGGCCTCAACGAGGACAATAGCCAAACCTTGCTCCAAATGCCAGTCAATGTGACAATGGAAAAACCAAACACCTGGGTTATCGGCCTTGAATCTCAAAACCATGTAAGACAGAGGTTCAACGAACACAGTATCTCTCATCATTGGATGCTTGGGCCATTCAGCGTGATCCGATGCATTGTAACCAATTTGATCCTTTTCCGCGACAGCTTCATGTCTCTCAATCAATTGGAAAACATGACCATGCAAATGGAAAGGATGCTTACCTTTATCTTGATTGTTGACAACAATGTCAACAGTGTCACCATAATTCAAGACAAACGTGTGGGTATTAGAACCGTAAATGTCTTGATTAGAAGCCATATCACCGGAGCTCAACACAGTAGCCAATGTAGGGACCTTGGGTGCGGTATAAGTAGTTTCATTGAAGAAAGCGTAGTTAATACCATCATTCAAGTTGGTCATAATGACATCGATAATAATGGTATGGTCTGCATCGTCATACAATTCAGTCTTAGAAAGAGGCTGCAAGTAGAAGTCATCAAGTTCGGCATAATCATCGACTTGGTGTTGTTCTGGCATATCCTTATCCTTGTCATAGACAATGTAGTTCGTGGAGTTGAGTTCCAAGTCAGCTGGAACAGTATCCAACATGGTTTTATCCATGTTGGCCATGAAGGCGTAGTTCTTGTCAGTGTTGTTCTTGGTCTTGATCAAGACACCGTAACGCTGAGCTGCAGTGATGTAGATCGTGTCGGTCTTATTTTTATTAACAAGCACACCATCGACCTCAACGACTTCAAATTCGTGGTCCTCCATGAACATATAGTAAGACAAAAACATACCAACATTGATTATTCTGACAAAATACACCTTGTTGGGCTCGACGTTCCAGGTAACATTTCTGGAGTCGTTGAACAAAACATTCTGAGGAATGGGCTCAGCACCGGTGGGGTTGAATCTGTTCATGAACAGCGGCATCAATTCAAAGGTGGTCTTGTGGTAGTACTCGGAGACAGTCAACACGACCTCCTCGTCAAATTCGAAGGGGTACTCGTCGTCCTCGATGATGAAAGGAGCCCTCATACCGTCACCATATTGCGACTTGGTATGCGAGTGGTACCAGTAGGTACCAGACTGGTCCTCGATAGTGAAGTTATAAAGCATAGTGTCGTTGGGCGCAATAGGGCACTGTGTAACCATCTCTGGCCCATCCATCTGACTCGATCCTTGCTGGAACAAGCCATGGAAGTGCAAGGACGTGTTACGGTCATCGAGACCGTTGGTCAAGTACAAGTTCACACGATCGCCCTTCTTGACTCTCAACGTAGGCAATGGCCAAGTGTCGTTGAATCCAACAACCTCTCTTTCCTTAACTCCATCAGGGTTGGCCTTCACATACGTCGTCTTAAAGTACCAAGTGTGAGTCTTCGCATTCACCGCACTCAATAAGAATGAAACGAAAAGCAAGCTGAATATGTTCATTCTCTTCAATGCTCTTCTCCCTCTATGCTCCAAATAGATTATAATGAATTAGCTAAAGAGGAAAAAAAAAAAACTCAAATCTGATCCCAGTGGATTCAGGGAGCAATTTATATTTCATTTTCTGTCCATGCCGTTCTTCAAACAATCCATCTGACGTGCCTACTTGACTATCCTTAATCACATAATGCCCTACAAAGTATCCGATGCGAGGTATACGAACCACCACTTTGGCCTAGTCTTATTTTCTACCAATAGTACCATCTTTTAACTTTTCATGCAAGAATACTTTACCCTTTACAGGAGCCTTGTTGGCCTGATCAATCAGATAATTAGGCATCATACTGTATGTAGGGCATACAGACCTTTTCCTTAATTAAAAAAATTTTTCATGTTCAGATGTCGCCCGACTCGGAGCAGGGGTGATCCAATAGAACGGGAGGGATGAGAATCCGCACCATCTCTTGCATTGGCGTTACCCTGGTATGGTTTCCCGGCGTCAATACTCGGTAGCCAGCAGATGCTTTTGATAATGCTAGCCAAGTGCGCGCATTTGGGCATGGATGGCTATCTACGGCAGGACAGGGCTTAGGAGATGGTAGCGCCATGAGCTAGAGGGCAGAGAGTCGACTATTGTGCAGTGGTGCGACGACGAGAGGCACCTGCCAGATCCCGGGGTGGAGATGGCGGAGGTTGCTAGCACGACGCCGTGCCGGCGACGGGGGACCGGGCAGGTCCAGCGGGGCGCGCAAGCGAGCAGAGATGTATGAGCTATGAGCTTGCGCCGTCGGTCCGCGGCGTGCTGGACGACTAGTGGCCCTATTGGTGCTGGGGAGACGTTTTGTGACACACTCTGTTCTTTTGTGTGCCTTTGTATAAGCGTAATAGTACACTTGAGTCGGGAAGGTGTTTGGGTGTTTGGGTGCTTGGTTATGTGTGCGTTTTTGTGTCTGGCATCTCGGGGGCCGATGTCTGACTCTGTGGACACGTGATTCGGATCTCGTGATTCGGATCTCGTGATAGCGCGCTCCCGCAACCCACGACGACGGAGTCCTGGCGATGCTTTTCACAGCACAGTGTGGACAGCTGCCAGCTTGATCTTGGGTTGTCTTGAAATGCGCTGTACTTTTGCGCGGTAGGTTGAAGGAAATGCCGATCAGATATTACAAACAGGGGCTCCGTGGTGTGCGAGCGGTGCAGGCGAGACGGTTTGGTGTGGGCAGACGCTGGCAGCACTTGAGTGCTCCCTCTGGAAGAGGGACTGGCTCCAGGTCTAGCTCTCGGCCTGGCTCTCGGCCTGGCTCTCGTTCTGGTACCAGTTCTGGTTCCAGTTCTGGTTCGTGGTTTGCGCTAGAAAATTTGGACTTGGCCCAGCATTTGAACAGTCTCTACAGGAATCGCCTGATCAAAGGACTCAACAGTGGGGGAAGTGCTAGACAGACTGTCCATAAGGATCCTGTCTATCGCAGGTCAACACATCCCACCTCGGTGCCTTTGCGGCAGATATTTTCAGGAAACTTCCCTTTGAGTGTGCGTGAGTCGTTTGAGGATTATGCGTTGAGAAAAGACCCTCTTCTTTTCCAAGACAGCTTGCTTTCTCTACTTCCGTTCTATCCTGAGCCCGATCAGCAAGGACGAAGCAGCAAGGTGTTGCAGACTAAGTTAGCGTCGGGAAATTTCATTAACGAATTTGTAATCTATCCTCCTAACAAGTCTGAAGCTGATGCCCGCGGTTTGAAACACTTGATTCTTGTTCATGGCTACGGTAGTGGTTTGGGATTCTTTCTCAAGAACTTTGAGGCGCTTGCATCAGTAGATGGGTGGTGTATCCATGCAGTGGATCTTTTGGGTTATGGTTGTTCCTCGAGACCTCCATTTAAGCCCGCGACAGAAGACTTGCATGGTGTCGAAGACTGGTTCCATGATTCGTTTTCTGAATGGTTAGAGTTACGGGGACTTTCCAAGCTTGACAAGTCCCAGATAATGGTCGTTGCCCATTCTATGGGAGCCTATCTCATGGCCTCGTATGGATTCAGAGTGAATCCTGATTTCTGCAAGACTCTTGTAATGGTGTCGCCGGGTGCTGTTGTGAAACACAGAAAGCAAATATTTGTCCCCAAGTATTTTGCCAGGTTGTGGGAGCGTAATATCTCGCCTTTCACTTTGGTTCGAAAAGCGGGACCATTTGGTTCCAAGGTAGTGAGTGGCTGGAGCTTCAGAAGGTTTTCAAAGTTGAGCCATGAAGAAGCAACCTGCCTTCATAAGTATGCATATGGCATTTTTCAAAGTCCCGGGTCTGGTGAGTACATGCTTAATTATTTACTTGCCCCTGGTGCAGATGCTCGGTTCCCCCTTGCTGATAGAGACATTCATAAGCTTAATTGCAATATTTTCTGGTACTATGGGAAGGAAGATTGGATGGATAAATATGGGGGAGAACTTTGTTCCAAGTTGATTAATAAATATCACCATGAAAACAAAAGTGCAGTTTTCGAAATAGAAAATAGTGGTCACCACATATATCTAGACAACTATAAAAAGTTTAATGAATTAATAACAAATTTGATGGCTTACGAATAAAACTAAATAGTACTGAAATTTTGTTAATATTTAGAATGGCAATAAAAAATAAACATGAATTAAAAGAGCTAACAATAAAGGACGATGATCTCTACTGTAACCTGATGCAAATATTCCTAATCATATTACTCAAATTTGATTAGAAGCCTTAAAGATATAGGTAAGTTTGGATCTGTGACTATCACCTCTTCGTCTAATTCTAAAAGCTCGCTCAATTTTTTAGTTAAATTTGGGCGGGTCGATTCCTCTAAACTTGGTGGACTATTGAAATATAATTGTTTTTTAGCTGTTGCCAATGAAGGTGTCTTAATGCTAATGTCTTGCTTTCTGCTTATATGTTCGATTAAGTCTTTTAAAGTCCATGAACATGAAGCTTCGATAATCTTAGGGTGGTTACCACATACAGGGCAATTTGGCTTTCTGGCGTGTGAATAGGTATATGTAAATATTGAATAGTCACCCGAGTACATCATGTAATTGTTCAAGATCGGATTAGTACTAGTGACGTATTTGAAAGCCTCGTTACAACAAGATGCTGCTATGATAGCATTGGTAGAAGCAATTGCAGGAATGATGTTCTTCACGACACCCAAGGTTAATTCTCTCGTAACTCCGTTGATTTTGAAGTCGATTGCTCTTTTATATGCTGTCTCATACATCCAGTCCAAATCCTCAGGAGAATCTGGATCGAATTTCTTGTTGGGAAATGTTCTGGGCCATTCTAACACACTTGCCCATTCAACACAATGCTCTGGTAACCTGGGAGTGTTGGCAATCGTGCACACCGGATAAGTCGTCTTTGGAGTAATCAAATCCAATGTGCATTCATAACATGATGTAACGTTGGGCAAAATCACCCTGGACTGGCCCCTAAACCCTTCAGTGCCACCGTCTATCATCGGAATCAATCCATTCAAATTGGAATCCACGAAAGAAACTATAGTAGAGTTTATCCATCTCCTCGCTTCCACACTATCTAGACCACATATCACAACATCGAACTGCTTATAGAAGCTTTGAGGCTTCTCCTGGATCCTGCAAAAGTGTGAAATGATACTTAGATTATTTCCTTTAGATTTCTTTCTCACAAAATCTGCCGCTACCTCTGCTTTTGGTTTACCTACGTCTTTTGGCCTGAATAAAAACTGTCTATTCAAATTAGACACTTCGATTGTATCTGCGTCGATTATATCTATCTTTCGAAATCCAGTCAACGCTAGGTTCTTCAATATTTCACAGCCTAAACCACCTGCTCCAATTACTAAGACTCTCGCATTTGCCAACGTATTCAAAGCTTCTTCAGCATCGTATTCATTCTCAAATTCATTGAACGGACCTATTTGAGTTATCAACGAATAGTATGAGCTATCACGTTGACTATATTGATCAATCATCAGGTATGTTCATTTAATATCTACTCTAGTATTTTCTGTTACCAATTTCTCATACATTTTGGTCGCACACAGTTTAATGGCGCTAAAAAGCTACATCACTATATAATTTATATTTAAGCAGTTTGCTCCTTCTGGTTATTAGCATTATTAGTTGTTTGCTCACCAGCATTCATCTGAATGGTGTCGTAATTCTCTTTGTCCATATGATTCATTGCAGGATTAAGAGTCACCTTGCCTGGTGTCTGATGTGATTGATGCGATACATTGTCATTCTTAGATATATCAGAAGGGGATGAACTAAATGTTAGTATGTCAATTTTGTGAATTGTAGAGACTTGAATATGATACTTACTCCTTGTGCAATTTCTTCAACGGAGGCCTTTGTGATGGTGGCATTCCAACCATCCTTTTCCCTGTGGTATTGATTGTAGCTGAATAGTTTGCCAAAGACTGTGACCTTTGTTGAGACATCATCGGAGCAGTGAACAGCTTGCTGGGATCATTACTCTTGTTCACCTCTGATCTTTTAATAGGTATTGATTTATTAGGATCGACAGTTCTTCTTATGTTGGGAGATAAGAATCTCGCGTCGTATTGGGGTAATTTAGCTGCCTCTTCGGGCGTCTTTTGGATAACTTCAGCCCTTTTAGCACTTATGAATACGGCAGGTTGTATACCTTGAATATCTATGTCATTTTGCTGCTCATTACTTACACCCTGAGGATTTGATGGTTTGCTCGTGGCTTTAGTATCCTTATCCTTGCTCGAAACCTTAGATTCATCGGAAAATGCAGTATCAAAATCTTGTTCTCCTTCCTTATTAAGGAGCATTTGCAAATCGTAGTCATCTAAGCCATCGTTTCTTGCCAAGTCGTCATCTAATGGAGGGTCATCGCTAAATACGAACGAGTCATCGAAGTCGCCTACTATTTCATATGCCTGCGACAAATCCGTATTTGTGGCAGACTTCCGTCTTTTGTCCTCGTCGTTTCTTCTATCTTCGGTAGAGTTCCTTTTATCAGCCCTGCGATTGATAGGAGTTTTTGTTCGGGACTCATTGTCATTACTGTTTTCGTGTGGCATCACTGACCTTGTTCTGTCATTATTAGCACTCTTATCAGATATATTAACGCTCATAGTATTCCTTTTTTTGAATTCTCTCTCAGCTATCAACGGGTCTCTATGAAAGTGAGATGCTTCAAGATCTGGAGCAGGCAACCTTACTTTCTGTATCTTCGATATTATGGTACGATCATAAAGGCAGTTTCCTAACACATTACCAAAGCAACGCAAGCACCTTTTTAACCCATCTGTGAATGCTTCCTTCTTGCATTTTTCGAACGCCATGGCCTTATTTTTGGCGTTTTCTATGAATCCATAACCAAAATCTTCATGGAACGTCCCGTCCTTGATGGTGATACGCACTACAACGGACAACCCCATAGATATCCTGCCATTGGTACTATGGACATCAAGGAAATCCACCTGTGTGCTTATGAGCTCAGAACTCCATCCGTTGAATCCAAAAACTTCATTTGCCAAGTTAAGAGCCTTCCATCCTTCAATGTATGACACTCTTTGTCCCCCACCACCCGGGCGAGAACTAACATATTCCGGTCCCAACACCTTGTCCAAAAGACCCTGTATCCTCTCACGTTCCTCTTCAGTGTAAGGAACCGCCTGAAAGCCTCTATTTGATCCTGCTTCCGCTTTATCTAACCGTGTATTTCTTGCGTTATACTGCCCATTTTCTCTTCTCGTGCCACTCGATCCCTCCCGTTGTTTCACGTTTGAAAATGAATTACCTTCTGACTCCCTATTCATTATAAGATTCACTTCGAAGCTACTTTATGATCTTCTAGCAGTATGTTGTATCTCTTGTTTTTTGAAATGCTATTTAACATCTCAGATCTGACGCCCTATGTTTGTTGTATAAACAGTACACGACATTTTAAAGAAATAAGCGTGTAGCTATAGTAAGCATTTGACTTTCACGTAGCTTAATGATTTACGAGGAATTTAGACTTGAAGCCAAAGCGTAATTAGTATGCTAACTATCACTGTCGTGGAGTGGGTTGAGCTGCTACATAATAAATACAGTAAATATGCTTTAACATATAATGAAATATAGAAAGATCTAAAAATTTGTTACATGAATTCTAGTATAATCGTCAAGTCTCTCATATATGCTGCCACTGGTCAAGCGCAAGACTTGTGAAGAAGAGCTGTACGTTCTCTCGCTTGTTAGTTAGGCCAAAGAGGCACATATTCAGATTTCTTTTAATGCGCTGATTTCTAGCGGGCCGCAGACACGCAGAGTAGCACAGATCAATGTGGCGGTGTGTTTCTATCGTAAAGTGATTATTGAATGGACCGGGACGAGTATTTAGGGCCCAGCTGCTCTTCTATCATTTTTGTAGTATTGATATTACTTCAGTGAGAAGACAAGACACATTAGATATCCAAGCTGGATATAAGAGTAATGTTATCGCCTTTCAATAGTATTCTTCCAAGTGCCTCAGTTGAGCCATCTTCCGTAGAAACCTCTTGAGCTTCGTCAATGACTATATTCATAAACTCATCAAATCCTCTAATTCTACCCTGTATTCTCAGTTGTGTTTGCTCGTACAACCATATGGTGACTAAAGATTGCTGTTGTAAATACTTGAATATCAAGTTAATGGGAGGAAGCGCAGATTTCTTGCTGGTTTTCGATACTGTCGACATTTCTTCTTTTTGTTTGCTTTATAGCTGAAAGCTGAAATATGGAATACATTTTTTTTAGATGTATTTGATGATGTCGCGAAGTTAATGATATTTATTACAACTCTCGATAGTTTGAGGAGCTGATGAGTAGTGAAACTAATGACGTGAAAGAATTGTTTACTGCTTGGCTAGAAGAAGCTGCTGTTGAGGCAACGAAGAAAGGTACGAAGGCTGTATTTTTGTATAACAAAGCTTTAAGCAGCATAAGGCGACATCAAGGACCTATCGAGGACTCCAAAACACTTAAACATATTCCCTATATAGGAGAAAAAACGCTGAAATATTTACATAAGAAGCTTCAGGAACATTGCAAAATCAATAATGTTGATATTCTGTATGTGATTAAAGATCAGACTGAAGATGGCAACAACTCTGGGCCCGTCATCAACAATTCGGAAAGAGATAACCCTAATCAAACAAAGAAACGACGGGTCACAAAGCGATACATTCCAAAGAAGAGGTCGGGTGGCTATGCAATAATGATTGCGTTGTACATGGGAGATAGGAAGAGAAACGGTATGAGCAAAGATGAGATAATACAATTTGCAACTCCGTATTGCGACCGGTCTTTCAAATCAAATCCTTCTGGTCATGATTTTTATTCTGCCTGGAGCTCAGTAAAGAGTTTACTCTCGCATGACTTAGTTGGCTGTAGTGGCCGAATACCGAAGAAATATTTCTTGACAGACGAAGGGCTCGTGTTAGCGAAACAATTGAAAGAGACAGAAGGTGTTGAATCGTCCCCTTCTAACTCTAATTTTATCGATTTCTCATTTGATAATAACGTTAGGGTTTCTCCTAATAGCTCATATAATAATTCAATTCTGTTCAGTAGCTCTCCCATTTCTTCAAAAATTATCAACTTGCCAGCAAGAAAAGATGATATGCATGATAAATTTATACTCACCCCTGGTATTCCTTCATCTCCATTAAGAGACACTAGCTCAAATATCATACATGAAAAAAGCACCAAGACGACTCAGCGCAAGGAATGTCAGAGTACTAATGATACAAATAACCGTGATACTACCAAAATTCATGATGCTGTCAACAAAATCTTTGATGGCGTCAAATACGACGTGTGGACATTTGAAGAATTCGAGATAGTACTAGTTATCGATAACCGAGAAATAAGGTCTCAGCTGGAAAGGGACTTTTTTCGTAATAGAATAACTGACCTTGGCATTTTGTGTGATGTTCGTCCTCTCTCTGTCGGTGATGTATTGTGGATTGCAAGGCACAAGAAAACCAAGAGAGAGGTAGTTCTCAACTATATTTGTGAGAGAAAGCGATTGGATGATTTGGCTTCTTCAATCAAAGATGGAAGGTTTAAGGAACAAAAAAGTAGGTTGAAAAGGTCAGGTATGAAGCATTACTATTATTTGGTGGAAGAAATGATTTCGGGCTCTTCGATAAATACCCAAGACATGACAGATGCAATACAAACTTCTCTTTCTATGACTATGTTGATATCAGAATTCTATGTCAAAAAGTTCAAATCCATAGAAGATACCATATCGTTTTTAGCTTCTCTCACTCAGGTTATTGGTCGGCTGCTAGAAAAAAAGCAAACTCGATTATTGGTTCTCAAGCCCAACGTTATAAATAATCATATGGAGTACACCGATTTAATTCAAAAGTTCCGTCTGAAGTTTGAAAATAGAAAGACTTCCTACGAATGTGTGTGTCTATTCTCTTCATTCCAAGAAGCAATGTCCAAAACAGGCACAGCAACACTAAAAGAATTATTTATTTCTATGTTAATGGCTATAAGAGGTGTCTCATTAGAGAGAGCTGTGGTAATGCAAAATTATTTTCAGACACCTAAGAGATTAATAGAATTTTTTCAATATGATAACGCCCACTTATCTGAAAGCGAAAAGAAGCTCTTACTTCACAATATTTTTTCTAGCCAAATAGGTAACAAAAAAATAGGAAAAGCATTACTGGAGAAAATCTATGACATATGGGGGTCTCGATAGTTCACCAACTACCTTTGCTGTTTAACTGTCAATAGATTTTTTACTATATAGATACATTTCTGCTTTTTTGTGTAACCATATTTTTTATTATGCGCACAAATTTTTCATCGAACTCAATAAAATTTAATAACTATATTATACCTAAACCTTAAGAATGAGCAAGCGTACTTTAAAGTTCGGAGGAAAGTCAGGAATATTACCTCGTGTACGTCCTGTTTTCAAGAGATACCCTATAAGGCACAAGACACCTGAAGAAAAGGCGGAAGAAGCCAACATAGAACAGGGTTTTGCGGAAGGCATTCCATTACCCAAAAGGAAGGGTTTTGTCTTTCACCGCCAACCTATCGAGAGGCCCGTTTTAACTGTTGAGGAGAGAATCAAGAGGAATATAGACGAAAGAAAACCTGAAAACATTGATGAATCCAAGTTAAGTAGTGACGAATTATGGAAGTTGAAACGTGATGAAATACGTCGTGAGCATTTGAGAGAAGCATACTTGAAAGAAGCAGATAGGCTTCGTAAAATTGATGAATTGAAGAGAAAACAACAGGAGAATGAGAAAATGTCCAACATTGTCAAAACAGAAGACAGCGAAGAAGCAGCAATTTTGACTTTACCTACAATCGACTCGTACTTGAAGGGCCCAATAATGAGGCAAAGGACCCCAGAAGAACAACAGATAGTAGAGGAACAAAGTGTACTCAATAGAAAAACTCAGGAACTTGATATCAAGGAGCGCAAAATGAATGACCTCTTACAGTTATACCATGCTGCAGCAAACTTTATCACAACTGAGGAAGAACTCGAACAGGCCATTAAAGAAGCCTTTGAGGTTAATGTCAGTAAATTTGAGAGCAAACAAATGGTCATCGAGAACAAGCTTTCAGGTTATTTCAACGCATTCTCAAACTTGAACAATAATGAGAGCATAGTTACTGACGAGATGTTTGGTGAGATCAACGGGCAGCCAGGTCTTAATAAGATCAAGAGTACATTGGATGGAGATGTTGAGAAGTTAAGACGTGAAGCTCAACTCTCCATTAACCAAGGTTCTGCGTAAACCATTTTCATATATCATTCTGTACATAGATCACTAGATTGAATAAATACTTGATTAATAGCTAGTTTCCGACTTTTTTTGTATAGTTGCACGCGTACACGAAAATATAATACTCTCGAATATAAGATTTACCATCAGAAAAGCTACCATCATAACATAGAAAATGGAATTTGGGGAGAAACAAGCTCTTCTGAACCCTAGACATGTTCAGCCATATCATGTTTACTTTAGCAAGGTAGCAGCTAAGAGGTTGAAGTTTTCTAATCATATTGCAATTTTGTTAGCATTTTTAGTATCTATTAGTCTTCAGTTTCCGTTTGGAAAGTTTTGGTGGAATATGTTCTTGACTCTTGTTGTTAGGGCCCCGGTATTGTTTGCTTCGTTTTTTTTAATAAGGCTAATGAGGGACTTAAACCTGACTGTTGATTTCTCTGGGCTGAAAACATTTGGAACCCACATAATACGAGGGCTCACAAGCAGAGATTTTTTCATATCGTTTGTATATCTTGGGGTTTCTGGTTTTCTCATAGCAGCTTTGTTCATTTTTCAGTTGTCTTTGAAGCATAACTATTACTTCTTGTCGAAAGAATACCAAAAAAAGCCTGTGATCAACGATGAGTGGATGTACTATTGGTTCCATGTTATGTATGCCTCCTTCGTATATGCTGGGCAGCATTTCATATTTCAAAGGAACAGACTCCCTTTTCAGTATGGAATAAGTAAGATGAGACCCGAAGATGGCTTGTTCAAATATATTCCAAAGGCATTTGGAGCGACCTTTATTCTTAATACATTCACAGCAATTAGTGGCCCAGTGACATACTTCTTCATCAGATCTATTATTTACAAATCCTGCTGGCTCATTATTTCGCTTCTTGGTTTGGATCATAATGTTCCAAACTACAGTATTTCATTCAAAACATACTGTCAGATCATATATTTATCTGGCCACCTTTTTTTTTCATGGGAGATCTTGAACTACGTTTACAATATTTACGCAACAATCGGTTGCCTAGATGGAAAAAAGCCAATAAGTACCTATAGTTCAGATCCTATCAACACTTTACTCTCAGGATTGCGTGATGTTGATCTAAGGCATTCATTATGCCGTCTTTCTGCCTTTCAAGAGTTGGCTTACATTGCTACAACCAAAGAGCCAGAAGGTGTAAAGTTGAGAAATGCCGTTTACAATGCTCATTCAAAAGGAGGCTATATTTGGCCAGCCATATTGTATGAGTGTACACTTGTTATACAAGAGACAACTGATAGAATAAACCATAGAAGTCGACATGATAGAGAAGTATGGAAAAAGAAACAGTTTTCGGTAAAAGAGGAGTACAAAACTTCTCTAGACGTCGATGACGATATATTTGGAAATTCTATAACGTCTAGTCCCATTCGTAGTGGAAATTTTGGCCTGGCATCTATCAAAAAGTACGATGAGAATAAGGAAAGAGTAATAAAAGATCAGAAAGTCCAGAATAATCGTACTTACCAAGGCTTTTATAATTCCACATTACTCCCTCTCATCTCAGTCTTAAAATCATTTCTCGATTCTCATAATCAAGCAGTTAAAACGAACCATATTGTTCTTCATTTACAAAGTTTCTTAAAAGAAGTGAAGACATTTTATGGAAAATGTTATGAGGACCTTTTAGAGTCAAACTTCGGTATATTTTTCCGCATAACTTTAAGGCGAGATGCAGAATCAAGAGTAATAAATCCTGTCAATTACGGTAACTCTGTGATAGCTGCTAGCAATTTAATAGTTCATGCAGTTGAAGAAGATAAGATAAAAACAGTGAGCAGTCATAACATTTCAGAAATTCTAATTCTATTGGAGAAGGCGATTAGTGCTTGCACTTTATACACTGATTTCCCTCCTCCGAGTATTTATATACCAGGTAACTTGAAGCTGGATAATCAAAAACTGAACAATCATTTGATAGCATTATTACATGATCTAACTTTAGATGAATTTTTCAGTATTTGCATGAAGTACAACTATAAATTAAATGATTTGGTATTACCTCCAAAAACATTTAAACTCGCGAAGTGGGTCATTGATGTCGCTATTGTGCAACAGCAGAAACAAAGAAGAAGTAATGACTCCTCTGTGATAATATAGATTCATTTTGTCTAAATAGTGAATAATTTAATGCATAAAATACACATTTGTTCAGATATATTATTAGCTATATTTTCTAAATTCTAAATTGATTTTAAACTTGATCGCCGGATGCTTTATTCCCAGGTTTTTGTTTATTAGATCCAGGAGAATTATCGAGTAAAACAGGTTTAAGGACTTGTTCGTCGAATTTAGTAAACCATTTCATGTGGTCTTCTGAGTTTAAGAATGTACCTAAAACGCCATTTTGTGAACCTGAAGGATCGTCCAAGCCTGAATTAGGTTGAGCAGATGCACCTAGTAATATTTCATCAGCGTCACTCTCATTTTCTTCATTAACCAAGCTGGAACTTGAATTATTCGCAGATCTGCTACCAGAAGACCCTTTGGGCACTGCAGATGTTTGACTTCCTTTGAATGAAGATAAGCTAATTGTAGAATCATTTCGAGGTGTGGAGTCATCCTTATACAAACCCTTGTTTGGTATTCCAATCCCTCTAGAGCCCTGTCCAGCATACCTTCTATTACCTAACAATACATCGCCCGTGGCTGAGCCTGCTAAAGGAAGCATTGGTGCTTCTATTTCAAATTCATCGTCAGACGAAATTTCTTCGATGCATCCTACCTTTATACCCAAGATCTCTAACATTGATGCAGTGGTACCTCCAAACAATATGACAGTTAACACAACGACAACCAACACGGTAGCAAGTAATGTCCACTTTGCGGTGCCTTGAATTCCCATGGCTAACGCAACTCCCACTGCACCTCTCAAACCGGCCCAAAAGATCATCATTTGGTAAGAATGAGGAATCTCGTCTGCGACTGCCAGGTTTGGAACTTCCAAAAATCCATGCCTCAGAGATATCTCTTTATGCCTTGAGCGGTTCAAGAAGTTGAGAAGCCTTGACAAAGGGAAAACGGCCAGCCATCTAGCAACACATATCAGAATAAAAGTAATTATAATCAATAATGGCTTGAAAACTAATTCGACTTCAGTAAAAAGAGATAAGCCAAGGTAGATGAATATAAAATTTTCAGATAATTGAGCTAAAAGCTGGAAAACATATTTTGTTGAAATCTGAGTACGGCGAGACATATTGTAATAAGCATAATGCTTCAAAGTGATACCTGAAAAAAGTAATGATACTATTCCAGACATATGTGCACCATTAGAAAAAAAGTAGGACTCATATGCAAATAAGAGCACAAGGCAGGTCTCTATTTGTGGGTGTCTCCTAATATGAGAATGTTTTAATATTAAGGCAACTAATATTCCTACCAGTATTCCTATTATAGTTGAAATTGTAAACGTCATCAAAAAAAGACCTACACCCTGGAAAAACGACGAAAAATGGACAGCCTGGCCATGGAACTGCTGGCAGGTCTCGAACATGACAATGGATATGGCATCATTTAACAAAGATTCGCCGAATATAATAGTATAAAGCTTAGGATCCACTTTGTAGGCATTAAATATCGACAAAATTGTGACAGGGTCCGTTGCGGAAAGAGTTGCTCCGACAGCTAAAGCATCAACAAATTCTAGTTTTACGCCATCTAACCCTAATGCAGTCCATATGTATAGTATAGTTCCTAAAACCAATGCAGAAATAAAGGTTCCTGGGACCGCAAACGTTAAGATTGATCCTATATTTCGAAAGAAGTTAGCCTGATGCAACTCGTACCCACTATTCAAGATGATAGGAGGTAAAAGTATATTGAAAAAATAGCCTGAATTAAATTTGACGGCGTCCTGGATGTAATGTCCTGGCGAGATTCGAATAATAAGCCCAACTATCATTCCGTAGAAGATAGACAATACTGTCTCATGAATTGCCTTGATTCGACGTTGCTGTAAGAAGTAAGACGACCATAGAGCACTACACAACAAAAATATCACAATGAAGAGCGCCCAAGAACTGAATATTTCTTCTGTCACTGGATTGGAATCATTCGCATCATCATCTGGCTTGGAAACATCTGGAATATCATCATCAATATCTCCGCCACTTAGTAACCTTTTCACAATGATATTTGCACCATATAGTATTAAGCTAGGCATTCTGTAGGCTCGAATGACGACGTGATTGGATTCTTGTTTTTATTTGCCAACTGATCTCTAATATAACTGTTCGACCTTGGTATCAATGTTTAAATTTATTGAGTGTATTGCAAATGACTATGGAGAGCACCTTCTCCGCTTAATTGTATATCAAATTGATGTTTTGGATAAGATCTTGGTTTCTTGACTGGAAATCAATCCAATGATAATCGCTAGTCATGTGATCAGCTGAAAAAAGAAATGTGTAAGAAGATGTTTATAAAATAGCGATTAAAAAGTTCTAAGATTGCACTTACCTACACTGATTAAGAAGAACACTTGAATAGAAAAAACTGTTTAAGGTGATTAGATACCTGAAAATTTGTACATAACGAAGTACCCACGATCGCTCATAGTAAAGATTATTAAGAAGAAAAGAAAACACCTGGTGCACACGTTCGTTTTAGTCGCACCAGCTAATTAAAAGGACATCTAAACATATTGCAATATTCATGATGTATAAAAATAACCCGAGTATAGAAAGTCTTGCTCCAGAAATGCTGGAAACAAACACATCTCAGTTCAATCCCAATAATTCAGTAACCAACTTATTGAAGATAAATAACTGGAAGAGCGGCGATGGAAGGGTGCCTGGTGTGTTACCGCTATCTCGAGGATCCCTGTCGTTTCAGCTTCCAATTACACCCCCATTTTCCAACAGGGGCTCGCCGTTGAAAGAAAGAGATGATCCTGTTTTGTTTGCAGGCGGGGCAACCGCCAAACACAATTTGCTTCCCCCTGTTAATCTCAAGATCGTGGCCTTGTGTGCTAACTGGTACATATTTTCTCTCATATCCAGTAACACAACAAAAATGATACTCAGATCTTTCAAGTATCCCATTACTTTAACCCAATTTCAGTTTATTATGAACATGTTGTTCTGTGTAATATTTTTATCTATCTTGTTAAGACTTCAAAAGAACAACAAAGGAACAGAACAAATTTATAACATGTTTCCTCGAGGCACCATACCCGACTTGCAACAAATATCGTCATTAAAGGCTTTCTTTCAGCCTACCTCTTTAATTCTTGGCTCCACATTACCAATGGGAGTTTTCCAATTCACAGGGCATATCACTTCGCATAAGGCAACATCAATAATACCCGTTTCTATGGTGCATACAGTCAAAGCTTTATCACCCTTGTCTACAGTGTTAATCAATCGATTAGTTTTAGGGAAAAGATACAAGCCTATTACTTACCTCACCTTGTTCCCTTTAAGCCTTGGAGTGATGTTAAGTTGTTATAACCCCGTACACTTTAATAATGTTCAGCTTTGTTACAAATCAGGTTTGACCTTTGCTTTCATATCTATGTTGATATTTGTTGTTCAAAACATATCATCAAAGAAAACATTAACTGTGACTGAAAAGGATGCATCTTTACCTATATCAAACAAGAAAGAAAATCATAAGTTGGACAAAATCACAATCTTGTTTTATTGCTCGGTAATCGGTTTCACGTTTACTTTTCCTGTCTATATATATTCCGAGTTTGTTAATACGGTCTTCTCGTTGAAAGAGATTTCACCGGTTGTTGCATCTTTAATTTTCCTCAATGGTTTTTCTCATTTCATGCAATCTCTTTTAGCATTCCAACTCTTAGGTCTGATGTCGCCCATAAGTTATTCCGTGGCTAGCATATTCAAGAGGATCATCATAATTTTGGTATCATTCATTATTGAAAAGCAGTTTAAGTCATATAACCAGTGCTACGGATTATTGTTAACCCTATCAGGCTTATATTGCTATGACAGATGGGGAGCTGCCAGGTAAGGAATGACTCTAGATATTTTCTCTAATGTAAAAGTAATTTAACTTATAATATGTAAATACATACTACATATATAGTCTTGAGTATGTATATTTTAATGACCTGATCCATCTGCATTAAGCATTCGCTTGAATATATCACCAAAAGCGACCATGAAAACGGTTTGCCAAACACCTAAACCAATTCTAGGAGTAACACCTCTGTACAATCCCTTGACACCATTATTCTTCAAAATATACTGGAAAGCACTTCCTACACCTAGATTCTTAGGTCTGTTAGGATCATTGGTCTTTGATTGCATTTCCACCCTGATCACCTCAATTGGTTGATTCCACGCCGATAAACCACCACCAACAACAGAGGAGGCGATTTTTTCTACTGCACTGAGCTTTTGATCTTCACTTTTACCACTCAATTTTCTGATTCCTTCTTCTGCGAGTCTTGACAATCCGAATCTAGAACCCCAGTTTGTCATCTGTCGGATAGCAACAGCATTGACACCTTTATTTATTCCTCTGATACCTTCTCTTCTGTAGATGTCTTTGAAAACTTGGAAGGTGGTCTGTTGAGGAACGCCTGCTTCAGCCACCTGTTTAGCTCTGGTGATTTCGACAGTCTTCATACAAGTACAAAATCCCATGGTAAGATAAGCCTGAGCCAAACCACCAGAAATACCACCACCCATACCAGCGACGAAGTTATTAGCACCCAATAGTTTGAATCCGTACTCTGCTTCTGCTGATACGAAAAGAAGAACCGCTCCCTTGGTCGAGGCCTCAATCCAAGCCCATGGGATCAACCCCTGATAAAAGCCAAGAATTCCACCCCTGGACCACACATATTTACCAGCCTGGAAGATAGACAATGTTCTGTTGGCGGCCATGGTTGTTTTGATAACTTCTAATGGCTGACCTAAAGAAGTTACCTCTGCCATGTTCAATCCGGCTCCTAACAAGATGTTAGAGAAGTTTATTGGCTTCTTTTCAATCTTTTTAACATCCTGAGTTGTTGACATCTTGCTGCTATCCTGATGCTTCAAACACTTCTGATTCTATATCCAAGTTTAACACTGATTTGTCCACTTATCTTACTAGATAGTTATGAAAAAATTCCCCCACTAGAAATCGCGATCCCGGAATCGGCCGTGTACTACTTTTTTCACCTGAATATGGGGGCCTTCCATGCTGCTTATCTACACCGACTATGAGCTACAGTAGTCCGATCGTTAGCAACTGAGAATAAAGCCCACAATAACAATGCCTTGCTCACAATCTGGAGAATAGGTTACCACATATGTTACCATCCTCGGTAGTGTTCAAAACTACGTTGTGCATTTACCCCGGAGAATGTCCCCCTTGCAAGGCACCGTAGGCCAGAAATGACTCCTTCAAAACCAGACTTGCTAGACAAATGGACTCTTGGGTCTGTAGAAGCCCGCTGGATCTCCTGTCCGATGGCACCCTCTCTGGCTTCACCACTGTAACCCATAGCCAGTTTCAACTCCCTGACTCTTCAACAATCGCACTTTTTTGCAGATTTCTACATGAAGACATAATACTCAGATTTTCCAAATTTCAACTAATCGTCCAGTACAAAAGACCAGCCTTCGCTACGTGGTCCGTCACTACAGAAGAGGTTTCACGAGAATTGAACATTCCGGCCTATCCTCTCAATTGAGACACCACCTCACCATGCTGCCGTCCTGGCTCTCTGGACTCAACCTAGCTCGTGAAACTCCTACATACCTTGCACAGCTAGAACAAGTCTATGTGTCCCAGGGCGTGTGTCAGCGCTTGCACAGGTACTTGCGCTACATAGTTAGCCCCTACCGAAGACAAAACTCCATTATATCTGCTGGAGCACCGATTATGCTTTCTTACACAAACGGAGTCCTTGCAGTGCTTCTGCGGCTGAGAGGTTCAACCGTTTTGGGCTTTGAACGACCGGGCCGGACCAAACCCATGCTGTACTTTTTCAGTTACTCTATTCCTTGATATAGTCAAATCACATGTCCTCCACGTAGCTTATGAACTGGACCACTGATCGGAGAAGTGGCTTTCACAATTTGCACTTCTACAGGAGGTAGGTTACGGGAGAAATCGCGTTTCAGCTTGCGTATCACGGTTTTAGTATACCCAAAAAATTCTTGTCTTATGTCGTCTCAAGCCCATCGCTTTGCTAGGCCTGGGTGCTCTTCCTCAGGATTTTCATCCTGAATCCCCCAAAGTTGGGTATGGGGTCCGCGCTAGCTTATTATTTTGGACCAATGATTTCAGCAAAGATGCTATATTAGAATCTCGCCTTATAAGTGGTGTTACAGCAGTAGGCACAGGTACATAGGTGGATTTTACTCGTCTACTGCTCACCACTCTAATGCAGTTCCATAATGGATTACCTTATGTAGAGGTGCTATTCATTACCCTCGTTTTTTTTTTTTTTAATTTTTCCCAATTTTTTTTTGTGTGCTTTATTACTGGGTAATTTAACCAATATCTCTACGGCAATATATATTTTAGTTGGGTCCTTCTCATTACTTTCGTTTAGATCTTGTCAGGAGATTCAGAAATCTATTGGCGTGTTGAAGTAAGTGGCAAAAACTTACCATCGTACACTATAGGTAGACTTGAGAATAGTATATAGTTAATTTGAAATCCATCGTTCACAAATTGACAACGACGTTTGGATAAAAGTCTACAGACTCCTTATTGGAATATTTTGAGATAGGAATATTTTAATCTGGTGAGGTTAAAGTGATTTTAGTTAAAGCTATTTCCTGTTGTTGAACAAGAGTTTAGTTCCCCCAGTACAATATTTTTCGGGAAGAACCGAGGACTCAGAAACCGAGATCTTCTAAGCAAGAGGATTAGAATTTACACGTTACTAGATCAGCAAAATGTCGACACAAATAGCAGACAGCGCCAGCGGCGTAAGCTCTGGGTACGCAGCAGCATCGAAAACAACCGGAATCCAAAAGCAGGGAAACGTCGCTACTTTCACGCAGAACGAAGACTTGTATGGAATTGATACGTACGGCGAGAAGTACGTTGTCCCTAAGATTTCCATGAAAGACATCTTGAAAGCGATCCCCAGCAGCTGCTTCAAAAGGAACGGATGGAAGTCTCTGTTATACATCGCCCGTGATGTTTTCTTTTTGTTGCTGTTTGGATATCTTGCGAATAACTACATATCCCAGATTCCTTCCTTGCCATTGCGTGTTCTTGCGTGGTCGGCTTATGTCATAATTCAAGGCTTGTTCGAGACGGGTTTGTGGGTTATTGCTCACGAATGTGGACACCAGGCTTTCTCTGAAAATGGTACGATCAATGACACCGTGGGCTGGATCTTACACAGTTACTTGTTGGTGCCTTACTTCTCCTGGAAGCAGTCCCATGCCCAGCACCACAGGTCTACCGGTAACATCGCCAAGGACACAGTCTTTGTCCCCAAGAAAAAAGAAGAGTTCATGGAGCAAAGGAATATGCACGATTTAGAGGACATCGTTGGCGATTCACCTTTGTATTCTTTTGTCGAATTGGTGGGCCAGCAATTGGCAGGATGGGTTTTGTACTTATTCACCAATGTGACTGGACAGAAATATCCAGGGAAATCCAACTGGCAAGTCTCTCACTTCAACCCTTACTCCGTAATCTTTGATGTGGATATGCGCAAGCAAGTTTTATTATCTGACCTTGGCCTTGCTATTCAATTTGGTATTTTATATCAGTGGTATAAACACTTTGGTGGATTTAACGTACTTGTGAACTGGTTTTTGCCATACCTCATGGTTAACCACTGGTTAGTATTTATTACATTCTTGCAACATTATGATCCTTCTTTACCTCACTATGAGCCTGAGAACTGGAATTTTGTTAGAGGTGCAGCGTGCACAATAGATAGAGAGTTTGGCTTTGTGGGAAGATATATTCTCCATGATATTATAGAGACACACGTTTTGCATCATTTTTGCTCCAAGATTCCTCACTACAATGCAAGAGAGGCATCAAAGGCTATTAAAGATGTTCTTGGTCCTGCTTACAAACACACTGATCAGAACATGTGGGTGTCTTTATGGAAGACTGCAAGATGGTGTCAGTTTGTCGATGGCGAAAATGGCGTATTGATGTACAGAAACTTCAACGGAGAAGGTGTTGAGCCTAAACTTAAGTAAAATTTATTTTATACATGTATTCAGCAACAATTATATAATTGACTTGCCTCTATTATTGATATGACGCGGGTTCAGTATGCTTCTAATCTGATATATAAGACTTAAGTAATGAAAGGTATGAAAGTAGAGGTGTTTTTCCTATAGTTTTTGTATTGTTCTCTATATGTTGCAACCAAAAAAGCCTCTTCGAATTCAATCCTTTCCTTAAAAAATTTCAATAACTTGTGGGTGCCAAAAATTAACACAATAACATTACCTAACCATAGTTGAAGTCCTATAAACCACCAAAAAAAACCAAAATAGCTTGGGTGTCTCATGATTTTGAATATTCCATGAGTGACAAGCTTATGTTCGTCCTTGAATTCTCTTTGTATATAGTGATTAAACAGCACGCCAGCTGTACACATAGCCAAGGTCCTAGAAAACTGTCCTGTTATTGCTAAGAAGATTCCAAAATAAGCAGGAGGATAATAATACAAGGGTTTCCATGTATGAAAAACCAGTTCAAGCAAGGACAAGATATATACAAGATGCAAATCATTATCTTTTAACACAAATGAATCATCGTCAACCTCACGAGGATTGAACAAACACGTACAAAAGAACTCTAGTAAATGAAATATCAGCACAAGTGATATGTAGACGAAACTTTTGACAGCTACTGCTCTCCATATAGTTGACATATCTGCGAACATTACCAGAACGACGAGACTGACCAGAAGTACTAATCCCAAAATAAAGCTCTTGCAAGCAATAACAGCTAAGTTGTTCTTGGCTGGATCATAACTATAGCTTTTATTATTTTCAGACATGATATATTTATTTGACTAGATTGATAGTGTATTTTGTTGATCTCATTGAAATATGCGAATATTATTAAGATTGGTATAACGGCGATGCGAACTAATGAGACTATACGAACCGAATAGGAACTCTTTGCCTGTAATAGCGGGCACTTCATTAGCACTTGGAATCGTGTCTGGTTTATCAGTAACGTTGCTCATCAGATGCTCATCGAAGTACAAGCCGATCTTTTTACATCTCTTGGTTGTATCAATATATTACTTGAATGAGTTCATCACGACAGCTAGATTTCAGCCGAGCAAGGTGCACACAAACCTGTTCTTAATTAAAGGAAATAAAGGAAACAAAGAGTTTGTTGCAATTCAATTCCTTGCAATATTTGAGAGACTTGTAACCAAGTCTACTATGGTTGCTCGTTTTCTTTACATCTCATTTCAGACCAAGATATCGAGAGAGACGAACTGGACTTCATTCTCAATTGGTATTTGCTTATCTGTTTTAGGCTTGTATATACGATACCAGGCGATGAAGACTTGTGGAGAATCTTTTTCCCACCACATCGAAACCGTAAGTAGAGACCAAAAGTTAGTGACCACGGGAATTTACCGCTACTCAAGACATCCTAGTTATCTTGGGTTCTGGCTAATTGCCGTAGGTTGTCAAATCTACTTAGAAAACTGGCTAGGATTGGTTTTAAATATTCTGATATTAACCAGATTCTTCAAAAAAAGAATAGAGTTCGAAGAATGGTTTTTGGTAAATCGAATATTTGGCGAAGAATACATTAATTACAGAGAGAAGGTTGGAACGTGGATACCGTTTGTTTTCGTCCCAGATGTTCAGTTAAACAGAATCTGACTTAATTTTTTTGATATAAGATATATATAAGCGTTATTCTTATTATAAACTTTTGTTCATGAATCTTTTTCTCGTGAAGGCTAACCAAAATTTACTTGGAACCGCTTCGTCCTCCTTATACACTCTTTTTAATAAACGTTCTGCCAATTCTTGTCTAAACTGTTGCAAATAAGATCTTAAGAGGTCAGCATCATTCTTATTTCCCGGGCCCTGATATAACGAATTCAAAGGAAATCCAACTTCACCTGGTAATGCAAAAGAATCTAACGCTAAATTGTTCAAGATCCTAGTAGCCTCTCTGTAGGGGGTAGTTTTGTTTAATTTTGACAAACAATCACTAACAAACAAGATTCCATATATTAATAGTCTGTCGGCAGCACCCTTTATTTCGAAATTCTTGAAAAGGGAATTTGCTCTGAATAAATCCAACACTTCTTCCACTATGTCATAATCTTGCTCAGGAGGATAAGCAGGACCTCTAAACTTGGAATGAATTGGCAATAGAACTAAATTACCAACTGTGCGTCCATCAGCAGATCCTTCTGTTAAGAATGTAGAATGATACGCTGGCATTGTTGGTTGATTTCTAGTCTCTCTATGATAAGGGAGCCTGTGCTACTTGGACGGATTTTGAGGTTGGGAGAACCGTTTGATTAATATGCAGGAACCAATAATCTTTCATGTTCCGTACTGATACTTCACGATAGCGATATTAATGACTTATTTGTGGACAACTTGTGGACACTCCTGTAGCAGTTAAGAGGTGTTTTCAACAGAGCACGCTAATATGCTCAGAAAGTTCATGATACACTCCTTGGGTGTAGTATTGAACTCGTAGTTTTAACGGCTCGACAGTCTTTCTATTTTGTATTGTGCTCGTCATACTTGAAAATTAGCTATACAAGAACTTATGGCAGTAGATTACGCGTGTTCTATGTATTTAACGGCAGTAAGAGCCCTAGAGGTATTAACAGCAAGACTATAGGGACTTTTTAATATAAGAGCAATGGCAATGGATGATGAGTATCCTGTCGAGAATGAATGAGAACCCGCCAGTGAAATAGTGACTTATATAGACGTAGAGCTACCGATAAGATTCCACGAAATATAAAACACAAGTTAATATAGCATAGGAGGACCGTAGTTACTACAAATATAGGTATAGTACTGATATGAGCTACATTATCGCTGTTATTCCTTGTAGTTCGGCTCTGTGGCCGAGTGGTTAAGGCGGTAGACTCAAGTTCTACTATCGTAAAGATGCACGCGTTCGAATCGCGTCGGAGTCACTATTAGCATCTTACATTTTTTTTCCATACCCTCGTCGCATTGAATAGCTGTCAGGGCTTCAGATGGAACATTCTTTTGTTCGCCTGAATAGAGGATTGATGTCTCCGAAAGGTGCTACGTTCATTGATGACCTGATTCAACTTGAGACATACATGCGTCTCCGCCTTCTATGTACGCACTACTAATCTCGAAACAAAACACATATTTTAAAATAGATCATCTACCACTAAAGTACATTTGTGCTCAGAGTGTCTCAACCCGCTTAGGATCCCTATACGCCTCATTTAACTACAAACCCCTAAAATTCTTTCTTTTTTTCCTGTTTTGAGATTTTTCGTCCGCTGCTCCCCTCTCTATTCCCACCTATTCCTTTAAGGGGCAATAAATAGTCCAGTTACAGTAGTGAACTTTTCATCAGGTTTCTGTGTCCAGTTTACATATAAGAACTGTCCAACATAAAAGTGTCAACGATTTTCAAGTCAAACTCACATTCCGCCCTGCTTTCCAATCATGAAACAAGAAACCTTTAAACCATCACAGTAAATACCCATCGCTAGCTCATGTATGAGGGTCAAGGATTCGTAATAGATCACAAGAGCAGCTGTATCTCACGCCATTGTTCTCGATAACAAGGTTTCTGAGACATCCTACTTGCACATCATATAAATACGATACATTCTAGATCATCTTTCCTGATTAGATGCCGTGGCTATATACGCTTACGCTGGCAAATGCTAATAAAGTAGGCTTTTTGGTCACGCTCGCTACCATAGGTGAAAAGCGCTGTCTGATGGGTTCTCAGTGCTGGCTCGAGTATCACCGCATCAAACGCATGTAAGAGAGTATGTTGTATACGACTCGGCGAATTAGACATGTAGATAAGTAGACGGCACCTATATCGCCAGCTACTAACCGTATGGCCGCATGGGTCACTGTATTTCGGCGAGGAAACAACAGGAATCGTTAAATACGGAAATAGAGGATATTACACAAAAGCAATCAAAACTTACTCAAAGATTCAAAATCGCTAGAAAAGCGAGTCGTTAATAACTTATTGACATAAAGCCAACGGATTCGAAGCACCAGTACCACAGCACAGGTAGTATAAAGTGCAATCAGAGACAATAAAATCTTGAAATCGAATACAGACCTTCATAGAATAGAGTTTCTGTTTTTCCAGTGGACACATTGCAGGTTGCTCGTAATTACTGGAATCGTTACCGAAGGAATCTTGGAGGTAAAGCATAGTCTCAAGCACGAGACTTCCAGATTGAGTGGCTACACTTGCGAAACTGAAAGGGGAAACAAAGGGGGTTGATAACCTAGTCCAGATTGGAGCAGTAAAAGGGCGTACTGAGTCAGCTGGGGCCCGAGGATTTTAGTTTCTGTGTATTTTATTTCTAGGACTTCGCAATCAAGACCAGGGCAGTGCCAATACTTAGCTGGCGTTGGAGTGGTTTGTCTAGGACTCTGAAAATTTCAGCTTGCAGGCAGTAGTTTTTTTCAACGAAGGTTTCCAGGAAAGGACGATCACTGCTTTGCTCGCAAGCGCTAACTAGAGTCTAGGGATACTGATTGAACATGTCGCAGCCTTACCACCGCTCTACTAGAGGGTCTGACTATCTGGGAATGGCTCCCAGCCAGCAGAAGTCAAGCATGTATGATCTCCAGAGAGCCCAAGGAGATAGAGGTCATCATTTACACGACAGTTCGAGAATGGGCAGACAAGATGAACGACCAAACATCCCTCCTCCCAGATTGAATACTGATTTACCACCTGCCGTAAAAAGCAACACTAACTATAGCCCTATTCATAATTCAAGTAAGGCACCTTACATGAACAGGAATGCAAGTTCATCATCATCTTCCTTAAGTTATGCTACCATCAGAGAAGATGGGGGTCAAAATTTCAACACTCAGGAAAGCAATCAGCAAGGACCCATGTCGTCACCTCCTTATCCAATATCTTCTCAATACATTCCATATCCTGATAACTATTCTGCACAGATAAACCAATCCTTAGTGCAGAAACGTTTTGGAAGAAAACAGCCACCTTCTAACTTGGAGCCAATACTGCCAAGCCTGGAAATGGATTACAGCAGAAGAATAGTGTCGTCACCGACCGTTGGATATCATAACACGGCTGGCGGGTCTTACAGTTCAGCACCAGATTCAAATGAAAAATATCAAGCAGTGGATGGAAGGACAAAGTCTCTCACTTCTGCCAGTAATAAATACTATGCCCAGAACCCCAAGCCGGTGCAACCACAGCTGAATAACTACGGGTCTGTCTATTCTCAGCTGTCATCATATAACAATAGCAATTTGGATAACCTGGATGCATCGACTTTGAATAACCTGAATTCTAATCATAAGCCTTCATCCAGCAGAGGCGGATCTGGGTCTTCCTTGCATCACTCCTTTTCCCTTAGCTCGAAATCGAGATCGTTCACTTCATTATCCAAACCTTCATTCTTGACTTCCAAGAAGTTCGGTTCTTCCAAATCTCTTCAAGGAGGAAAATTGGATAGAAATGTTTCCATGTCAACTTTAAATTCCCAGAAGACCGTAACGGCTCAGAATAACCCCAAACCACTTGTTTATCCAGCACTTTTGTCAAGAGTGGCTAAAATGTTTAAGGATTCTATTATTTTAACCATAAACACTAAAGATGGTTTAGAATATCATGACACCTTTACTGGAAAGATGGCAGTTGATGTGATTTGCAAAATTATAAGGACTAATGATCGTAATTTGGCATTGTTGCTTGGAAGATCGCTTGATGCTCAAAAATGTTTTCATGACGTCACATATAACCATAGATTGAGAGATTCGATCCTGGAGATATACGCCTTTAATAATATTTATAGTGATGTTGGATTTTACCAAGATGAGAGTAATAGCTTAGCTACAAGGCAACCATCTTTCAACGAAAATACCAAACAAATCACTAACTACTCTTACCAGCAAAACGCAAGCCCTTCAGTTAATGGATCAGTACTGAACTTTACTATTGCTCCACCGCTGAATGTTTTACCAGCTTCTAGAGATGATTCCAGTAGTTCCACTGGGGTCAATGGTGTATTCACTATATTGACAAATTGTTATTCTCCAACATGTTCAAGAAACAGGCTTTGTTATAGTATCGCTTGTCCAAGAAGATTGGAGCAACAAGCGCGTCTTAATTTAAAACCACAAGGAGGTTTAAAAAGAGCTGTCTCTAGATTATCTTTAAAAGAAAGTGAAGAGCATAAAACATTGTGGTATGAGACAGTTCCAAAATCTATTCTTGATCAATTAGATAAGCGTGAAAAGATGAGACAAGAGTTGATTTATGAATTTGTTTATACCGAAAGAGATTATGTGAAAGATTTGGAATTCATGACTGATTTTTATATCATGCCTCTCAGAAACCCAGCTAATAATATTATCCCCGAGAGGGAGCGGGAGGCATTTTTAAGAACAGTTTTTGGAGGAGTAAATGAATTACTTAAGCTCGCAAGAAATTTAAGTGAAGCATTGACTAGAAGACAACAGCAACAGAAGCCGGTAATTGAAAATATCGCTGACGTGTTTCTTGAACATGTGGGTTTCTTTGACCCTTTTATCAAATATTCAGGAAATAAAGTTTTTGCTAGTTTCGAACATGAAAGACAGCAACAAGTTAATTTTAAATATGCCAGATTTTTAGATGCGATCGAAAGAAAACCTGAATCTAGAAAGCAAGATTTATCATCATTTTTGATCAAGGGGGTTCAAAGACCCGCCAGATACCAATTGTTAATTAATGGAATTTTGAAAAATACAAAGAAAGAATCTCTGGATTACAAAAATTTAATCAAAGCTCGCGATGAAATGGAGAAAGTATTGAATAAAATCAACTTACAAACTGGTGAAAGCACAGACAGACACAAAATAATGGTTTTGCATCGTTTGCTTGGAAAGCAAATGTTAGAGGATCGTTATCATTTCAAGTTGAACTATACTCATCGTATTATTTATCAAGTTACATTGAATAGAAAAAGAGATAATGAAAAGATTGATGTCTACTTGTTCGAGCATGCCTTGTTATTAGTTAAGCACAAAATTCAAAACAAGAGAGACCAACATAAGGTATTCGAAAAACCTATGTATCTACCACTTTTATTCGTCAATAGTGGCAATGACATACCAACTATGAGAACTGCTTTGACACATCGTGTCAACGGGTCTCTTGTATCTGATACATCCTTGAGGAATAAGACCGAGACTTCTACCAATTATATCAACACAGGATCCACTGGCAACAAGCTATTACTTAACTTCTTTGGATTAGGTAGTAATCAAGTTCACACTACTCTTTTTGCAGATGACATAACAAATCAGAATCAAGTTTTGTTGCAAATACAGCAGCAGCAGAGAAAATTGATCGATAAGTATGATATATTTTCTGTGGCAAAATACGAAACCAGAAGGTTCCTGGGAAGCAACAAAATAAATTGTGCTGTTCCTTGTTATGGAGGAAAGAAATTACTCTACGGTACAGATTCCGGAGTGTGGGTATCTACCGTCCGGTCAATTAATGCCTCATCTAATGAAAAGATTTGTTCTGACCCTACTATGGTTATTAGTAAGGTGTATGTCACTCAAATTGAGGTATTGGTTGAGTACTCAAAATTGCTTGTTTTGTCAGATAAGACACTTTACGAATTCGATTTATCTTGCACAGATTCATTGGACCATGTGAAGAATACTCGATCTGGAAAGCCCATTTTACAACACGTATCATTTTTTAAAACAGGAGTTTGTGATGGTAAATTACTTGTAAGTGCTGCAAGAGCAGGTTCATATTCCATTAGCATTTTTGAACCTACCAATCCTTTTGAAAGCAAATCTATGAAGAACAAGAACAAAAAATACGATATTCACGACATATCTTTCTCATCAGACCCGGTCTCGATTTCGTTCTTGAAGTCAAAGTTGTGTGTTGGATGTACCAAGGGCTTCGAAATTTTGTCATTAGATGAGGGAAAGAAAGAACCAATTTTAGACGAGGCCGACCCTCTGTTAGATTTCGCTACCCAAAGAGACAGTGTAACGCCATTGGCGATCCACAGAATTGGGAAAAACTTCTTGTTGAGTTATTCCGAATTTTCGTTTTTGATTAACAAGAACGGCTGGAGAACCAACCATGAATGGGGCGTGTTCTGGGAAGGCAATCCCCAGAACATCGCTCTCTTTTACCCATATTTGTTGTCTTTTGAGCCCGGTTTTATTGAAGTCAGGGATTTGGAGTCAACCCTGTTATTGAGAGCCTTGGTTGGCGAGAATATTAGGTTCTTGCATTCCAACGAGCACGAAGCCCTATACGCTTGCGAAGAGAACGGTTATGATATAATAGTCTCTATAGATTTCTTGAATCTCAAGCCCAAGGCACGTTAGACGCGAGCGTCGACAGACAGTCTACATTACAGACACTTGGAGGACCTCCCCAAAAAGCGGAAACGCTAGTAAATAGGTTAATTTCCATCTTAAATAATCCATTTCATACTGGTTCACCTGAAAATATTTTCAAAAAGTTACGAAACATAATTCTTAATCAAACCACAGGCTCCTGTAGTGACGTAATTTTTTCTATGCTATGCGTTGATCTCAAAGGTTTCCTGGTAGTCTATTTTGCTACAGTGCGAAAGAGTGTTTAACACCCAAACCAGACCAGAAACTGCTTTATATCTTCATTTTTGCTTATGTTTACTTAGCCTAAATATACTACAATAAAGTGGGAATATCACTTTCTCCTTTCCGAACTCCTTTTTCTTCCACTTGTTTTGTAGGTTTGCTTTGAAATTTTTTTTTTTTTTTTTTATTTTCCAGCACGCTCGGGAACCCATTTAAAGGTGTGATAAAAAAAAAACATATTTTCAAAAGGAAGTTAACTTGCACACTTTTACAAGAGAGCGATGCTGTCTATTATTCAGATTGACTGGCCAAGCATAGAACGCCCGTTTGGGATCTACTTATGGCCGATATTCAATGTTATATTTGAAAAGGTTAGAGGATACCTGGCGGATGACTTTAGATTTATTTATCACAGAACATTCTTAGCAAATGGTTACCATGCTATCGGCATTATCATAGGTTACTATGTTATCATATTCGGAGGTAGAGAGATTTCTAGAAAGTTTAACTTGCCAGCTTTCAAGCTCAACTTTCTTTTCCAGTTACACAATCTCGTGTTGACTCTTTTGTCGCTTGGGCTTTTATTGTTGCACATTGAACAGCTTGTTCCCATTTTGTACCATAAAGGTTTATTCCACGCAATTTGCCATAAGGATGCATTTTCTCCTAGGTTGGTCACCTTGTACTACTTGAACTACTTGACCAAGTACTTAGAACTTGTGGACACTGTTTTCTTGGTTTTGAAGAAGAAGAAGCTTCTCTTTTTGCATACGTATCATCATGGTGCCACTGCTCTTTTATGTTACACTCAATTGACAGGATATACTTCTGTTGAATGGGTACCTATTACATTGAACTTGGCTGTCCATGTAGTCATGTACTGGTATTACTTCCTTAGTGCTAGAGGTATTCGTGTTTGGTGGAAAGAGTGGGTTACCAGATTCCAGATCATCCAATTTCTCATAGACTTGGTCTTTGTGTACTTTGCCACTTACTCCCACTACGCTCATCGTTACTTCCCATCGCTCCCTCACGTTGGCGATTGTTACGGTACTGAATTTGCCGCAACTGTTGGTTATATGATTTTGAGTAGCTACTTGATCTTGTTCATTTCATTCTATATTAGAGTATACAAGGGCAAGTCCAGCGCTTCCGCTAAGAAGGCCGCGGAAGAGTCCAGCACAGGTAAAACTTCAGGTAAAACTACGTCTACCGAGACCTCCTCAACCAAGGTGAGATCTCGTAAGGCTTGAATTAAATTTTACAGAGGTTAATAAGATGGCGGTGTTTTGATGGACTGGAATCAAACCTTTGCAATGAAATAGAACCGAGAGAAAAGGAGAAAACTAATTCAACAATAGTAGAAGTTAAGCTGATGATGTAATGCCATAATTAAAATCTAGCTTTAGCGTCTGCTTTAATCGTCAAATTCTTCTTTTCATCATTCAAAATTTTGTTTTCATAAGAGCGGCGCTTTTCGAATAAAAACCATGGTCATGCCTAATAAAAATATAGCTATACATGTTAATTTAATTTATATCTGTGTTAGTCTCTTCTAATAGTCGCTTGACTGATGGAAAGTTATTATTAGAAGACAAAAAAAAAGTATTTACTTCGTATGCCTTAATCAACATGTCGAATTTGAAGGAAGACTAGGTATCTCAGATCTATAATGTAGTAATGCATTGTCTAGCGAACTATTCATCGAAGTACCGGAAACATACAGGTAGTGAAAGGTACATTTATCAAATGAAATTCTTATAGCTGCAAAATTAGTAGAGGTGAGTTTACAATCGAAATTAATCAATTCGTAAAGTAACCGAACACGAGAGATATTGGAGTCACACGGAACTTGATCTGTCGAATGCCCAAGAAGGAACTTTAGAAGTATACAACCTTGGACCGAGAAATAATATCATCACGGATATATCTACACAGAAAGATACACTTGAAAAAGAAGAACCCGTACTCTTGACACTGACACTAGACCGTTGCTCAATTAATCGAAGGTTCCGATGAAACGAATATGGGCTACAACTTGATTCCGAGTGTGAGTTATGACGACACCATAAGATTTGAAGCCTTATTGAAGAAACGGCTGCCTATCCGCAAACTCTCGAGAAGCAGCACGAAGTACACAGAACCCGCATCAGAGGACCGGGGGGTCAGAGGGGCTGAATAAATCTTTACTACAAGACATGGCATACTATCTATTGCTAGACTACCCATAGGTCTATAATCTCCTCGCACCACATGGATATATCCTATGAGACAGATATTGTTTACATGCAGTAAAAAGTGGGGAGATATTGCACAAAACTGATTTTACGCTGATGCTAGCAATGAGATGGGGCCCACTGTTGCGCAATCTGAGACGCTTACCCCCGCAGACAAGGAGTGAAGGGCCATTCCATCTTCTAAAGTGGTAAACTATTGTAATTCTTCTTCTCCATAGCCAAGAGTCTTTGTAACTCGCTACATTCGAGTTGCTACACTTTTTTTAGATATTACATTTATGAGAAATCCTGATAAGCAAGGCTTCTTACACAGATCTTTTGAATTTTCTTGGTAATGGCGGTCGATCCTCAAGTTTTGCTAAAGGGTGCAATGAAACTGTGGTTATGATAGGTAGCGTATGTAGACGACACACTAGGCTAATCGATAAAGAAGGGACTGTGGACTATAGTTGCCCATTTAAATAGCTGTGAACGGAAATACCAGACTCTTCAGAGCGCCAGAAGCTCTATTCTATAATAATGAACGTACTAATAGTATATTATAATATTCATGCACCGGGGCTGCGCGAAGCAGCGTGGGGGATTGAAACATAGGGATAACACGAAAATGCCAATGACTATAGGGGAGGGGGGACTGTCATATCCGCTACGCTGTCTTGAAGATAGTCAGTGCCTACAGAGGTGATCCAAGCCCCAATGACTGCAGCGTGTGTAGTCATGATCGTGCCGGATCGGGAGCAGTTCTAAAGGACATTCCGAAGCGGCTTCTGGACATGATCCACGCCATCTTGCGTCTTGGACACAGTACCCCAGGGGATTCTCAAGAAGGCCTAAACAATGCACACTTACTCATACATATGGTCTCTATGCATGAATAAGTGTGCAGCATATTACTAAAAATCATCTCATGGAGTTCGTTTGGTGGGGGAGCGGCTGATCCGGTATATACTATAGTAGAAAATGGGACCCCTCTATTTACCGGCTAACACGGCGGTTCTAGTAGTTGCCGTTGTACGGATGATGCAGGTTCTTCTAACGCATCGTCTGCAGCACAGAAGGCGACGGCTGAGACCGGCTGAAGTAAACAGTGAAAGCGGCATATATCGGCAAAATTTCCAATACGAACCGATTTGAGCCAGAGTGCGGCTACCTTGCCTTACTGGATGAGACACAAATAATGTAAAGACACCAGTAGACAAAGGCACAAGTAGGCAAAGCAGGGCGGGCTTCTTTGTTAAGCACCCCGATGGCTTGTGGGCCTGTTACCCAACTTTGATAATACACATTCACACACCCGTTTGGCAAAAACTAAATTAGAGGCTTGCACGTGAGGTGGTTGGAAGCGAAAGGAGCAAGGTGTGAGATTAACACTTAGGAGAGGGTCGTTCTGGCTTCCTTCGCTCGCTTTGCCGACCATACCGGCCAGTACAGGGTGGTAGACTGTGGGATAGCCAGATCCACAGTCTTGTACAAAGCGGTAATAGGATACGGCGGATGAGGATCGCGCCTTTTGACAGCCATCTGCCCCTATTTTGTTTCGTACTTGGTTCCTATGCAGCAAACGTTGGGTTCTAAGCGAGACCCCGAGGCCCCGAAGTCCCGAGGTACATACCTGCGGCGGCTTTCGCGGGTGGCGGCTTCTTCGACCCACCACAAGATATTGCCGATTGATTGGGAAGAAAGCCAACTGCTAGGGAAAGAGATGGCTACAAGGCGCAAGTTTCAGCCGGCGATGCTTTTCCACCAGGATCTTGATTTAAGACACATACGGAGATTTGGATTGGCTAGCTTTTCTTAGTAAATATTAGAAAGCACCATTTGCGCGATGCATAGGGGCAAGGTTGAAGCATAATGGTCTTGCGATGCGATTTTAGGCCGATACAGGCGTCCGTGGGAAAGTTGTGCCAGCGAGCGAAAAAGCCTTTTCGCTGCTTGACCCTCTAGACCCTCTAGAATGCGCGCCGCTTACGACAACGTGCGAAGTGTCTTACTAATGGATCGTCTGCCGTCGCTAGTAACGCCAACATAGCTTTGCGGTTGACGTCATACTCCCGTAGGCTCCGCGTATTTCTTGAGACGGCCCAAACCAAGGGCGTATTGGAAAATGTAAATTTGGTGTAGCGTAATGTTGGTGCGCCTGGAACGAGAAGCTACTTGCTCCCGTGTCTTGTGTCCAGAATTTTACTAAGACTTCAGGCACAACCGGGCATATTGCTGGTGGTTCGGTGTGGATGTACTAAAATGGAAAACATTACATTTGTTTTTTGCTGCTGCGCTTGTATCTGGACATAGCCAAGATCGTCCTTGGCTAATTTATGTGTAATCGTGGGGCTAGCTCCTGACGGTATAGCCGGTCGTGAGTGGAGCCCGTCTTGCCCGGGTGGGACTATTCTGCCTAATGTATGCCGGTAAAGTAAAAACGTAATAATTAGGAGGTAAGCTACCACGACAGACTGAATTATCACATGAAAAGTAACGTACTGCAACGCTGCCTTGTAGCAAACCTTGGCTTTCATCCTCAGCAAGTCCTACGTGTAGGCGGCGTTGTTCTATTACACTAGTGTTCCTCGATAATGCTATCACCGCAGGTGGGACTGGCATTTTGCATCTCCGATTGACACATATTGATTGTTGGTCCTTGTTTGTGAGCCTCTGCTATCAGGCTGAAATAATTATTGTGCTACCGGGTTAAGTATAGGAGCCGGTAGTCGGCTACAAAAAGCCTGAGCCTGCAGCGCCCGCGACATCATCAATAAGCGTGCAAAAATTCGACCGGCGCTATAAGCGGCTAGACACGGGCAGTCTTAGTAGGTAACCACAAGAAAAAGGAGTGGCAATGGAGAGCGCTCGAAAGACTAAACCAAAGAGGGGATATCCTTTCAGGCAAAGGGCCATGACTGCGAAAAGATGATTTAAGCCGCCTGTCAGGGTCGGAGTAGCCTGGTGACACGCCTGCTTCTTGGTTCTGTAGACCCATCGCGTGTATTTATCCACCCTCCTCTTTGGTGTATAAATCAAAGCGACGGACTAGCTGGCTTCATGGTCCGCCGTTCTGTGCCAGCCGGGGTCCAGAATGGGCGGCATGTCAGTATGTTGCGCTGGGTTATTTTCTCATCCGGAAAAAGGAAGGCGAAAGGCTCCGGTTTTAAGCTGTAGCCGTTCCATGTAACTTTCGGCCATGTCCAAAAGTATCTTGGGCCGAAAATTTGGAGCGGCGTGTAGGGAAGAGGCACAGGTTAGAGGGCGCACAGTAGGAAAGCACCTCGCGCACCCCCACCCAGTGGGTCACTGGTGGGCTGCGCTAAGAAAATTGCGTTGCACACTTGCGCCTTGGTCCAGCTTAGCCGGCACTGAGGTAGCCGCTACACGGCGGGAGACAACTGCGGATGACTCGCAATATGCAGCCACGGCTGTCCTGGGGAAGACTAGAGTTTCTATGGAGCGGGTGATCTCGTTAAGAGAGGTATTTGTTGAACCTCCTTCGGGTAGGCGAGGTGAGCGAGGTACATGATTATTTGGAACAGGAAACACACAAAAAGCCCGAGAAATAATAACTAAGTGGGCCGTGCAGGAGCGATCAGCCGTGTTCTCAGTAGGTCGGCGCCAGAGTATAAAAAGACACCAGGGTCCACCGTTGATGGTTGCGCTGGACCACTGTAAGATAATTCATCTATCATCACATTTTACTTGTATAGACTTGAGGCTACTTGAAAAGCTGCGAAATCAGCCAAGAGGTAAAACAGAAATAGAATACTGAACCAGTGAAATTCTTCAGGCGCTAGAAATCGAACTGGAGTACAGAATATACTAAAAGTCCGGGAACAGAAATAATTCTGCTTGTCTCTTGTTCAACTCGCAGAGCTAGTCTATCGCGTCGACCGATAGTCCCGCTAAACGTCATCTTGGAGTGATTCTCTGTCCGCAAGCGATTTACCTTTGTAAATCCTCGTAATCCGAAGGCTTAACTCGGGCAGCACGCTGTTTCGAAACACCCAGAAGCGCTCCAGAATACTACACTACCCTACTGCCGTTCGCCCCAGAGAACGCACAAGGTCAAACAAACGGATATCCGCTGAGAATCTCGCGTGGTCCCATTTGGCGAGAAGCAGCACAAAGACCATCACACCAAACGCACTCCTAAACTCCTTCTTTATTTTTACATACTCCGGCCGACGAACAAACTTTCATTTGCTCGAAGCAAGTGACCTGTCAAATTTAGGAGTCTGGACAACCTGGAAAGTCATCTGCCGCCGCTTCCATCTGCTGATAACTATTTCACGGAAGAGCTGGGCGCAAGGCTGTAGAAGCCCGAAAAGAGAATTTTACCATCCACACGACTTATCGGTGAAGAATCTTGTTAAGTTCCGATCCGTTTTTTTTCCACTTTTTGCCCGTTGAGACAGGTTTGCGGCCATTTTTAAAGGCTGCGGTCGTCACTTTTTTTTTACCCTTGTCATATAGCTTAGGCATACATTGTCAAGGCAAGTAGATCAACTTAGCGATCATCACAAGGAGTAAGCTAAGCCAAGGGATAGAAGGGAATAAGATTGTATATATGACCTCGCTGTACATTGGAATGGCGGGCACACTGACCGGGCCTGCTCGTTCGGGAGGAAACGAGTACAAATTACCTTCGATCCATTCATTGGACTTGCATTCATACAACCAGGAATATGGTGGGATCAGAAACCTTCCTGTGCCTATAGTGTCGGGCGGATCGATGGTGGGAAGCGGATACTTGGCGGCAGCCGGAGGTTTAGGTGTCCTTGGAGGCATATCCAGCGGTAGCAGCATGAACATCGTCGGTGGGGCAAGAGGGTATGGCGGCCTCGAGGGCGGAAGCTTGGGAAGTGCAGCAAGCACCTTTGCTTCTGGCGGGGCTATTGGATATAACCGCGCCGGTAGCTTGAGCGGACCAAGAGGCGTTGTTGGTGAGTGCGGCTTGAAGGAAGAGTTCAGACCGACGAGCATGCATAGTAGTCCCTCAACCCACGCGAGAATAAGCACGAACAGCACCGGTCCCAGCCCAGCATTAGGTTCGACCCAAGGGAGTCTCACTGCCAGCTCGGCGTCGAACACGGCCACTAACGTGGGGAGTATAATGTCGCCGATGACACCGGCCACGCCGGCACCAGCACCAACCCTGGCCTCGTCTATGGGAGCCTCGTCAAGCATTTCGAACTTGTGCAGCAGCCCTCGTGGCTCTCTCAACGGCATGGCTTCGGCACACACTGGACTTGGCGCAAGCCTTAACGGATCGTTCGCTGTGAGCCCAATGGACCGCATTAATATCCGTTTAAACCCCGAAGATCGAATCTCCCCACATCAACAACCCTATACTCACACTGGGCACTATAATTTCCAACAGCCTCCTCTGCACCCACCTTCAACCACACAAGGCATAACGCACAGTAATGAAAATGCTCGCAGCCCAATACAATCACCAAAGAATGTTGGCGGTGATAACTTGACAACATTATGCAATGTGGCGTCTTCGCAGCAGGCTGCGCAAGCAAAGGCAGAGTCACCAGCTATGAACATTAAGGGAGAAGGAGAAATCAAGCACCATGAGGAAGGGACCGAAGCCGCTTATGAAGAAGGCTCGGAGAGTCCCTCGGGAGCTGTATCTGACGGATCAATCGAGTCCCACGGCTCTTTCAGCGACGACCAAAAGTCATCAGGCTTGTCGGATGCAATCAAAAGTGAGCACGAAGCCGCGGTTAAGGCATCGAAGCCCCGTAAGAAGAGACAATGCCCAGAATGTAAGTTGTTTTTCTCCAACTTGGCGACGCACAAGTCAACGCACTTGAAACCTGCCTCGAGGCCTCACGTTTGCAAGCACTGCGGAAGAGGCTTCGCAAGACCAAATGATCTTTTCAGGCACATCAAGTGTCATTGGAAAGAGACTGGTTCGGACAAGGGCCAGTTCAAGTGCCCTTACAAGTTGGTGGATTCAGGTAACCACTGCTGCCACCCAACCGGTATTTTCAGCAGATGCGACACATTTAAAAATCATTTAAAGGCCATTCATTTCAAGTATCCAAATGGCACTAAAAAAGAAAACAGGAACAAGGTTAGTGGCCATTGCAGAATGTGCAATATGTTTTTCAATAACGTTGATGAGTGGATTATTAACCATGTGGAAAAGAATGAATGCACTTTTGACAAATAGAGAATTTGCACTTTTAATTTTTAAAATTGTACCATTATTCATCATCATTACATTTTTATATAGCTTGCTCATAATTGACCTCATCTTTAACGTACATATCTTTACAATAGGACTTTTTAACTGTATCAAATAGATAACTCATTCATCTTATGTTCAAAGAATTGTTCGGCCGTGTAGTTAATATTCGGGCATAGAGTTGTTTTCCTCGGTTAGAAATAATCAAGTTCCGATCCAACCTTATTAAAGTTAAATTCCAATTTGTTGAGCTAATGGATTTAGTATTGAAAGATTGAGGCTCTGACGTATCAATATTGTTGCTATAGGAAAGCGATTAACGAGTAGAACCAAAGGTTATTAGGGATTCGAAGTTGAAAGAAGTGTTAAGGACGGTCATTTTGTTATCTATTAGAGAACATAGAATATTATAAAGGTAGAAATATGAATACAGTTTTAAAAACTCTTATCGTGGCTTTATTGATATCGTCGGCCAAGACGTTGCCCTTCATGTACATCGTGAGATTCTATTACCGTGTGATTAAAAACATAGTTATTCCCAAGAAAACGTATTTGAAAAATGGAAGACGGAACACATTTGGTGTTACTGGTGATACAAACAAGTTAGATGTATTCCGCAACGTCTCAGTGAGCTCCTATGTTTCTCCCCTAGAGATTGATATGTATCTCCACAAGTCAAACTCGACCTACTTCTTGGATTTGGACATTGGGAGAACGGAACTAATGACAGTAATATTCCAGAAGTGCTTCATATCAAGCATAATAAATGAGAAGAACGAGTTTTCTAGAAAGAGTCTTTTCAATGTACCATACTTACCTGTTGCTACCGTCCAATGTACTTTCAAAAAGGAAATGAAGGCTTTTCAAAGATTTCAAATTGTTTCTAGGGTCTTCGCTTGGGACGAAAAGTGGTTGTTTGTATTATCTAATTTTGTGTTGGATAACGAGAAGAAAACACTATGCGCAGTTGCTATGACAAAATATGTATTCAAGAAGAAGAACAGGATGACTTTGAGGCCAGTAGATATCTTGAAGGATTGTGGACTTTATAATGACGAAGTAGCAGAAGTAAATGCAAGAAACTACGAGAAAGTGAAGTATATGCGTTCTTCTGATGACATAGAAACCTTAGACGCCGAGTTGTCATCAATGAAAAATAGACGGAACATTTCTGTTGGATGATCAATTTACAGCTTAACAGTCCGATTTGACTACTTATAATTTTAAACTAATATATTCATTTATTTATAAATAAAATTTTATTATGTACAACAAATTCAAGCTAAGCCAAAACCTTCGTATCCTTCTCTTATAGCAAGCAACAATGCTCCTCTTAGCGTTTCGTACGACTCATATGCGGGTAGGTCTATCTGGTTGAAACATGTGTGAGATGAAGGCAATCTGTCTGTTTTTCCATAATCGCGATGAATGCTGAACTTGCAAGTTCCGTTGGATCCTGTCAATTCCTTGAACCCATTCAAAGGTACCTTCGATGTTCCTGTGGCAAACTGTAGCAATTTAGCTCTCTCTTCGTTATCAAAAGACTTCACCGCTCTCCAAAACCATTGAATTTGCTCTGTTGATGGGGAATAGTTATTATACGTAGTATTATTTTGCCAATCTGTGACATCAATATCAGGTAAGCCCGATATTAATAACTCTAATTCTTGCTCATCAAATATAGCAATTAAATCCTTGGGTATGATTTCATGGAAGCCTTGCAAGAAATGATCCATTTGTTCTAAAACGGAAGTTTGTAGCCTATACTCAACAACGAGTTTGACATATTCATGCTTATTTTCCTCTGTCACATCTATATTTCTTCCGTTAGGAATCAAGTCAATAATTTTATGCTCACCATAGTCATCTGTTTCAACGGAGAAGTCTTCTGTAATTACATCTGTAATATCGTTTTCCAACATCCACATCAAAGATCTGAAATACTCTAGATCTAAAGTCTCCATGTCTTTCAATGACACAGGTTTGCCAAGAAGCCTTTTATAGACTGCCCTACTAAAGTGACAATCTAAAAAGCAATTATCAAAGATTGCCTTGCCAATTATCTTACCAATGAATTTAAAGAAGGACAAATGTTCGGGGTTGACATAGGACGTCCTGTTAGGATGGAAAGTAGTTTCATCGGATGCAACAGGAGTGAAAAGTGCATAATCTGGATTAAACATTTGACGAGAAAGCACCTGGTACCATTCTCTTGTCACACCTCCTGCATCAATACCAGATTCCCCCTTAAAGTTAACCTCAAGTGTTGAGTTTTTAAATTCTTCTTTTGACTTGAAAAACAAAGCTCGATAAGAATCTAAGAAGACTTGATCACGCCTTATCGTAATAGCAAGTTTTGAATCGTCCTTCTTACTCAGGTGTAACTTTCGATCGAAGTAATTCTTCTTATTATCAAACTCCAATACTCTGGGGTTACGTACTAACATACCGAAAGGACCACTCATCAAATTTGGATTTGTTCGTACCATTTGATTCAAAATTTTCTTATGTTCATCAGTGAAAGAAAAGAATAAGCTTTCTATTGGCTCTTTACTGAAATCAACTTTTTTTGCTTCATATCTAACAGTTTCTTTCACTGGTACATCTTTAACTTTACTATGTTTGCAAACAACCATCAAGGATTCGATTAAAGGCAATAAAGCAGTTGCGATATTTGTCAAATTCTTTCTCTCTTCAAGAACCCTTAAACAATCACTTAATGAGTCCCACAAAGTGCCTAAGGAAAGTCTCTTATATAAATCAGTCAATTCTTCGATTTCATCAGACAGCGTTACATCTTTAGAATCGTTTCTCTTCTCGTGCTTTTGCTTTTCTCTTGACTCGTACATATAATCCAATGCTGTTAATATACGAAGTAATTTGGCTTCCTCAGAACTAGAAGCGCTCAACTTGGCAAGAGATTTATTCTCAACATCATACGAATCTGAAGAAGAAATTTCTTTTGTGAGAGTATTGAGATGTTGAATAATGGTTTGACCGAGCTTGGTAGCCTGGTCAGAAAGCTCCATAGTGAATATCTCTTGCGCTTTAGATAGAACTGATAAATTTTGCATCGCACTGATGGTTCTTCTAAAGGTTGTGTTAGGGCAATCATTAAGTGTGAGTAATTTAATAATTTGGCTGAAATTATAATCTGATATCACTGGAGGAGATATTGGAGGTGGATTATGTTCTCCAGCATTTTCTGAAGCTTTCTTAAGAGCATGTAATGGGCGTGTAGCTATTTGTAATACCCTGGCGAGCAAATCCATGAAAGCTTGCTCTTCCTTCAAAGAAGAGATTTCGAGTAATCCTAATAAAAAGTTGATAGGGTATTTGTCCTGTTTCTTCAATGTTTCTTTTAACTTGGTCTGAGGATTAACCTTCTTGAGTAAATATGGGTTATCATGTTCTGTTAAAAGATAATATCTCATATGAGAGTTCTTTTCAAGAAGGTAATTGATTACTTCAATTACTTGATTACCAACAACTATAGGTGAAGCACCTAGGGGAAATTGAACAGGCACTTTCGTTTTCTTTGAATTGCTTTGATTGCGGGCTTTTATTGTGACTTGAGCATAAACCTTCTCGATTAGTTTCTGGCTACTGAGCCCTTCATGCAAAATAGCGATCAATAAACCCATAACTTCGGTACGAGTCTGCTTATTATTACAAGCATACTCTAAAGCCTGATGAATATATTCTCTTTGGTAAATTGGCTGAGGAACAAATAATAACCTTATTAAGGCCGCAACTCCTGCCCGCTCTAAAAGTGGAGTGAAGAAAATCTTCTTGGTTCTTTTGGCTGACTCATTAACTGCAGATGACCTTTCAGATCTTCTTAGATAAGAAGAAGTATCACCTTCGCCATCTATATTTGTCATTTCTAAATCATCCTCATCTTCTTCATCTTCTGGGAAACTCAAATCATCTTCAATCGCTGAAAATCTCCTAGCCATCGACTCTTGCTGAAGTATTTCTTCTCGAATCTGCTCTGGAAGAGCATCTAAGAAATCAGGATCAATCTCTCTTGCATTTGTTCCTGTGCTTGTAGCATTTGCACGTCTTTCGCGAACATGCTGAGTGAAGACCTCTTCACGCATATCATCGGGTAAAGCTTCAAAAAATTCTGGATCGATATCGGTACCACTGAGATCCACCTCTCTATCACCAATGCGAACCATTACAGGTTCCCTATTTTCTTGTTGTAATTCAGAATTGGCACGCTCTCTTGCTTCTTCCTCTCGCTTCTTCCTATCCTCTTCTTCCTTCTTCTTTCTCTTTTCTTCCCTCTCTTTGCGAGCTTTTTCAAGCTCCTCTTTCTTTTTCTTATAAAGCTCAACACTGTCTGCCTCAATTCTATTGATAATTGCAGGAACAACCTGACTTACAGCTTTTTCTCTCACCTTGAAATAAAACATGTTCATCGCATCATACCAGCGTTCACGAGTAGATTTGATATACATTTTCAGAATGTCCAGAATATCCTTTTTGTTCTTGGAACCCACATGTAACATACTTCCGAATGATCTTTCGTGCCTTGATGAAGAACCTGGACCTGAAATATGAATCGTGCCTCTGAGAAGACCATTATCATTGACGCCAGTTAGTAAGCCTTCAAAAAGAGACGCAATATTAGATTGACCAATTGCAGGTCGTAATGCATCAAAAAATGTGCTGGCAAAATCTCTAGCTCTACGTCTATTATCATTTCCATTTACAAGACCGCCTTCCTCATCTTCGTCAATAACGGAAATTTCATCATCATAATCATCTCCTGACTCTAATGAACTGTGGTCAGCAGCTAAAATATCTCTCGAAGTATCGCGGCGAGATCTACGCAAACTTTCGACACCAGAAGTACCTCCTTCCTCAGGCTCTTCTCCGATCTCATTAGAGCTTTCATTTTCATCTTCAAACGCTTCAATCCATCCATCGAGTTCATCCTCATCATAGTCACTAGCATCTTCATCACCTTCTTCATACTCGTAGTAGTCAGCGCTTTCGCCATCACCAAGAGATTCATTTTCATCATTTGAATCAATATTTAATTCATCAATGATTTCTATATCACCTCCATCACTTACATCATTCCCACTATCACTACCAAAATCACCATCATCATAATCTTCTTCCAAAGATATGTCTTCATTTTCATCCTCCATGGACGAGTTCATTGCTGATAATTCATTATCATCATGAGAATGATCGTCAGACATATCCTCTTCAGACAGAAGCACTTCAAGCGCATCACCTTCATCATAGTAATCCATTTCCTCATCTTCTGTATCAAACTCCACATCATACATGCCAAGTGTAGAATTACGGAATAAGTCGGGGGTGTCGTCTTTATCATCATCCTCTGGAACTATCTCATCATCATCTCTATCTCCTGGATGATCATCTTCAAAAATATCCTGATATTCAGATTTAATTTTCCCCAATAATGTAATAGGCTTAAGTGCTAATTTTATGAGTCTCTGGATATCTGGAAAATTAGGATCAAGCTCCGCGATAATGGAAGTAATTTGAGAAGGTATTTGTCTATCAATAAGAGCCTTCGAAATGTAATAAGGATCATATTTGACAGCATTTGCGTTGAAAAGAGGACCTATCATTTCACGTAATTTCTGGGAGAGGAGAGCCCCACATAAATCAAATAAATCAACTAATTTATTGTACCTTGTACTAGTTGAAGAAAGAGACGACATTGTATCGTTAAGAATCTTCAGTAGAGTATCAACATAGAATCTCCTAATGAAGGACATTTCTTTATCCTCCTTTTTGGGGTCGGGTTTATTTTTCTCATCAAGAATAGGAGTAGACACTAATGCTAAAATAGCCTCCTTTGTCAATGAAGATATCGCACCACGTCTATCCTGTTCAACACCTTTCACTTTTACTAACAGTTTTGTAGGAATGAGCTGGTGAATTAAGAAATTTAAGGCTGTTGCTCTGGGTTTTATTTCTTTGTTACTTTTCTTTGAAAAAGTCAAAAATTCCAACTTAGGCTGTTTATAGGACCCTAAAAGTTCAATTATTGTCTGCAACAAAAAGCATGCATAAGTGAAGTGCATGTTTTTGAAAACATGCAAATCTGAGTCTTTCTTGGGGCTGGTGCTCTGTTTGATTTCTTCGTCAGGATCAGAAATCCAGTCTTTCTTACTGACATCCATTAATTCGCTCAAAAGGAAATGCACTATACCAGTTGATCCCACAACGTTTTGGCTCGCCTCATCTCCTTTCTCTCCTTTGTCTGACTGGGAGACATCTTCCATTTCAGTATCTTCCTGGGCTCTCTCATTTGGTTTACACCGAAATACTGTTAGCTTAGAAGGAAATAGTTCTCCTCCGTCATAATTATCAAGTCTAAGATCCTTCGAAATCACATCAACAAATAACTCAGGATCTCTCAATACCACAGCAGAGGACTCTCTTAAAATAGATTGTAGATCTCTCTTGCCTTTTATACTTCCCTTAAATGCGGTTGAGAGCTCTGCAACCATATTTATTCTCAATACATCCTTTGTTTCAAAACATCTGCGTATCAATACTATCAAAGCCATTTGATATAAATCCGCTTTTTCTGACTTAGTATATTTCCTCAAAAATGATATTGATTGTTCCATTATTTTAGAGTTTGTTATACGATCAGCATAATCATGATCCTTAGCATAGAGTACCAAGATACGAATCACTGCTAGAGCAGAATCTATATTTTCTAGTCCTTCGAGTTTAATTAGCTCGTAGAAAATTTGGTTAAATGTATCATCATCAATTTGATATGGTACTCTCTCATAATCCAGAACAACACGGTGTTTAGATTCTTCCGCTCTTGGTAACAGTTTAAATAAAATAACCTGCTCCAATATCAAAAGACCATGAGAAAAGTATGTTTCATTTATATTTTTAACATTATTCTTGAGCTCATCAACCATGAAAATGGTAACCTTATGGAATAGTTCATTCGTAGAGCTTTCAATTTGCTCGCTTTTTAGTAAGATACCTAACAAATGCATAAGACTACCAGAAACTTCATTGCTGCAACCTGAGCTCCGGGTTTCGTTGAAATACTGAAAGAGAGAGTTTACTAGCAGCTCGAAGTTAGGGCTTGAAACAAGAAGCATTTCAGCTATAGATTCGATTACTTTAGGATAATAAGTTGTAGCTTTGAACCAGCCTTTGGTGAAGTACTTGGACTCAGATTCGCGCAATGCTTTCAAGTCCTCATTAGTCTTAAATCCTTCATCGGTATGATGATCAAATGAAACGTCAGTAGACCTCATATCATCAGCAATATCATCCCACACACTTTTATCAAGATTAAACTGTGGCCATTTATTTTGTTTTATATCGCTCAACTCATACCCATACTTGAAGAAATGTTCAGCTTGTGCAACCGATAAACCTCTAGAAGTTAAATAGTCAACCTGTTCTAGAGGAGGAGAAACATTTTCTATGGATAATGAGACAAATTTTGCTTCTGATATCTCCTTTTTGCCAGTCCATATATGCTTAGTTATGAAGATCACTTGCTCAACGAGTGGAGATGGGATATTTTTAGTATTTACACCCTCCTCATCTTGAAACAAAATGGAGCGAGATCCAACAAGAGATTGCACCATCTGTAGAGCGAGATATCTAGTCTGTATTAAGAAAGATGGAATCAAGAACATCTCGGGGTCGTTATTAAACCCCTTGTGAAAATAGAACTTGCATGAAGGTAAGTTTGGAATAGCATCGCGGTTCACTATTTTGGCAAAGATCAAGAAAACCTGACTCAATACGTTTTTCACGATACTACTCTCATAAACACCTATGAATGTAAGCTCCAATGATTTTTCTGCATCGAGTGGGTCTATTTTCAATAGTCTGTTCCAATATTCAATAACAATATCTCTTAATATATCAAAGCAATGATTTTGATACAATGATATCGCTAGAGATGTGTGAATTGTATCCCTATTGGCCCTCTCTTTCTGGCTAATAGAATACAACATAATGTTTGTCATAACAAGCAAGTAACAAGACCTAACATTGTCATCATCACAATTGAAGCTGAGTAAGCTAGAAAATAATCTGCCAAGTTCAATTGTTATTCCAACTGCGCTCCTCCTCCATTCTGTGCTGATCATTTCTTGCCTTCTATGCATACAAACTTTCCCGATGCTGCAAAAAAGGGATGAAATATAGTTCTGGAAGCGATACATAAAGAAGCGAATTTGGAGGGTGTTCTTAAATTTTGCACTCGTTCCCTCTTGCTTTTCATCTTTGTTTGGGGGTTCCAGGGAATGTACTTGTAGGGGTGGTGAATCATTGTGTTTATCCATCATGGGAACTGACTTCCTAGCAATTTCTACAGGAAGCTTCGAACGTATGACAATTTCTTCGATTATACATCTTTTCAAAAAGAGGCCTAGATCACCAATTAAATTGAATCCTTTCTTGTCCTCTCCTCCGGGCCCAAAGAGTTCTGTCAACTGATTGAATCTCTCGTGAAACATTAGGTACGGATTTATGTAAATTTTCGTAAAAGTGTAAAGAAGAGTGTTGAGAGAATTTAACTGCTTCAAAAATGCTGTTCCTGCCGCAGGATTTTTCTCAAAACGCTCGAAAAAAGAGACTTTAGTATCATTAAAATGAATAAATTCTTGAATCAAAGAGGAATTAACCAAACTAAGTAACATTTTGAAAGCCACCGGCAATCCATAATTACGATTCTCATCATCAAAATACTTTAAAATTCCGACAAACGTCGAATAACCATGAGATACAGTGTAGTCGAAAGGGATATTTGTCATGGTCATGAATGCAGCCCAATCTTCGTATGAAAGTGAGTTAATAGCGTCGTTTCCCCATTGATTTGTTTCTAAAAATAAGCCGCTGAAAAAGTAAAATACATTATCAGCAAGATATGCAGCATCCAAAGACTCCCAGGTAGTAATTTGCTCATTTCCTTCCTCGTTAAGTAACACTTCCTCATCTTGACTATGGAATAGAGTGCCCCTCTGAGAATCATAGTAAGTGACACCGACCAATCTTTCGTTGATATACGAAGGAATGTTTAAAATGAGCTTCTTCATTTCTTCCATGATAACTGGCTTCAAACTCGGATAATGTCTTCCTAGTTCGTCAAAAGAGCAACCTAGAGATATTGTCATATCAGACCGAACAAATTCTTTGACACAATCTAGGTCGTAAAAAAACTTGAAGTACCTTTCGATAATCCGAAGATCAACAACCTTTTTCAAACCATCATTATTCAAACATATTGCTCCAATGACTTCCGGTAACGATAACAATAAATCACTTGATGGAATGAAGAAGCGGTCAAAGTTGTACAATATGGTATTCACAACCTGTGCCTCATTCAATATGGAGAATGCAGTTGGCTCATTATGAATAATATAAAAAACACAGTCTAAAGATGCAGATAATATCAATGGACCAAAAACAGTGGGATTTTTCATGATCTTATTAAAGCTTTCTAAGATTGGAGAGTCGAATAAGTTTCTCAATCTATCCCCAGCCTCAGACTGTATAAGATGAGATACGAATTTAAGCAAGTTTCGTATATAATTTGCTTGTCTGTATGTAATTGAATAATGTGTTATTGCATATTTTGGAGCACCTCCACCGTAGTTTGGATTCTCTAGGGCGAAATCGACTTCATATCCAACTACATCGATTAACAGCTGAAATCCATTATTTTGTACAAAATCATCAAAACATTCTGGCGCCGTATTGAGCAATACAGATAACAAATGTACAGCTGCTGAACAATGCCATCTATATTTGGATCTCACATTCAAGAAGGACATTAAATCATTCAATATACCGCCCGCAGTAAGCCTGGGCGTCAAACTTTTTGATTCTATTAAGTTACCCAAAATATCAAAAAAACGTATATAGGCTTCCCCATTACCATCGTCAATTTCATCTCTTACTTTTCGATTAATATGCCTAATTATTTGGAAAAGGGTCCCATGGCTGACATTTCCACTCATAGATCTTATCAAATCACTACCCCACACTCTATTAAGAGATATTGCCTCTAATGCCTTTACGGCACTAGTGTAAACTTCAGGCGATATATTTTCTGAATTTTCAGGTTGTATCAAGTCAACAAGGAAGCTGAAAATATATGGTTCAGACTCGAAGTATCTAGAAGCAGTGAATTCGCAAGAACACATACAACTTATAAATGCAATAGCTAAACATTTCATGCGAAGTAGCTTTTCGCGTAATTCCAAGGAGTCATACGCTTTATTGTTGAAAGAACGAGTAACTAATGCCGCATTGGCAAAGTCAAACCACAATTCCTTAGGTATGACCTCTGAAGCTTTGTCAAATATCTGTTCAAGTGAAAGTTTCCTTATCATCTCCTCGTGTAAGGTGAAAGAAGTTAATCCTTCTAATGAACCTTTTTTGTCTGCATTCTTTTTATTTGATTTCGACTCCAATTTTGGCTTATGCTTTTTGGGTTTATGTACAGTAGAACCCTCAGAAGAGTTTCTTGGTTGAACGTCCGATTGTGCCAGGTTGCTCAGAACCCGGTAGTACTGAAAATTCAAATTCTTCCACTTCGAAGGATATGGACTCTTCGCAGAAATAGAGTCTAGTAATCCATAATGATCTCCTAGCACACAAGTAGATGTATCTTCCTGATTATCTTCATTCTTCTGTGGGTTGAAATTAGAAGGGACAGGAGGTGGGAAAACCTTCGCCATCTGAAGTACCTTCAATTCCACACTCTTAGGAGCTGAATAGTTTTCTGAGCTTGTCTGAATGTACTTTTCGGCAAGAGCTACGCCAAACTCAAGCGCACTCAACCTCACGTCTATCGAAGCCGTGTTTATTAGCAGGAATATCCTCTCGCGGCTAGAGTAGATAGAGGTGTTCGAACAATGTTCGAAAAGAAGAAGCGAAAATTGAAGACACGCAATGAGTAACTCTTGGTCCTTGTCTGAAATCAAGCGGAGTGGTGCGTGTTCCTCATCTAACCCGTATTTCTTTACTTGCTTCTCAAAGATTTCATCAAATCTATTCAAGAGTGGCACCCAGTGGAAGAAATCTCCCCGTGGCCTCTCCCATGTGAGGTTCTCCTTTAATAAATTTGGAAGTTCTTCCAAGTTACAGTTTGTGAGAGAGTCGATCAAAGGTTTCAATGGCTTCGCCATTTCAACTTTCTCCAAATGTTGCCTTTTGGAAATGATCATTTCTCTGAGATTAAACTTAATCACTCACAACCACTATTGGTAAAAAAACTGCTTAATATCAACTCGTTTCAAGTGTAAGCGTCAAGTTAAATATGATTTACCACTAGTAGTTGGTTTTATTTTTCAATAGCTCTTACTTTAATATATACCACTTGCTCAAATTTCTAACGCTTAAAGCAAATATCTGTATAATCTATACACGACTTGCGACTTGGCATCTCAAACAAATGCAACATTTAAAAGTGTTTGCTACTACTCGAAGATGTCGTCTAGTGACAAAGAGTATAAAAGTTTTGTTCCCTCTAGAGGAAGAAGGCTGGGAGCAGGCGACAGAAGAGACAAGAGTTTCGGGAAGGGGCCTTTTTCGGTGGACAAGGGCGAGCCTGGAACTAATGGTAAGAGAAAGAATGAGCATCCAGCACAGAACATAAGTAGACGACACCATAACTTTGCGTCACCAATGCCAGCAGATAACCAGAGACATGATGAGGATAGTAAAGGAAAAGGTGGGCTTAATGTTGAACTTCATCCCTTACTTAGGAGCATGGCTAAGATGCCAGAGATGCCCAAGGCAGAGAATCCGCTCAAACGTAAGTCGAGACCCGAGTTTGACCCTTTATCTATAAATATATACGTTAATCAAGATGATATTACTTCAGAGGATAAGAAAAGGGCTAAAAGGCGACAGCTCCATTTCAACGAGCCGGGGAAGTATATTGCTAAAGGAGCTGAAATGAGAGAAAAGCTTGCAGAACTAGAAAAAGAGAGATTAAGACTGGAAGCCGAGAAGGCACGAGGTTTGGCTGCAGACGAGAGTCTAGGTGAGCACCTTTACAAGCTCGAGAATCCACCTGTGGTTGAATGGTGGGATAGAGGATTTCTTAGAGATGCCAATTACGATCATATCAACGAAACAGACCGCATATTATATGATAACGAGGACTGTCCGGTATCCCACTATATCGAGCACCCTCCACTCACGCATAGCACTGACGAGAAATTTGTGCCTGCGGTGAAACCTATGCTCCTAACAAAGAAAGAAATGAAAAGGATACGACGCAATAATAGACAAGAAAAGCTCAGAGAAAAGCAAGATAGAATCAGATTAGGATTAGACGCACCACCCCCACCCAAAGTCAAACTTTCCAATTTGATGAATGTATTAACGAATGAAGCTATAAAAGATCCCACTGCAGTGGAAAAGCGAGTGCGGTCAGAGATGCAAAACCGGTATGAAGAACACATGCGGGAGAATGAAGAGAGAAAGCTTAATCCAGAAGAAAAACGAGAAAAAGTACATCAAATGCACGAGAAAGACTTACAAAAAGGAATATTTTCCACTGTCTATAGAGTCGAGTCTCTCGCTAATCCCCAGCATTTATACAAGGTAGACATAAATGCAAAACAATCCGAACTAGTTGGCATGTGTGTGATCAGCCCAAGAATGTGTTTGATCGTCGTGGAGGGCGGTGCTAAAGCAATCAAATTTTACAAAAAGCTCCTCACTAATAGAATAAAGTGGACTGAGTATGCCCCTCCCAAAAATTCCGAACATAGTACTCATGAGGAGGAGAAAGACCTTTCTTTTAACAAATGCACCATAGTATGGGATGGGCAGCTTCCTAGCTTAAATTTCAAAAAATGGTCAATATTCAACGCTAACCTGGATGAGGACGCTATTGACGCATTGGAGAGATTTGGAATTGAGAGTTACTGGAGATCCGCCATATCGCTAGATATAAGTTAGTACTTGTATCTACAGTTATCGGGGCCAAAAAGCTTTGGTTTGAATTTATATACAGTCAGTCGTAGTTATATGTTAATCAAAATGTGTCAGCGTTTACGTAATCAGTTGTCTCCATAATCTCGGAAATGTTTGGTAATTTTGGGTCTTTCAAGTAGTAGACTACAAAAAGATAATACTAAGCAGAAGAAATGGGATCCGCATACACTATTTTGGGCAAAAAAGTTCCTTCTCACGTCGTATGTTGTATTAAAGACTTACTCAGTACAACTGTGTGAAAAAACAATTGCTATTAAGTCACATATAAATCTCGGAGGTACGAACAGGTGAACTAACTAATCTCTAGCTTTCAATTCTTACTTTGGGCTCTGTTGCTGGAATTGCAGCATGGCCACGCTCCCTGAAGGAGAGTGATGCACCAGCACCAGCTCAAAAGCCAGCTTCTAACTCCAAGGAGGATGATTTTGACTTGGAGAAAATCATAAAGTATGTACAGCGAGTTCTCATTCCAGGCTATCCAGGAGCAATTACTAACAGAACAGTGACTTGACCAAAGAAGACGCTAAATAAGAAGATGGTGCTTTTCTGATATCTCAGAAGGAAACATGATTTCCAGCAGTATTTAAAAAAATATAAGTTTTGGCACATTTTTAAGCTGTTCGTTTACTGTATGAAAAAGAACACTTGTAGCAACCCTGAATTAGGTCCTCTGTATTCTGTCTTCATCATAAGTAAGACGTGTGCTCATTAAAAGATGTAATAGTTTCCCTGGGGGACCTGTACTACCCTCTATTTCTACACAAAAACATCGAATCACCGAGAATCGTCTATCTGCAATGCATTCAAGCTAGCTTACCCTTACATTTGACATCCCTGTGCCCCGATACAGGCCCTGTTGGAGATCACCTGGATGAACTGGAAATTTCACATCAAAAAGCGGAATAGCCATCTTCAGCAATGGTCTCTTTTAATGCAATTCTTGCACTCTAAAAGCTTCACCGCAGTAACAATAACTGTTCCTTCTTGATCTGTGTAAAGCCTCACCTATTTCAACGTAGAAGAATGTAATCCGATACGGATATACTGCACCCTACTAAATCCATCAGCAACACTCCTAAACGCGTGTATTAATTTCCGCCGTTACGAAGTCTTTCTTTCAAACGTTGCTACCTCTGTTGTGATAGAAACGAAACGTCCCTCTACTAAATCAATATGCACACCTCTTATATCAGGATATCGCGTACTCTGTGAGAGGTCAGAACTACAAGATCCGGCTAACACGAACAGGACGTGTATATTTCAATCACGCGTTTTTCGAAAGTTATATGTACTTTTCGCCCATTTCTGACTGTTTGTTTTGATGACAAATTAAAAAATACCGCGTCACACAGGACGCGTCATGAATATATAAAGAATGTAAGAAGTCCTTTGGTGCCAAAAATTAGTCTTTTCTCAGGGAAGAATAATTTTAATATGTATGTATACAAGAGAGACGGGCACAAAGAACCAGTCAGGTTCGACAAAATCACCGCAAGGATACAGAGACTCTGTTATGGATTAGACACAGAACATGTTGATGCTGTTGCCATTACGCAGAGAGTGATTTCTGGTGTGTACCAAGGTGTCAATACCATAGAGTTGGACAACTTGGCAGCCGAAACAGCTGCTTACATGACAACCATCCACCCTGACTATGCTATTTTAGCTGCCAGGATAGCTGTTTCTAATTTGCATAAGCAAACTACCAAGCAATTTTCTCAGGTGTGCAAGCAATTGTACGACTATGTGAATCCAAAAACCGGTCTCCACTCACCCATGATTTCCAAAGAAACATATGAAACTGTTCAGAATAACGCTGATGAGTTGAATTCTGCGATAGTCTACGACCGTGATTTCAACTACAACTACTTTGGTTTCAAGACTTTAGAAAGATCATATTTGTTAAGAATCGACGGAAAGGTTGCTGAACGTCCTCAACATTTAACTATGAGAGTCGCTGTTGGCATTCACGGTGATGACATTCCCAGAGTTATTGAAACCTATAACTTGATGTCGCAAAGATACTTCACCCATGGATCTCCAACTTTGTTTAACGCCGGTACTCCTCTGCCTCAAATGTCTTCTTGTTTCTTAGTCGCAATGAAGGAGGACTCTATTGAAGGTATATATGATACATTGAAAACCTGTGCCTTGATTTCGAAGAGTGCTGGAGGTATTGGTTTGCACATCCACAATATTCGTGCTACCGGTGCCTACATTGCAGGTACTAATGGTACTTCAAATGGTATTATTCCTATGGTAAGAGTTTTCAATAACACTGCTCGTTATGTTGACCAAGGTGGTAATAAGAGGCCTGGTGCTTTTGCTCTCTACTTAGAGCCTTGGCATGCTGATATTTTTGATTTTATTGATATGAGAAAAAATCACGGTAAGGAAGAAATAAGAGCCAGGGACTTGTTCCCAGCTTTATGGATTCCTGATTTGTTCATGAAAAGAGTTGAGGAAAATGGAGACTGGACTTTATTTTCTCCCAATGAGGCTACAGGCTTGCCTGATGTCTATGGCGATGAATTTGAAGAGTTATACACCAGATATGAGAGAGAGGGACGTGGTCGTAGCACGGTGAAAGCTCAAAAGTTATGGTATTCTATCTTGGAAGCGCAAACAGAAACAGGTACTCCTTTCATGTTGTACAAAGATGCTTGTAATAACAAAACCAACCAAAAGAACCTTGGTGTTATCAAGTCTTCTAATTTGTGTTGTGAAATTGTCGAGTACTCCTCTCCTGATGAGGTAGCTGTTTGTAATTTGGCATCAATTGCTTTGCCCTCTTTTGTTGAGAAGAATGCTTCATCTAGTTGGTATAATTTTGAGAAGTTACATGAAGTTACAAAGGTAGTAACTCGTAATTTGAATAGAATTATCGACAGAAATTACTATCCTGTTGAACAAGCTAGGAGATCCAATATGAAGAATAGACCAATTGCCTTGGGTGTACAAGGTTTAGCTGATGCATTTATGGAATTGAGAATTCCTTTTGACTCTCAGGAGGCTAAAGAGTTGAATATTCAAATTTTCGAAACCATGTACCATGCAGCAGTTGAGTCTTCTATTGAGTTGGCTGAGATTGAAGGACCATATGAAACATACGAAGGCTCACCAGCTTCAAAAGGATTATTGTCATTCGACTTGTGGGACAGGAAACCTACTGAATTATGGGACTGGGACACTTTGAAGCAAAAGTTGGCTAAGCATGGATTGAGAAACTCGCTTTTGGTTGCACCTATGCCTACCGCTTCTACTTCTCAAATTTTAGGTAATAATGAATGTTTCGAGCCTTACACATCCAACATCTATTCCAGAAGAGTGTTGGCTGGTGAATTCCAGATTGTCAATCCTTACATGTTACGTGATTTAGTTGATTTGGGACTTTGGAATGATTCTATGAAAAACAATATTATTTCTAATAACGGTTCTATCCAGGGATTACCTAACATTCCAGATGAAATCAAAGCGTTGTATAAGACTGTGTGGGAAATATCTCAGAAACATATAATTGATATGGCTGCCGACAGAGCAGCTTTTATCGATCAATCTCAATCGTTGAACATTCATATCAGGAACCCTACCATGGGTAAGCTTACATCGATGCATTTCTACGGTTGGAAGAAAGGTTTGAAGACCGGTATGTACTACTTAAGAACCCAGGCCGCTGCTGCCGCTATCCAGTTTACTGTTGATCACGCCTCTGCTAATGTTGCTGGTAAATCTGTCGCTCTGTTGGAGAAATTGAACCAGAGAAAGTACATTCCAAGAATCAGTGCGCACGATTCAAACTCCGATACCGATTCAAACTCTACCAGGTCTGAGTCTACCCTCCCAACTTCCTTAGAAAACTCTATTGCTGACCTCAAAGTCACCGAGAAGCCTCAAGAAGCTAAGGAGACAAAAGAAAACAAATCTGCTGACAAAAATGAAGAGTCCTCTGAAGGTGACATTTTCAGCTCCAAAGTAATCGCATGTGCTATTGAAAACCCAGAGTCTTGTACTATGTGTTCAGGTTAATTTCTTTTCTTTCCCTATTTTATACTCGTAGGTTATTCATTAGGTTGTATATTATGTTTTGTCTAGCAGTTTGCTTTTAAGTTTAATAAATATTTGCTTCATATCAATCTTCTGGTTCGCGTTTATGTATTTGATTCAGTCTCGTTTGAACAAAATTGTTTGTAAGGGAAGACTAATGGCTATAATCAGTGAATATTAGAAAGCTTTTTTCAATATCAAGCTGTTTTACCATTGAAAGTTGGATATTTAATAAAGTTGTCTTAATTTGGGATAGAAGATAGTATAGAATTCTTGCTCACATTAAGTCAAGTAATGGTCGCTGAGTACTCAGATTTAGAGCAGGAAAGTATACCGCTTGCTACATATACATCAAACGATAACCACAATATGAATGTGGCTCAGAGTAGAGATCCAGATGGTAATCCAAGCTACCATGATGCTGATGACTTGAATGGGGAAACGGAGGAGGAAACAGAGGAAGAAACATGTGAGGATACCTTTAGCAATAATTATAGAACAGGGTTTTTCGGAAGATTGTGGAATGGCCCAGTACATCCTACTGACGATCCCCCTGATCGAATAAAGTCACTTTTTCGTATAGAAGAATTACCGGAAAAGTTCAATAAGCGATATAGTCAACATGTCAAAATAGGGTATCTTTCAATTTACTTGAGTTTATGGTTCTTACTAGTGTACAAAATAACAATTCCTTACTTAACTCAACCACCTTATATTACCGATGAGCCTGATACACATGTGAAAGTTGTTTCTTGCACAGGGGACTCTGACTTTTGGAGAGGTAGAAACGGAGCATGTGGTCTAAACGGAGAGCAATGCCCTTCATTAGATACGAGTAAAGATATCATAATCAGATGTCCGGCTTTATGCGATAGAGACAGTTTTGTTTTTTCGTATGTCCCAGTTGGGGATAAACAGATCAAGTACAGAAGCTTCGTTGTTGGTGGAGGAAGGCTTGACCTGGACTCTGAAGAACAGACACATCCTTATCGAGCGGACAGCTCCCCTTGTGGCTCTGCTGTTCATGCAGGCTTAGTATCCCCATTTAGAGGAGGATGTGCAAGGATCTCATACACGGGAGGTAAATCTTGGTTTCCTTCTGAAAAGGGGAGATACGGTACTGGCAAGTCTATAGAGTTTCCCTCGTTCTTTCCGTCGTCGTTCACATTTAAGAAATTGATACCTTCTGGAAGTTCATCACACGTAACTCGCTGCTATGACCCACGCTTTATGGTACTTATCTTGAATATAATTCTCGGAGTGCCGGTTGTCTTCTTCTCGAGCGGCGCGATAGCGTACTGGGTAGTAAATGTGGTTGGATTCTGGACAATCTGCCTCGCCACTGACCCACCAAGAGATGTTGATCCCTCCGACCCAGGTAGTTTTGCATCGCTCTTATCGCTCGCGTTGCAGAGATTCCTACCTTCGGCCTTCATCTTATACGTCATGTGGCGTGCATCTGTCAAGCGTACTTTGAGTAACACCCCAAGAACCGCAGAGATGTTAGGAGGAAATACAAGCATCGCATTATCCCCATTAAGCAGAGTATTCCTCTGGTATCCCTTTACATGGCTCGGTGTCCTCAATAATGTCACATTTGATAGACTTCCTGTCGATCGTCTCACCAGTCTGGACCTTCAGCGAGTGGAAACATTGATATCGGTCTGTGTTCTAGCTCTGGTCATTTTCGTATGTGCAATATATCAAGCATATTCTATCTGGCTTTCAGGGAGATTCCGCAAGTATCTCATCTTGTATGCCAGCTTTATATTAGGCTTACTTGTCATATCAAGTATACCTAATTTGAGTTTAAGAATTCACCATTACATATTGGCATTAGTCTTGATCCCTGGTTGTTCTACAAGAGGGCGTGTTGCGCTATCATTCCAAGGTATTTTGATGGGTTTGTTTCTTTCCGGGACAGCAAGATGGGGGTTAGCTTCGATAGCCGAAACTTTTATTTCTTTAAATAGAGATGATCCTTTGGGTAGTGTATTACCTCCTGAATTTGTTGGCTTTGATAACACTACAGGTTTACTTAGTTGGAAGGAACCAAATGTTACGTTGTCGGAAAGTGCACAAGCCGTCATGAAAAAATTTGATGTCATATCATTACTCATAAATGACATAGAACAATTTGTTGCTAATGTTTCAGCAACCAACTTACGAGAATTATTTCAAATGATTCCTGCCTTGAAGTCGTTGGTTGATGAGTCCTTAAAATCAGGTTTTAAAGACGAAGCCGGTAACATTTTAATATATTTAAGGATAGGTAGAAAGATGTTGATAGACCAAGTGTATAGTGATTTTTCAAAGGCGGCTATATTGAAATGGCCCAGTGGTGAATTCACAAATTCACCATCGGGGCTCACCTAAAAGAGATATTCTATTGATAAAAATCATCAGGAAATTGTAGTGCGTCCTTTGCGACCTTCGCGACCTTCGTTCATTTGATTTTTAGTTAACTTCAAATTAGTATTGTTATCAGACTTAAAATGTTACGGAGATGTTCTGTTGCCGGTAAACAAACTCAAAGGAGGACTTTGAATAAGGGAGCACGGTCTTTTTCCGTAATGAATAGTTCATTTCAGGATGAAGTTCCACCTGCAGCAACTATCAGATGGTGTTATGCTACTGACATTCCAAAATCCAAACCTAAGTGGTTTAGCTATTCCAGAGAAAAAGATCCTGAAAAGTTCGTTCCGTTCTCTCCTTATGACTCTCAGAGAATGGAGGATGTTTATAAAAAAATGATAAGAAGTAATAATGGCAACCTCGGCTCACTGAATGACTGTGCCATAGTGGAAGTTAATGAAGATAAACTTTTCCAAGTTAATTTGAAGGAACTTGAATTGTCTCCTGTTTACTGGGAAGGACCAATATATGAGATTCGGAGAGGGCTCTGGTTCAATTCTGATGGAGTTCCGTTACCAGCAGGAATTTCCGATAAAATAGAGGAAGGCTACTTAGCTAAACGGCCTTACAATTTCAAGGTGAAACCCGGTTCTGAAAAGAAGCTTAGCGAGCCAGCATCCAATGTAATTGAGGAATTCAACGATCTGGTGAAAGCTTCGGCGAATTCGGAAAATAAAATCGATCAAGTTCCATCTGATACTGAGTCTGTTGATCTTATATCTCTCGAAAATGGAAAGTCTGTACTCTACATTAATGAAACTGAAGCATCTATATTCCCTTCCTCAGCATACAATAGATTTCAACTCGGCGTAATAAGGAAATTTGCTTCTAGGCCAATAGGCCTAATGTCAGTCGAAGGACTTAGACGAGGATATTCTGAGGAATTCGATAAAAGCAAGAAAACAGCAACTGAGAGTGTGTCTAACTTGCCAGGTTTTTTTGGTGTGGGAAATTCAAAAGACAAAGGAGAAGGGCAAAAGACAAATAGTAGCAAAAATGTTAAAAGTAGATTTGAATCAGGAGCGAAAGCTGCCGCAGAAAACGAGAGTTCAAAAGCCTCGCTAGAAAATGATTACAAAACTCCTACTACAGAGGCCAATTCCGATAGAAAAATTGACCATTTGATTCTATGCGTTCACGGTATAGGTCAAGTGTTGGGGCGTACATATGAATCAGTATATTTCCCACATAGCATAAATGTTTTAAGAAATACAATGAATTCGCTCTACAAGAATGAAGATGAGTTCAAACATTTTAGAGAGGAAACACTTCATTGTCAAAGGGATACAACCGTCAATAACGGAATTCAAGCTTTGCCTATATTGTGGAGACACAAGATTGATTTTCATCCTCAGAAGACGATTCAAGACTCGAACAATGGCGATGAAACTAGATTACCAACTTTGTCACAAATAAATGTTGATGGGGTGAAACCTTTACGCAGAATTTTTGGTGATGTTGTTCTTGATGTCCTTTTATATTATGAACCAGCATTTATGAAACAGATTCATGAGGTGGTTATAGAAGAATTGAACAGAGTTTATACTCTATACAAGGAAAAAAACCCTCATTTTAACGGTCAAGTGCATATTATGGGACATTCTTTAGGATCAGCTATTGCATTTGACATCATATCAAAGCAGAATTCTAGTACTAGCTCAAAAAGTGAGAAAAACAGTTTACTATTTGATGTTGACAATCTATTTTGTGTTGGTTCGCCAGTTGGTGTTTTCAAGTTGATAAGCAAAAAGAATATACTCCCAAGGTCAATGGTTCCAAATGACTTTGATACTGACAATATAAATTTGAAATATGTCTCTCCAAAATGCAAAAATTTGTATAACTTATTTCATCCCTGTGATCCAGTTGGTTATAGGATGGAGCCATTGATCAATCCAAAGTTTGCCAATATGAAACCTGAATCCGTCCCGTTCGCAGCGAAGGGTTTAAATACACAAATAAAAGGATTATCAGACCTTGGAGACGAAATCCATGAAAAAATTATAAAAGCCTCCAAATGGTTGTCCAATAACGAACTATATTTAAACTCATCCACGAATATTACTAATTCAAATGAAGAAACTCCGATAACAGATATGATTCTGTCTGTATTTTTATCTGGCAAAAGAGATGAAGATTCAAACTCAAGGAAAGTTGAACTATCAAAAGACGACTTAGGTATTTTAGCAAAAGCTAACAAAGATGGTCGAGTTGATTATTCCCTTCCGATGGGTGTGTTTGATTTTTCATTGATATCTGCAATAAGTGCCCACATTTCTTACTTTGAGGATGAAAATACAGCTGGTTTCCTCATGAGAAAAATATTGAGCAAGAAAACGCTTGAAAAGACCGATTCAAAAGTAGTCACATTATACCCTTGAGGAAAAGCTAGTACATAGTACTGTGAAAAAAATTGCATTCTTACTTTTGCATTCTTTCATTTATTTACCTATTCAATTAATAAATCATCAATACTCTGTTCAGCATCTTTTCTAATTAAGTCTAACATCCCTTCTGGTAAGATAGGTGTACCATTTTCATCGATAATGTAACGAAAAGGCATTTCGGTCGATTCGTATTTATTGTACCTTATTTCAGGGTAGTCTATGAACTTTATATCATTAAAGTTGACTTTGTTATCAATAATTCTTTGTGTTGTTCTAACAGCGGTATCCGTAGTCATTTGCAATTCACCTAACCTTCTACCTGCAAAACCATATTTCTTCCTCAATATACCTGTTCTGTCAATTCTGGGGTGTGACCCAAGAATTCCTCCGAAAACAAAGTATTCAAATTTATTGCTATCTTCAGGAGTTAAATCTTCCTCGGCTGCAGGGTCAAGCAAACACACATTTTCTTTGGCGAAATTTTCTGGATCTATAGTGATACATTCATTAGTGGTCCATTGCAATCCTAAGTCAAGTAATCTCGAGGGAATATCTTTTTCAGTAGTTCCAGCTGGCAAGGAAGTCAAAATTAAGTTTTCTTTCCCCACATCCTTAATTATACGAGAGTATTCCAAAGTCACCCATTCAGAGAACCCTTCTTCCATATGTTCAATTATGTACTTCATTTTCTTTATATTTCACTACTTTTGATATATATGAGTTCCTTCCAAAAAAAAAAAAATCGATGCCATATTCACAGTTTTGTGTCAACAATTGGATTTTGATTTTGCAGCTTCTGATCCATCATATGAAGACTACAGTGATGAAAAATATACCTTATTAATTTAAATAGTACATAATCTTACGACTGGCCATATAACAATATTACACATAAGTCCAATATTCTATTCAAACTCTTATATTAACAGATTTAAAATATCACAAATAAAAACATAAAAATCAAAAACCCTCAATTCCCGCAATATCAGAAATCCATAGTTCAAACCTATTTTGAACAGCAGGATGACTTGGTGGCATCGCCACTAAAAGCCAAGGTGGATGTCTTATCCACATCAAGAGTAGCAGAGTCCAATTTGTCATTCTTAACCTCAGTAACAGTTCTTGCGTATGAAGGTCTCACATCTAAACAAGGGTTCTCAGTGAAGAAATGTCTTGGACGCAACATAAGCTCGAAAATTTCTGTTGGCATGACAGGGAAATCTTCTGGAGCTGGGAAATGAGTGATTCCAAAAGTGTGGAACATAACAATATCTTTGTTCTCAATACTATCGGAACCATCACCAATCCATTCCTGGATACCAAATGGTTCATCACCACTTTGCTGACAAACATGCACACCTGATGGATAAATTCTACCATAACCGTATTCTTCATCCTTGTAAGGAACCACCTCTGTAGAGTATTTAGCCCATGGAGCTCTCTTTCTGACCAAAGATCCTTCTTGTGCCAAAACTGGGGAACAGAAAGTAGAAACCAATTTGTAAGATGCTGGTTTCTTTGAGTATGGGTTCAAAGAGCTTGGGTTAAACATATCCCATGTTCTAGCCGTAGAGGACTCAAAGTTTGTCAATGAATCATTGACTGTTTTGAAAACAGTCTTGTCACAGAAGAATGCATTACCGTACTTGTTTTCCTTCGAGCCTGTAGGGTGTGGGGATGGCTTAGCATCACTTGCAGCAGCAGAATTGTTATCACCATCTATTCTTGGGTGGACTCTTAAACTAAACAAGTGTTGGTGATTGTGAGCGTTGACATTGGGGTAAACTCTAGTTCCCCAAACACCGGTGTCTTCATCATCAGCACAGATGAAGGTGTTCAAGATACCAGTCAAACGGACTTCCAACTTGATGGTACCATCTTGTCTGAATATCCAGTACAAGCAGTATTCGTAGTTTGCTGCAGTGAAAATCTGAGAAACAATCAATCTCTTTCCTCTGGTAACCACAGTGGTCTTAAAGTCGTCTCTGAAATCGGAATGCTTGAAGAGTAAACCATCATCTTCCTCGTGGATACAAACAGCGTTCTTGATAGTTAATGGAGCCCCGGATTTGTCGACAAAGTTTGCATCCATGTAGTGAATCACACCCTTACAATCACAACCAAGTGTCAATGGGTTTGTACAGTTACCTGCACCGTATTCACCAATATCCAAGGCATGCTTACGTTGGTGAGGGAAGTCAGGAGAACCATAAGGGACGATCATTTCCGCTAAGGAAATTCTGTGGAACATAGATCTCTCCTTTCCGTGGTCATCGTAACTGAGATCACTCAAAACAATACCCTCTCTGTAGTTGAAACCAATGTGGAACTTGAAGTTAGACCACTCGATGTAGTTACCATCGAATGAAAAGGATACACCCTCAGGTTGGGTAATGTTGATAGGCTTTGATTCTCTGTAACCAGATGGATTGGATTTGGTTCCGAATTTTTCCTTGATGTGCTTTGGGTGGAAACTGGAGTGCTTGTGCTTGGAGACCTTTCTTCTTCTGTTTGGAATGTCGATAAAAATAACCTTCTGCTCATCTATGTCCACAATAGGACAGAAGTCCAAAGGATGAGAATAGTGGGAGTCATCTTCTTCAGATTTCCAGTACATCAAAGCCTGTTGTAATCTTCTGTCAGTGCCCCATCTTTCATCGTAACCGACAGCCCATGCATCGCAACAAACGTTAGCAAGCTCATCCTCTGGCACACCACTCAAGAGGCATTGCTCGATCACCTTGGGGTCCTTCTTGACAATGTCCTCAGTAGACAGGAGGTCCAGAGGACTTAAAATTGGGTATGATTTTTCCACCTTGTTGGTCTCTAAAAGCTTATCAGTGACAAGACTGACAACACCATCGTGGACCTGTCTGCCGAGAATGACGACGAAAAAAGCTCTTCTCTCAGGAATGTTGGCTCCATCTTCCTTCCAGGCGTAAAATTCCTTCTTAGTAGGTTCATGTAAAGTTACGGTGTTGAAAATTAGTTGGTCACCCGTAAATTGCTTCTTTAACACCTTTGCGACTTGCTCGATCTCCTCGGTCGAGAGAGGATCTAATGGGTGTTTCTGGTTCTCTTTGAGCGAAAGCTTTTGGATCATTGTGGAAATGATTAACTGACTTTGACTTTAAGCGCTGCTTATACTCTATCAAATTGTTTCTACATTGTAGTGGCCCCGTCTTTGGTCTTAAATACTGTTGAGCTGTCAGAGATTCTCGCTTCCACCATCCGCGATAGGAAATAGATAACGATGGTGCTATTATCGTAAAAAAATGCCGTTTTCGGTTCGAGAACGCGATAGTTAGATAACAATCTCCAATCATCACATTTTGATTATTACAGAACTATATGATAGATCTATCACAAAGACCGAATACTGCCTCTTAAAAAGCTGAACTCGAAGATAAATATCCAGAGAAGTAATGGGAACAATATGCTATACGAAAGATTAAACACAAAACCAATTTTTTCCAATGTATTTATGCATTGGATGGCCAGGTATGCAAGATAGTCCATGGATAAAGTCATGGAGTTAGTGATATTATGGCCTGACGTTGGTATCATGCGAGAAAAATAGTCAACAAGAACCAGAGACAAGATATGGGGTTTTCCTGTGAAAGCAGCTGGTAATGAGCTTATGTGTCCCGCATAAGATGCAATTAGGTTGATAAACACATCGTCCACCAAAAACATGTACGAGAACGATGCGGCTTGGATGAAAATGTTGTACAGCAAGACACAGCACGACGCTACTGAGTAGCTCAGGTATCTCAGCGAAGAACCCACTATGGCAGCGACGCTGTAAATCAGCTTGTAGAAGAATCTAAGAAGGAGTGCGTGGACCAAGTGGTCTGACTTTATGCAGATAGAGGTGTTTTCAATGAGGACGGTTGATGAGTTGCGTAGGAAACATGTAGGAGTGATTATAGCCACTATCATCACCAATACGGCGTAGAACAGGATTTCTATTGGGAGCAGCAAGATGACAGCTTGCGTGCGCTGTACACAGCTGATTTGCTCCGCCTCATCAGCCATGTAAACCCCGTCTGGGACCTCTGTATCCTCGCACAAGCGTGTGCCAGCGATGTCAAACCTGACTCTCTTGTTGGCACGTGGAAACAGGACTCCAGACTCCAGTTTTTCTGGCACGCTTTCTTCGTCAGGAATAGCCAGGTCCCGTGAGAGACGCTCCATCTCTCGAAAGAGAAACTCGGTGGCCCTCACTACTTGCACAAGAAGCTGTGTCACTATGAAAAGCGGCACAATGTACAAGATGTCTCTCGGTATGGAGATTCTGTCCGCTCCAGTCTGAGGGCGTTTGCTGGCCAATGCAAGGCCCTTCACGTATGCGATGCTCCCGGCAACGTCTACTTGGTCGAAATCGAGGAACGTCGTCGCCAATGTGATCCCCATGAAGCTGACAATCGCTCTACAGAACCTATCTGCCGCCTGCCAGACTCTTTCTGTTGCCGGTGCGGCGCCGGCCTTTTCATTTTCCGTTCTCCAAATACAGAACCCGCAAGCTCCCATGGTCACTACAACTTGCAAGAGTCTCACCCAATACCTATGTCTATCATTATCGTGTGCCGCTATTATCTGGTAAAGCTCATCACAGGCACTTTCTAGTTCTGTCGTGCCTCCCATGACTTCTCTAGTCTCCTTGCTTCCGCGTCTCACAACTCCGTTCTTTTTAAATTATGTGCCTACTGAAAGCTTCTATCAACACCTATCTTCGAAGTGTCAATATATATCTTCAAAACGTTTAGAGCTATCCTTATATAGTACCTATTTGGGACTTTTTTTAACAAAAAACGGTTTCAATTCACTTTATATATTATTACAAACCTCATTTCTCAGCCGTTAGTACCGAAAAGTTTGCAAATGAGCATCATTACTACGCAAAATTATATAAGACCAACGAAAAAAAATGTAGACAAAGAGGAGAACTAGAAGACAGCATTGTTCAATGAGATTAGGGCCGGAAGTCGGGATCTGTGTCTGAAACACGTAGAGAGTAAAGATGAATGTAGCGTTTGCTGAAGGTCGGAGTGGTAGATGCCGGGTAAGGTGGAACTGCTTCGTCAAGGTGTAAGTAGTGATGAATGCTGGGCAATTGAGCCACTCCTTCGAAGGAACATAGAGAAGCTTCTTCGAAGGTCGCCTATGACTGCCTATGACTACCATCAGAGTGGCAACAAACGGTTGCGCAGGCCCATTTGACGCACTAGGGTTCAACCGAATCTGATTAGGTGCAGATGCCAGTGTACTTTTCCCTACTGGGAAAACTAAGTGGACATCAAAATACAATAATTAAATACATGAGACAAGCAGACATATTTCCTAATTGAACTTAATTACAAACAGCATTAGGCCCTCGGAGAAGATCCGAAGAGGAGATTTTAAAAAAGGACCATATATTCACGCGATTCAAATTATAAATCCAAGGTTAAGTAAAACATACTATAAACAGCTATCTTAATATTATTGAGAAGCAGAATGCAAGGCTTACAACTTGTCATAGTACTCTTCGTAACCTGGAACCTCTGGCTTCCATCCATGACGTTCTCTCTTTTCCTTGACAATGGCACCAGGTTTGGTGGTTGGGTCGGTTGGGTCACCGTTCAAAGAAGCCCAGTGGTCGAACACCATCTGTGGGAAAGCTTGACCACCGGTGGCTTGTCTCAACTCACCGGAGAAACCGAAAGATTCATTGACTGGCAAGTAAGCCTTGACAGTGAACAATGGGGTACCTGGTCTTTGTTCTTCAGAGATGACTTGACCTCTCTTCTTGTTCAAGACGGAGTAGATACCACCAATAGCGTTTTCTGGACATTGGATCTCAACAATGAAAACTGGCTCTTGGATAGCTGGCTCAGCCAACAACATGGAAGCGTAAGTAACTCTTCTCATGGTAGGGATGATTTGACCACCACCTCTGTGGATAGCATCAGCATGCAAAGTGACATCCAAGATGTTAACTCTGACAGATCTGACATTCTCACCGAAGATAGGACCTTCCTTGGTAGCCCATTGGAAAGCAGCAACGACGGAATCCTTGATTTCGTTCAAGTATTGGACAGCCTTAGTTTGGTCAATAACCAAGTTAGGACCAGTTCCATCTGGACCGAAACACCAGATCTTTCTGGCGTCAGTGACATCCCAACCGTGCTTGTCAGCAAGGACTCTAGCTCTGGCCTTGAAATCATCCTTAGGGTTGATAACACCTCTCTCAATGTCCAAGGCAACTTCCTCGTCAATTGGTTGAGCCTTAACGTAAATTCTGTTATGCTTGTTAGGAGACTTAGACAAAGCGACCATGGAGGATTCAGCCTCAACAGTTTCCATATAAGAAACAACTGGAGGAGAGATCTTCAATGGAACACCAGCGTGGTCGTTTTGCAAATCTTGCAAACAAATCTCCAAGTGCAACTCACCGGTACCGGCAACAATGTGCTCACCAGAGTCGGACATCTCAGTGACAACACATGGGTCAGACTTGGACAATCTCTTCAAACCTTCAACTAATTTTGGCAAGTCGTTGGCGTTCTTGACCTCAACGGCAACTTGAACAACTGGAGAAACAGAGAACTTCATGACCTTCAAGTTGTGAGAAGTTTCGTTTGTGGTGATGGTACCAGACTTCAACAAGAATTGATCGACACCAACTAAACCAACAATGTTACCAGCTGGACAGTCATCAATTGGCTCAACGAATCTACCCATCATCAAAACAGTTCTTTGGATAGCCTTGATGAACAAATCGTCCTTCTTACCTGGGGTGTAGTTTGGTCCCTGGATTCTGACCTTTTGACCAGACTTAACGGTACCAGCGAAAACACGACCGAAAGCGTAGAATCTACCCTTATCAGATGTAGGAACCATCTTGGACACGTACAACATCAAGTCGGCCTTTGGATCACAGTTCTTGATAGCTGCGAAAGAAGAGTCATCAGAAGGACCCTCGTACAAAGTCTCAGCTCTGTAGTTTTGGGCGGTAACTGGAGATGGCAAGTGGATAACAATCATTTCCAACATAGCATCGGCAGCTGGCAAGAACTTTCTCATAACGACCTTCAACAAAGCCTTACCTTCCAATTCCTTCTCGTCACTCTTCAAGGAGATCTCTAATTTCTCCAACAAAGTTGGGATTTGGTCCTTCTTAAAGTTCATGATAGCACTGAACAATCTGAAAATTGGGTCCAAGACGAACATGTTGAAGGCTCTCTCCAATGGCTTTCCATCAGCATCCTTGTCCTTGTTAGTCCACTTCTTGGTCTTAGGGTTGAAGTAAGAGTCACCCCATAATCTTTCCATCATCTTCACTCTGTCAACACCGAACTTCTTAGAGTATCTAGAAGCAAATTGTCTGACGGTAAAAGCCCAACCGTGCAAACCGGAACCGAAAGCAACGGTACCCTTCTCTGGGTAGACCTGGACGTCACCCAAGACTGGGTCAGTGTAGGTAGCGATGATGACGTTAACGGATTCAACAGTTCTAGCGAAAGATTGGTACAAATCTTCCTTGGTGACCTGCAATTCCAACAAAGCACGGTCGACCTTGTTGATAACAAGAACTGGCTTAATACGCTCACCCAAAGCTTGACGCAAGACAGTCTCGGTTTGGACACAAACACCTTCAACACTGTCAACAACAACCAAAGCACCATCGGTGACACGCAAAGCAGCAGTGACTTCAGAGGAGAAATCAACGTGACCTGGAGAGTCGATCAAGTTAACCAAGAAAGAGTTACCCTCGGTCTTTTGGTTGATTTCCTTAACATCGTCATCCTCCATAGCGGCGTACAAGGAGATGGCAGTAGACTTAATAGTAATACCTCTCTCTTGCTCATCCTTTCTGGTATCAGTGAATCTAGCTTCACCAGCCTTAGCAGCAGAAATGATACCGGCTCTCTGAACCAAAGAATCAGTCAACGTGGACTTACCGTGATCGACGTGAGCAATGACGGACATGTTACGGACGTTCGTAACCTTGTCCATCAAATCACGGATCTGTTCAATTGTGAATGCAACTAAAGAAATGTTAGTAATCAATTATGAGCAAACATAGAAAAGGTAGGCCCAAGAAATGAGTACAGACTGAATTGATTTGTGGTCTTCTACCTCCCCAGCTTCAGCCACCCAATCCACACTGAATTGAACGAATGTGTAAGCTAGTCGTCTGGCGGCCCGTGAAAAAAGCACCTGAAAAGTCTCAGAAAGCGCCCTCTTTCATGAATACCTCACATCGCCATCAGGAAACCCACGAATGCACAAGCATTTTTCACAAAAGAAAACCTGCTCCTGGCACTTCACAAGCAAACAAAATAATGACAATAAGTAATCACAAATTACCGCCGAAGTTAAATCGTAAGCGCCAATAGCTGATCGAAAGCTCATGATGCTAATCAAAAAGTCAGCCTATCTCTTGGATCCTAAACAGTGTCAACATACCCATTGTGTTAGTTTATTCTTCGGTGTTGTTCAACAAGAATAAAATCCTGGGAAAAAAACCAAGTTATACACGAGGGGGTTAGCTAGCAAAAATTTGCGATGGGGCTCCAATTGGGAAATGAACGAAAAAAATTTTCATGCAGCGTAAATCGGAGACCGGGACGACATATATGCTGGTATGTAATGTACGCGGATTTGTCTCACTATGGACTAGTCTACTTGAGAAACTTTCAGATGTACGGGCTTCATGTGTGCTATATATGGATAGAGGATGGAGCTGCGAGATCGCTAGAGGACGGATGATGGTACTCATGCTGAAAAGTCGGTTACTATGGCTTTACTTGTGGTCGTTATAGCTTTCGGGAAGCATTATTGATAAGCACGCTGGTGTAGCGGTTGGGCCTCCGAAAAGTCATGTATATTGTTACAGACCAGAACATGCAAAATGGGCCATAGTCGTTTGCAGCTTACAGCCGGACTGAACAAATTGCATGTTATGGTGTCCTAAACTGTAAAAAGTGTTCCATCAGAACGAGTCAGGAAAGTATATTGGGACAGAAATTGGCATCAGGGAAGTGGAAGAGAGCAGAAAGAACAGAAAACGAGCAGTGAGCTATGGTGGACATACTTGTATTGATATCGGGGTCCGGCACGAACCTACAGGCGTTGATAGATGCTCAGAAACAGGGCAAGCTCAACGGCACGATTACCAGAGTCATTTCGTCGAGCGAATCTGCCTATGGAATTAAAAGAGCGGAAGAGGCATCGATTGAAACAAGGACACATGCATTGAAGAGATACTACGAGGATATTCCAAAAGAGCAGAAAGAAGAGAGAACAGCACGCCGTGAAAAGTTTAATGAAGACTTGGCCAGGCTTATAATTAATGGTCATATCTCAGATGAGCCAGCAGAAGGGTACAAGAAGCCAGATTTGATTGTGTGCGCCGGATGGATGTTGATCTTGTCGCCCACAGTGCTCGAGCCGCTCGCGAAGGCAGGAATCACGATCATCAACTTGCATCCCGCGCTCCCAGGAGCGTTTGATGGGACCCATGCAATCGAAAGAGCCTGGAAAGCAGGCCAAGAAGGGTTGATTGACAAGGGAGGAGTCATGATTCACAAGGTGATTGTAGAAGTCGATAGAGGCGCACCTATACTTGTGAAGGAAATAGACATTCGTAAAGGAGAGAAGGTTGAAGAGTACGAGCAGAGGATTCATGATATAGAGCACGTAGCTATCGTCGAGGGTACCAACATAGCCATCGAAGAGTTACATAGGCAGTAAATGCACACTAGGCAGTAGGGCCAAATACAAGAATAGTCAGAACGCATTATATTTGTAACTACCCGGGAAGAGATGCGGTGTACGGACAGAGTTCTTACGTAGGACGCTAGCGCTGACACTTAGCTACAGACACTAGGTGACAGTGTGTGGAATATATTAACATAAAGACGCTATTTTTGGTCTGTGAGAAATAAGCGTAATGAAACGTTTCAGTGTATAATCTATCTTCCTAGCTCATCTGCTTACAATCTAGAGATGATTTCCTCGGTGAAGTGCTTGGTAGAGGATGAACCATACAAATCCTTAGTTCTGTTTTCAGGACCAGATGCAATGGTGTCCAAGACAGCCTTCTCGATCTTGTCAGCTTCAGTGTTCAAAGACATGTGTCTCAACATCATACAAGAAGACAATAACAAGGCAGTCGGATTAGCCAAGCCCTTACCGGCGATATCAGGAGCAGAACCGTGGACAGCCTCGAAGATGGAGACCTTGTTACCCATGTTACCGGAAGGAGTCAAACCCAAACCTCCGATTAAACCAGAAGACAAGTCAGACAAGATGTCACCGTACAAGTTAGGCATAACCATGACAACATCTCTGTAGTCATCTGGGTCGGCAGTCAATCTCAAACAGGTGTTGTCCAACAACTCAAAGTCCAACTTGACGTCAGGGTACTCCTTGGCAACCTGCTTAGCGGTGCTGACGAACAAACCGTCAGATAATTTCATGATGGAGGCCTTGTGCACCACAACGACGTGGGGCTTGTTGATCGACTTGGCGTACTCGAAGGCGTATCTGATGACTCTCTCGGAGGCAGGCTGGGTGATCAACTTGATCGACTGAACAACACCAGGAACAATGGTGTGCTCGATACCAGAGTACTCACCCTCCGTGTTCTCTCTGATCAACACGGTGTCCACGTTCTTGTATGGCGTGTCGTATCCAACCACACTCTTACATGGACGAACGTTAGCAAACAAGTTGAAGGTTCTTCTCAATGTCAAGTTCATCGACGTGTGGCCCTTACCCACGGGTGTGGCCAATGGGCCCTTCAATGCAACCAAGTTTCTATTGACCGAGTCAACCGCATCCTGAGGCAACGTTGTCTTACCGTCAATCAACAAGGGTGTGACATCCACTGGCTCAAAGTCGATTGGCGCCTTTGCTGCTGAAAAGATGTCCTTGACCGATTGCGAGATCTCAACTCCAATACCATCTCCCTCGATCAATGTAACCGTGTAGTTGCCGTTAGGCTTCTTCTGTCCGGTGAATTGTCCGGGAATGTAGCTTCTAGTGAGCCTTGGAACAAATCTGTTTTGCTTGCTGATCAATCTAAACATCCTACCTTTGCTTCTTCAGAGAATAAATATCCTTATACTAAAGAAATTTTCCTGGTGTTTAACTTAAGGAGATTTCACTATTTTATATCCTTAATATTCCTTTAGCCTTTACTACTTTTTTTTCCCGCTGGATCCTCCCTGGGAATGGTTTGATGGAAAAAAAAAAAAAAAATCGCACGAAAAAGCGGATAAAACTCCCGACCAATCAGAAGCATTACAACACAGGGAAGTGTCGGCTCCGACGCCGAGCAGATTACTGCGAAAAGGTTCATAGTAGAGGATCGTGAAGCAGGCTAGCAGGCCCAGTATGGCCTGGCGGGCAGTAGCAGCGGTGGAGAACAGTCCAGATGACAGTTCGCGGGCAGTTTAACACGAGACTACGGTGTCGCGGTACACTTAAGTGCCTGGCAGATATCTATTGATACACACATTATATACGGAGTAGGGCCCGCGATGCGAAAGAAGTCCAGTACAGACCGAAACACGTCTAGAGGAGTTCACAAGGACACAACAGCTCTGATACAGGAGCCGGCGTGCATGTCGTCAAAGGCCTTGTTGATGTTGTTCAATTCGTGCTTGTGGGTGATGAACTCTGCGACCTTCAACTTGCCGTCCATGTAGTCCTCGACGATGCCGGGCAATTGAGATCTACCCTTGACACCTCCGAAGGCAGCACCCTTCCACACACGACCGGTGACCAACTGGAAGGGTCTTGTGGAGATCTCCTTGCCGGCGGCAGCGACTCCGATGATGATGGACTGGCCCCAGCCCTTGTGGCAGGCCTCCAAGGCCTGCCTCATGACCTGCACATTACCGGTACAGTCGAAGGTGAACTCGCAGCCTCCGTCGGTGAGTTCGATCAACTTGTCGACGATGGAGGTGCCCTCTGGTAAGGAGGTGGGGTTGATGAAGTCGGTGGCGCCGAACTTGTGGGCCCACTCTTTCTTGGAGTCGTTGAGGTCGACTACGATGATCTTGCCGGCCTTACGCTCGGCGGCACCCTGCACGACAGACAAACCCACGCATCCGGCACCAAACACCGCTACGTTGTCGCCAGCCTGGACGTTGGCGGTGATGGTGGCAGCACCGTATCCGGTAGTGATACCACATCCCAACAAGCACACCTTCTCCAGCTCAGCCTTGGGGTTGACGGCGACGACAGAGATGTCGGCCACCACCGTGTACTGCGAAAATGTGGAGCAACCCATAAAGTGCAAGAGCTCCTTGCCTTTACACTTGAATCTGGAGGTGCCATCGGGCATTACACCACGGCCCTGGGTGGCTCTTATCTTTCCGCACAAGTTGGTCTTGCCAGACTTGCAGAACTTGCACTCGCGGCACTCTGGGGTGTAGAGCGCGATGACATGGTCGCCTGGCTTGACGTTGGTCACACCTTCACCGACACTCTCGACTATACCGGCACCTTCGTGTCCCAAGACGACAGGGAATGCACCCTCTGGGTCGACACCACTCAAAGTGTAGGCATCGGTGTGGCAAACACCGGTGTTCAACACCTTGATACGCACCTCGTGGGCCTTTGGTGCCTCAACCTCAATTTCTTCGATGCTCAATGGCTTTGCTGCCTCCCAGGCGACTGCGGCCTGACACTTAATGGTCTGGAATGCTGTTAGTAGTCTGTCTGTGTAGGGCAAGTCTCTGTGTACTTATCTCATAACCTGCAAGGTCGCAATCGGGCCTCAGGTATATAAACGGGCGCTTTCTGGTCAATAAAACGGCTTCAGTAGCATATCGGGTCCTCCAGAACACCAGCAGCATGTCGTTCGACATGGATCCACTGCTCTGGGCGCCCTTGGGGGCACCCAGAGCAGTGATTCTGGCACACCAGGATTGCCAATTTGCCATCCAGCCTGATGCCTGCAATGATGACGCCCCAAACAAGGTGCAAGCCCTTCTGCTGCCTACTGATGCCCCAGAACTAGCGAAATGCGGCCCAAAGCTCGAAGGGACCCTGGTAGCGCCATCACTGAAGGAAAGCAATGGTTGAACCACTTATACAGAGAAATCGAAAAAGTGAGTATATCTCAACATACCTTTCCAACTGTGGATTCACTCATTTCTATTCTATATGTTTCTGGATGTATTAGTGCTGAACGTAAAATTTATCCAACTGAAAAGTTTAATCAGTGAAGTCAATAGTGAAGAAGTTTGGTGGAATTTATAAAGATACTATATCAAGTTTAGTGAGCATTCTTTAACGCAATTAGGAATCTTTTTCCGCACTGTATATAATGTCTCGACTTCTATATCTTTGAATCACTACTTGGAAAATATCTCGGGTATCTTATCAAAGAGGAGAAATGCTTGTCTTGGTCCGTTGAGGCACAGGTATACTTCCTTAGATTATAGATCAAGGTTCCCACTGTAGAATTGTAGAGCCCAATGCTGATTAATGACATTATTCTTATATGGGGGATATACTGATGAGCCAAGAAAGACAAGAGGGTTAATGTGGTTCTGAGTGTTTAGAGACGACTTACGAAAAGGTCTAGCAAACATTGTCAGTGTCAGAGCTCGTATTAACGTTATGGCGAGGGGTATTAAAAGATGGTGGAGGCGAGTCATGTCAATAAAGATATGAATAAAGGCCTACATGGATCATGATGGATTATGGTTGTTTTTTATGATTCGTGATGCATTGCTATGTATTCACAGAAGAAACGCAAATGACGAAATATAAATAGCGTATATACATCAAGTGGCTGCGATAGAGAGGAAAGGATGATGTTTGAGAGCTTACAAGACGGCACCAAAACCAAACGTCAACATTATAGACCTGACGTAGTAGCTTTCAAAGTTACCCTTGACTCTGTCTTCCTCGCCAATAGGAACACCGGAGAAATCAACGACCAAGGTTGTTTCTGACGAGCCTTGTTTCAACAGAATGTCAAGCTTGGCGTAATGACCGTCCTTCCAGTCCAGAAGTCTCCAGGTCTCTGAGATGTGTTCGTTGGGGGTGAGTGCAAGGATTTTCCCCGAGATAGAACCGTCGAAAAACTTGAATTCAGACCCAACTGGAGGTGGGAATGCTTCGATGACAGGAAGGGCACGTGTCCAGGCTCCGATACGATCTCTATCTAAAAGCGTGATGTAGAGCTGCTCGGCGGTTGTATTGAAGGTGGGTTCCAAATGGAGCGTAGTGGTGTTGTACTTGGGCACCGAAGAAGACAGGGAGCTGCCTCGAGCAGTGGTTTCTTGGGATTTCGATTGCACCTTGGGAGCAGCAGCTGCCTGTGGTTTAGCAGCGCTAGCCGTGCCAGAGGAGCCCTTAACAGAAGTCTCTTGGTTGGCCTTGGTGAAGGCCGAATCCACTTTCTCTGAAGAAAGTTGAATATCGTTGCTGTGCGTAGTGATGAGATCATGGCCGAACACAGACAAGCGCTCTCTCAACTGAGGAAGAAGCTTCAGCTTTACAAGCGATCTTATTTTTTCCAATTCGCTGTTTTCGTTGAAGATATTGATGTCAAACTGTATCTCATCGCTGGTAGTATCGTACGCAAGTTCAGGAATCGTAATCGACCCGCTGAATGTCCCTTCTTTCTTGCTCTCAGAGAGATAAAATCCACTGATCTCTACCACAAGCCTCAAATCAAAAATAGATATAACTTTACCTTTCCGCTGGCACACCTCGACGTCACCTTCTATAGACTTAACCGAGCTGACGTGAACTTCTTTGTCATTTTCTTTGGCTTCCAACCCGACCAACTTCTCATTGAAGTATGCTTTCGACCAGTCGATACAATTTTTATCGACCCAATGCCAGTTGTTAGGATTGTTTACAACCATCTTTCTCGTTATAAATTGTCTTTGAATACTGTTCCGTACTGTCTTTAGATAGTCTATATCAAGTATTTAAGGCTCTCTCAATGTAGAAAGATCTAGAAACTCTGGCTGCTAACATAAAGATCACAAATCTCAAGTTACACAAAAATCGCCATACGGCTTACCTCAACGAATCTTTCACGTAGACAAGTACTGATGGCACTTGATTAGTTCATTTATTGATATTTATATACTGATAATGTATTTTGGGAAAAGAGATATTGGATAGGACATTTCCAATCCACATTAATCGTGAGAAATAGAGTGCGAAGGCACATGGTGTCTTCTGATGGAAGAACATGGATCGAGAAAACAAGTACTCGATACTCTCTCTGTATTGTATCTGTAGGTCTAGGTCAGAGAAAGACAGGATAGAAGCTAGGCATCCACCTCCATTGGAGCAGAAGAAACAGACCCCGAAGAGAGCGGGATTATAGATTCTTCCACCTCTACTAGGTCGCGAACTGAACTCTTCAAAACCGCAGTGGTTCCACGGGGAAACTTGTATGATCTAGTCTTGGAGCCCCTTACGTTAGGAGTCAAGTAGTTTCTGAACAACACGGCATCTTGGCCCACCTCCATGACACACAAGTCAACGTTGGATCCAGAACCCAAATCGTTCCAGATACCCAGTTCTATAGCGTTCGCGCACAACTTCATTGCCTCTTCCTTACTCATATCTGGCTTCCAGTGGGTCTCTAGAACAGCCATTGCTGCCAACGAACCGGAACCCAACGACTGGTACTCTCCCACATCAGTCGACCCATGTGCTTGTACAGAGAGCAAGTGTGCGCCTGTGGGATCGACTCCAGCCACGATAAGATAGGCTCCAAGGTGGCCCTGGTACTTGAACAAGTGCTGCTTGAGCATCGTCAAAGCTGTGATGACCCTTGGCTTTCTGTTCTGTGATAATGAGTGCAACTCTAAGTTCGATGATATGAGCTGCGTCACCATCTCGGTGTCAGCGGCAGTTCCTGCTCCAGCACACCAGATCTGCGGCGCCAAACGATGCAACTTTTCACAATTCTTGTCCGCTACGATGCTTCCTGCTGTAGCTCTGGTATCGGCCGCTATAACAACCCCTCCTTTGAATTTACAGCCCACAATAGTTGTACCGGTCGAAGTTGCCCTAGGCGTACCATAGCCCTTGGCCTTTAAAAATTGGTTTCTCTGGTGGTTGTCGAAACTGAGTCCTCCCATATTTCAAATAAATGGTTCTTGTTGATGTAAATCTGTGCCACTTTTATTTTCAGCTAACTGCTTCAAAACTAACAGTTTGATTGATTTTGCCTCCTGGTGAAAGCTGAGGTTTGGAAAGGCGCGCACGACATAAAAACATTGGTGATATGTCCAAGTACTTGGTAAACTAAAGTAAAACAACACTAATAAGAGTTTCAATAAACAACATTGGGGGCATTCGTGGCGTCTAGTAAAGCACATATTGTAATGTTAGACAGCTATAGCTATATAGCCCCTTCAAGGGTGAAAACGTTGGTTGTACCTATAAATAACTGTGGTGAATCAGATTTCAATAGATTTATAAGTTTGATGAGATCTGGAGCGCAAGAGGTAAGATTACTAGATGTGAAGGCAGATTCACATCTCCAGTACTTCAATCCACAGACATTTCCCAATGGAAGGGTTTTTTTTGATTTCACGCCGTACGCACCAGAATCTGAGTCAATATTCCTACATGATTTCGAGCCATCACGAAAGGCATTCATAGTCTTGGGACTCGGGCCGTTCAAGGCAGAGCGTCTGGATGAGAGTACACGGCACCATGATGTGGAGCAGCTCAAGAAAATGCATCCAGGCTCAATTGTACATAACTTGATCTATTTCGACACACTGGAGAAAAAACTCGAGGAGCTCAGTCCAGTGCATGATCACTCCATGAAAAGCGCATTCTTCCATCACGGTACCATGACCCGTAACGTCACGGCATTGGAGACGATTATGTGTGAGGTTACAAGAAACTTTCTTTCTGCTTTGGACAGTTACGCTTCGTCATACCAAAACATTACATTAAGGTCGCCAGTTTCAATTTCTGACAGAAACAACCTTTCAAACACCATTTCGAAGACAAAGAAGAGAATAAGCTCGTCGTCCATGAAATTGCTGCTCGGTGGCATATCCAATTCTAGTGGTATCAATGGTGGCTCTGATCCGAAATCCGCATCTCAATACAGACACACTGGAAGGTCAAGTAAAATACTAGGTAATTTTTTCCTTTTAGCAGGCAAGCATACAGAAGCATTGGACTATTTCACAGACTCGGTTGCAAACTTGAAAAAATGCGACGACTATTTATGGTTAGCAAGTGCATTGGAAGGAATAGGATGTTGTGTTCTTTTGTTGCATTACTCTGGGATTAACTATCATCTTCTGAATGCGATACTACTGTCTGTGATAAATCTACAAAAAAATCGGTTTTCAAAGCTAACTTTCCAAACCTCTCATCACACAGAACACATTATATCCAAAATATCATCAGACTCAACGAGCAATCATTCTGCAAAATCCCTGAGTAGAAACTCACTTCATTCACCTCGAAATTCAACTAGTAGCATGCCAAATTCGCAGATGGGTAACCCGTTTGCATCGTCTAATGACGTCAATGCCTTACCAATCCCAGAACTCATTAAGCTGGTAACTTCAAAAGCTTTGGGTTATTATCTTTTGAGCACACGCGATTTCGAAAACACAGTCCCCGACATCGTCTTTGTTGAGTCTCTTTTAAGATATTCAAAATTCATGGTGACTATATATTTAACTGGAGACGTGCTTAGTTCTGATTCTTTAGATCAGATAGTGAAATCTAGTCCTATTCCTAAGAAAGTAATCGAGAATTCTTTGCAGCAAGAAGATCATAGTTTTTTTCTGAAAAATGAAATCATAAATGAATTGAACAAGGTATATCACGTCCAGCTTGTGGACATGAATTTATTGAATCAGTGTAAAATATATTGTGCTTTGGCGTCAATGTATTCTGATCTTGGCTTATATCGAAAAAAGGCCTTTGTATTACGCATTTTTCTTGTGAGCCTCCTTCCCAAATTCGAAAAACATGCAAATGATAGTGAGAGGATTAATGACATTGATGAGTCCCGCAACATAGTTAGTGATATCACCAATGATGCAAACCCTGAAAGCTTGAGGCAAGTCTTTGACTACTTGTTGGACGTTTATAATCTAAATGACCAACCTGAATGTCTGCTTTCTAATGCGATACATCACGCCCAGGGCGGTTGGATATATTTGCAGTTATCATTGGCTAATTTATTTTTAAGGATCACAGAAGCCATGGGCGACTTTATTTATTTGAGGAAACTATGTACCTCGCTTCTTACTAGATATGTTCATTGTTTACCCAACGAAGATCAAATGCGGTTAAAGGAGAAACTTGAACTTTGTCAGGCTAACCTCCCAGAAAGTGACACATTAAACATGCCATACTGGGATCCTTACCTCGTACGAAATGTTAAGCTTGTAACCAATAAACAGAATGAAGAACTTATTCCTTTCACGGAGTTTGAAAAGTCGGGAAATAATGAAAATCTCGTGGGACTGAAAAATTCAGACACATCTAGTAATAGTATACCCTCTAATGGTGTCATTTTTGACCCTTTTGATAAACGTAAACTGCCGGTTATAAACCGTGAAAAGCTTTTAATCAAAGATGACATTTACCAACTCAAAGTCACCTTGCAAAATCCTTATGCCTTCGATATTGATATTACTTCAATGAACATTGTCACAGATGGAGAAGTTGAAGTTGAAACATTAATACAGTTGATAAAGGTTGTCTCTTCAAATTCTATTTCAAATGCAGCTCCCAATACCTTAAACAGAAGTTCAAGTGGGGTAAACGGATTCAAGAGCAAGACATATTTGAATGGCAGCCTGAAACGAATATCAGCTAACCAGAATGGAGTTGATCTACCATTGGCGAACAATTCATTCCAAATTTCTCTGTATTCTTCCTCAAACTACTTGACCTTAGCAGGCAAAGCAATTGTTCAATTAGTTATTCCTTTCAAACCATTGAACACGGGTGAACTTACTATTGTTGGGTTTGATATTCTAATTCCCCCTTGTGACACCCAATCGTTTAAGGTTGTGACAACTGAAAATCCTGCTCAATTCCAAAAAATTAAATGTATTGGTCTTTCAGAAGACATGATTAAGGGCCACAATTTTGACAAGCTCACAAAGAACTTATTAGAAGGAAATATTGATGACCGTGCAGCCGCTAAGTCGCTTTCACTCTCTGTGATTCCTCCGCAGCCTTCGTTGGTTCTTACGAAGCTTTCAATTATAAATGGCTGGATCATGTTACTAGATGGAGAAGAATATCAGTTCTCAGCTACTTTTAATAATTACTCCCAGGAGACCATAAACTATTTGTCATTTTCATTCTGGAACTCATTATTAGATGCTTTGAATAAAAGATTAACATTGACGGAAAGCTCGTCCGGTTCCTCTTCCTCTGAAGTTTACGAAATTGAATGGCTCTTCATGAAATCAAAATTATTCAGAATATTAAATAAGGGAGAAATTTATGAAACTAATAAGATCATCAAACCTAATGAAGAGATACAGATTGAATTTGAGATGAAAGCACGCAAGGGAATGAATGAACTGAGTATTATCTTAGAGTATTCGAATAAGGTTTCACAAGATTTATCTAAATCTTTTGTGAAAAGTATTACGGTGCCACTAAACATAACTGTGTTACTGTCCATTGATATTATTGGCTTTGATGTGTTGACCTTGCCCAAAACTTTTGTTGATGTTTTTGACGGGAGCAAACAAGAAACCCAAATAAATGAATTCAAAGAGCATACAAATATAGCCCATGCATTGCTGTATTTGCAAAATGAACTTGGTTCCGGTGGTTTGAGTGCTCATCAATACTGCTTCCTTGTGATTGATTTAAGAAATCTGTGGACAAACAAGCTTCTGACAAATGTGTGTTATGAAATTGACAAAGGCAAGCAGTTCAGAAGTGACAACGTAATTGAACCAAACAGCGCCGTACGTCTCTTCATACCAACAAGACGCATAAGCAGCACGGAAGTTGAATTGAAGAATCCAATACCATCTTTGAGAAAAAAACAATATGTGAAAAATTATAATATTACAGAAGAAGAAGAGATGAAGTCGAGAGAAATTTTTTGGACTAGATTGCATATTTTAGATAGATTATCAGGCTCTTGGGAAACATTGTCGAATTCGCATGATCATCCTAGAAAAGGATCTATAGACCTAAGAAGCATCAGATTAAACTCGAAGTTAACAGAAACCCTTTGCTACCCTCATATTGATATTTCGCATGAAGTATTTTCAGAAGAAGATCCCAAATTGTCATTGTCAAGAAGCGGACGGCTGTATGTTCTTCACGCAGAGAAATTTTATAGACTCAAAACAGTGATTATGAACCACTCAGCGACGCCCATTAGCGGTATCTTGCGACATATGCCGTTTCCTAGTACTGCGTCTTGCTCGGCTCCTCTGCTACTGAACGGAGCACCGAATATGAACTCTCTGAGAAATATTTCCATTGACAAAAAGATATTTATTGATGGCTTATTACAATTTTATATTGGGGACAAGATAATGCCGGGATCATCCTGTGAATATGAAATAGGCTTTATCGTATTGGAGAGAGGTGAATATGAGTGGGGTGCTTTTCTTGATGTTCTTAACGGAAGTGGGATTAAGGTCGTATCTAAAGAGCCTATAAATTTACTCGCATTATAATTGAGCATGAACTATGTACAAAATATTTTAGCATGAATACATAAATACTTATTCGCTTTGTGTTTAGGTTGTAGAACCGAACCTATACCAACGAAATGGCCAAGCTGTCCAACTTAGAGCTTGTTCACTGCGAACGTATGATTTGGGCCCGACTAACGAGGACCCAATTTGAATGGCAAAGGTTGTGCTCCCTCGGCCTCAAGCTTTTCGATATACCTGTTTCTTACGATATCATTATACCTCTTTTGCTGAAAGTACTTGAACCAGCTTTCCACACAATTGTTCTTGAATTCTGCTCGTTCTGCTCCACAGTTTTCTTCCACATTACTTTTCTCTTTAGGATCAAGAGAATTTTCAATATTGTGTTTTGTCAAACATTGAAAGAAAATATCTCGCTTGTTCCAGCATACTTCCCTCTTGGCTTTATTAGGTGGAAGATCTGGCTCACTTTTCTTACCACTGAAAAATCCCATTCTTAATGCCAAACACTTTCACTATTTTAACATATGAAATCTCACTAGCTCTGTTACTAATTCGGTTTGTGCACGATTTGATGTTAATGAATTGCAAAAAAAAAAAATCCACCAACCTGATGAGTATAGAAGAGTCTGGATAGGAACATGGAACAGGAACCAGTTTATGACATTGTAACGAAGAATGCTCGTGACATTTCGCATCAGTCTTTTGCTATCAAATATCGATCACAGTCTTCCTCCAGTGCTGACAAGGAATTGCCTGATTTCAACCAGTTACCTACTATTAAGGTTTTAGGAACTGGAGGTACGATAGCATCAAAAGGTACTTCTGGACACCAGACAGCGGGATACAAGGTTGACTTGACGATTGAGGATTTACTTAGTGGAATTCCAGACCTTTCTCGCACTTGTAATTTGAATTATGAACAGGTGCTAAATCTAGACTCAAAGGAGTTTGGAGCTACTGAGCTTCTGATTCTTTACCAAAAGGTGAAAGAGGACGTGCAAAACTATGAGGGAATTGTTGTCACCCATGGAACCGATACCATGGAGGAAACTGCGTTTTTCTTGCAACTGACTATTGAAACAGATAAACCGATAGTGTTATGTGGATCTATGAGACCCTCTACTGCCATCTCTTCGGACGGCCCAATGAATTTATATCAGGCAATTGTTATAGCAGCTCATAAGGAGTCTGCGGGGCGTGGAGTATTAGTAGCACTTAATGACAGAATCGGAACAGGGTTCTACATCACAAAATCAAATGCAAATTCGCTTGACACATTCAAGTCGATTGGTCAGGGATATATTGGTAACTTTGTCAATAATGAGGTTCATTACTATTTCCCTCCTTCAAAACCATTAGGCATTGTATATTTTGATCTCCCTTCAAAGCTTAATCCTGACACATGGCCTGAAATCCCAATATTATATGCTCATCAGGGTTTTAACAACAAGCTTATAGAGCTCACTATAAATGGATTAGGAGCAAAAGGATTGGTTCTTGCAACAATGGGGGCTGGATCAATGTCTGATAATACCAATAAGGTCATCGCCAAATTCTTACGGGAACATGATGATTTTCCTGTTATCTACTCTAAGAGGTCAATGGACGGCATGGTCCCAAACGGATCATTACCTTCTGCAATTAATGTAAATGACGAGCAGCTAAATTTTGGGAATGCCATCGCTAGTGGATACCTCAATCCGCAGAAATGTAGAATTCTTTTGCAGCTTTGTATTTACAGCAAGTTTACGGTTCCTCAAATCAAAAAGATATTTCAAGGTCTCTATGGTGGCTGATGGCTACGTTAAATCCAGCGCATTTTAAGCCGCCTCTAATTTTACTTTGTCTTATCTAAGAACAAGACAAGTTTTTTTCATTGAATATCAAAGTCGTTCAATTTTTAGGGAAGTGAACCCTTCTCGAGCCGATACAAAAAGTTTGTAAGTTTCTAGAAATAATTAATATATTAATAAACGTAAAACACTAACGTACTTAGAGATGGCCGATATATAATTAATTATCATCATACAAATATAAATACGAGACAGTTGTGAAACTATACAAAACATAAAAAGAAGGTAAAAAAATAATCAACTTTTCAAGACGACTCTTTCACTTGTATAGTTATGAGCTTTCCTTGTATGCTTGATCAACCCTGTCCTTGCATGATTCCAAAATCTTCTTTCTTTGCAACTTCTGGGCAGATGTAACATAACCGTTCTGAGGAGTCCATTCATCGTCCAACAAGATAACGTTTTGAATAAACTCTATACCCTTCAAACCTTGAGACTTGCCAGTCAGGAGTAAGTTTTTGAGAACCAACTTCGCCACCTTCTTGTCATGGCACAAATGTGAAAGAGACTTAGTTTTAAGTTCATTTTCTGAGTATAATCCCTCAGAAACTATGGCAGACCTAAGGTGGTCCTCGATAGGCAAAATAATTGCTACTGGCTTCACCTTACTTTGGTCAGCATAAACACATAAGTTAGCGACTAATTGGTTAGATCTGTAAACAGACTCCAATTTCTCCAAAGCAATGTATTCACCATTCAAAGTCTTAACCAAGTTCTTTCTACGGTCAATGATTCTCAAAGCACCATTACTAGTCCATTCACCGATATCACCAGTCTTAAACCATCCATCAGGTGTAAATGACTCTGCAGTTTCCTTTTCATTCTTGTAGTATTCTTTACAGACACATTTACCTGTGATCAAGATTTCACCTTGGTTGTTCTTGGCGAAATATCCTGCATCAGCAACATCGATCAACTTCGCTGTAACTGCACCAGTAAGGGTACCAGCGACACCATACTGGAAGTGGGCATTTTCCAAGATTGTAGCATTAGCACAAGTCTCGGTCAATCCATAACCCACCAACATTGGTGCAATTAAGTTGGATACAAACACTTGAGCATCCTTAGAAATAGGGGAACCACCATTGAGAACAATTCTCAACTGCCCACCAGTAGCTGCCTTCACCTTCTTAAACACAATATCGAATAAGTTCGCACCTGGGATATGATAACTAGCAAAAGTCGACTTAGCCTTGAACGCAGACCAAAATATTTTTTGTACCAACGAGCTTTCACGGCTAACCTTTGCAATAACTCCTTTCCTGACAGACTCCCAAACCGCAGCCACACCAACCATGATAGTAGGCTTGAATTCTTCTAAGTCTGACTTACAATTTCTGCAAGAAACATCGCTAAGAGTCTTCACATTCGCGTAGCCAAGACATCCACCCCACCAGAAGCAGATCAATTCAAAAGCCATTTCAAAAATGTGGGCCAATGGTAAGAATGCAATGACACGGTCGCCTGGTTTCACGATGTCCCTACCGGCATTGGTAGAGATACCGCCAAGAGCAGCTAAGATATTCTCCTGAGAAATTACCACACCCTTTGGAGGACCAGTTGAACCTGATGTGTACATGATACAAGCGAGGTCTTCTGGCTTTGACTTCTTCACCTCCAAGGTGCTCTTCTCACCCAACTTTAAGACATCGTCGAAAGACAATATTTTGATGTCAGGGCGGAGATCGACTATCTTCTCTTTTGCTTCCTTTGCGTTCTTGTAGTACTTTCCATCCACACGTTTGTCTTCTGGATCAATTGTATCATAATGAATGATGTACTTGATTGACTTGGCCTGCTTCAATGGGTTGATTAACAGTCCCAAAAGAGCATTATCAGTGAAAATCGCCTCGGAGTCTGTCTCCAACAAAGAATGGATGAGACCGCTCTCACCCAAAGTATCGTAGGCTGTAACAATGGGGATGTCTTGTGATTGAGCAGCCAAAAATGTCTGCATCCATCTAGGGGATGTCTGGGCGTACACGTGCATCTTGCTCTCCTTGGACTTCAATCCCAACTCTACAAGTCCTCTTCCGTATTGCTTCACCAACTTGGAGAGCTCCTTAAAAGATATGAAGTCGTATGGCGAGTACTCGTAATAAGTCCAGTCCTTGTCGACCTGCTGCTCCTGGCCGTCGATGATCTTCGTCACCTTCTTCAGCTCGACATGGGTGTTGATGAAGTTTCTCCATCCCATGGCATTTCTGCTGCTATGCATTTCCACACACTCCTCAAAGTATTCGAAAAGCGTGCCTGACTTGATGCCTGCGGGTCTATCGAGTGCCGCCTCCTTGTTTCCGGTCTTTCTGCGTGGCGCTGTTTCGCCGGGCTTTGCTTCGCCTACTGGAACCGTGAGTGCCACCATCTTTTCCAACAATCTGCTTGTCTACTTTTCTAGCGAGCTATGTGTCCTATGATTGTCCCTGATTTCTCAATGTAAATCCGTCCTAAAGCAACTAGCTCTCGTTTTCGAACGTCCCGCTGCTGTTTCCTTCTCTGTGCCAGCGGATCAATACCAAATCCTACTTAATCACTTGCAATTTCTGTCAGAGCTGTTTTTGCCGCTCTGCTGTTACTCTCACAAGAAAACCAATTTATCCTCAAATCAACTCAAAAATATATGTATTCAAATCTTCTGTTATGCTTGAATACTACGTCCCCTCTAGTCTAGCTTTCGTTAAACTAAAATAACTGTATAGGAAGGGGCAATATTATTTGTAATACTAGAGACTAAAATTCTCCGCTACTTTGTCTAAATGCGATATTCGCCTGATATATACTGGCTTGAGGGGCACCAAAATGGAGTTGGGTTTTTCGAGAACGTCATGTTACGTGCGCGAACCACAAATTACCTCTTATGCTTGCCTCTGGCTAGCAGCAATGCTTTGACGCACGGTTAGCTTATTGTCAGCATCTATTAAGAGAGCAGGTAGCCAGCTGGCCAGCGCAAAGGGCTATTGTAGTGCGCTTCTGGCTGATGTATGTTTGTATCCGTTTGCGGATACAGAACAGGAGGAATATACGCAGGGCCCAGCACGGCTGTTGGCAGTAGTCCAGCGGCGGGAGAAAAGCCGCTTGGGTAGCAATTTAGATTGTGTATGCTCTCGGTGGGCCCCGGAAGCGAACTACGAGGTTTCAGTGGTAAGCATATGACGGAGATGCTGTTATCAGCGTCCCCGTATCTCGTACTTGCTCTGAGGACTGCCTGTTGGGAAGCTCGATTCGGGGTAGATGACTATCGAGCCCAACAGACAAAGTGACACAAAGCCGATATGACACAAAGTCCGGCCTTTCATCGATGTAAGAGGCGTCAGAATCATGTGCGGTAGGTGGGCTTGCGCGGGTGCGGTAGGCGCCTGGGCCCTGTAGAGATGCGGAAAGACTGGAGGGGAACGGGGACGGGCGCCGCAATAAGATCTGGTGGCTGGCGACGACTGCAGCGAACAAAACCAGCCCGCGAAAGATTCTTGCGACATGAACGACATTGTGTGCGGTTCTGCGACATTTATCCATTTGCTGCAGATGCTCTCGGAGCTGCAGATCAAACTGCAGCGAGCTACGGTCTGAAGACTCAGTAAGGAGGTTTTATTAAACTAAGGTAGCTAGATACAGCATCTGGTCATTCGAGCAGACTGTTTCGGTCTTGCGCGACCCTCCGCGGGCGCAAAAGGAATAGCCTCTGCAAGGGTTTTTTTTCGCAGCCGGACTCTTCATACAAGTCTCTCCTCGAAACGCAACTCGTTGTTCACAGGCAAACCTACCAATAACCGCAAGAGGTTCTCGACAGCCAAGCGCTGCTTATTGAGTCCGTTTATGGGCTTGAATGAGGGCTTTGCCAATGGTGCCTTCAACCAGTAACTCAATAATGTCAAGACTGCATAGAAGTCGGAGAATTCCTTCTCGTTGGCTTTCTTGTAGCTGACACGGCTCAAGAACTCAGTCATGACTACCAAATCGATGATAAGTGGAGTGGCCAACAAGGAGTCTTCACAGACATTGTGAATCGAGATCTTATTGTGGCCACCCAACATAAGCTCACTGTAGTACTCGTCCATAGCGACCTTTGAGTCACCGACGGCTGGCAAGTACTTGATGACAATACAGTGATCAATCTTGTCTCCATTCTCCTTGTTGTACAATATGCTGTTGGACTCGATGATGTCGTCCACGACGGATGACTTAGATATCTCTTTTGATCTAAATTGCTTTGGAGATGACAAGTTGTACCCATCGTTATTACCCAAGTGGTTGTATGATGCAATAGAAACAGGACGTATACCTGCATCGACGAGGAACTGAGCCAACACTGACTTAATCTTTGTCTGACCACTCTTGAAGTCATCTCCTCCGATAAAACTCTTGTGCTTTTCTGCAAGCTGAATAGCACCAGGAACAAATGTGTTCTGAGGCGAGCCGTTGATATATGGAACTTGTTCCAAGATACAAGCAATTGCAAAAATAGTGGATGGAGCTATCTCAGAGTGGTTACTCTTCACGGAATTGATCAAATTTTCGGCAGTGTCATTGACTCCCTCGATTATATCCGCATATCTCTCAGTATTGGCACTCCAAAGCACAATGACCTTGTCTAAGCCATTGTCTTTCTTGAACTTTTTGATATCCTCTCTCACTCTCTCTACATCTCTCCACTTATTGTTGACATCAGGCTCTCCCTTACTGTCTGCATTCAACACGTTATCAGCACGCTCCTTTTGGTTGATGGCAATAAAGTCAGGATAGTAGACTGAGGGTAATGGTGTTATATCCTTAATCTTTGGGTACAACTTTTGTTGCAAAGTCACATCCAAAACCTTGGCTCTCTTCATGGCTTGATCCAATGGGAGCTTGCTTATGTCCCATCCACCAATAACTAAATCATTGGGGTTCACCATGGGCAAGATGGAGTTGAATGGAGCATAAATATCGTTACCACTCTTGTCCACACCTAATTTAAGTGTTGACGACTGAGTGACTGACCCATAGTAGTTGGGCTTCACAACACCCTCCTTCGTCTCAAAAGAGATATTGTGCTTGTTGGCTAACACAGAACCAACAAGAGTTGTACCATTATTACCTCCCAATCCAACTAATAAAAGACCAGTCTTTGGGACCTTCAAATCAGTTTTGAATTCATAGTCAACGGCGGTTGGAGTAACATCGAATGACAGGATACCGTCACCTTCAACGATCGAGTTCTCATACGTGAACTTTGTGACTAAGGTGTCTCCCTGTTTGGTACTTTTATTAGAGTTAAACTTGATGTTGGCGCTCATTATATGTTGCCTGAAGTTTTGTGTGTGTAAATATATGGTAATTAAATTAACAACTTTAAGTGTTTCGCCGCTGTTGTAAAATTGGTAAAGTTCAGAGGGGATTCTCCCTCCCTATTTATAGTCGGGAAGTCAATGCCTTGCTCGACTATGGACAAGTTACTACAACCCCTAAATAAACTATAGTTGTTGGCAACCACGGAATGCTAACATTTGATTCGTTGTGGCTCGTGGGAACTCGCTGTTTTAGGCAGTCCCTGTAACCCTAAGCTTTGATCCCGGCGAAAATTCGGCGAAAATTGTTACACAAAACCCCATTTGTATTAAATACCCCATGGCTTAGTATTAAACACAAGCGTGCCTATTGTAATTATGGCGGAATGTGTTCTAATTTGTCCACATGCGCTATAGCTATACTCGGTTTTGAGAACGGAAATTTTTGTCGTTTGAGTTACGAGCTTTATATTTGTTTTACTTGTGCAGCACAGTGAGCTAGTTATGAGGAGATATATGGGCTCAACCGCACGTAGAATTCGGCATATCGCTGAACTTTCTGAGTACCAATAGCGTTCCAAGTGTACCACATAATTATCTGCACCAGGAATTTACGCTCAAAGGCGTTGCGGAAGCAACACTAAATATTAGCGGTAAATTTACCAAGTCTACTTGGAGTGGCATGCTGTAGATAATAGAAATGAAGTATTACTCGTTTTTTTTCTCGCTCCAAGCTGCCTGGTGCCGCTTTGTTAATTATACCATTCTTAGACAAAATAGTATGTGTCCAAATGATTAATTTTGTTCTTGCCTTTCTTTGCCTTTAAGAGAATTAATACAAGGTACAGTGACAACCTGAATATATTTCTTACCTAATACAGGCAATATGGCAGCACAAAGTTTTGGAATTCGTGAGCAGGTCTTGACATCTTCTTTTATCACAAAATCCTAGCGTCGAAGTTCACTAGGGGCCGTGATCTACAGTGACAAGGGTCGAATTCATCTTTAATGAATCGTATCTACATCATGAAGAAAGTGAATTGAGCTACCCTTTATATGACATAGAGATAGATATATGGGAAACATAAAGCATAAGTTAATATAGCAAAGACGTGCTCTAGTTTGTAGATATCAGCATCACATGGATATGAGATACATTATTGCTATTTGTTTGTTAGGGTTTGTAGGTAGATTTAGATCTGATAATCACAAACAACTAACGTAAAAGGTCACTATGGGTATGGTTAACCTGGGATCTTTAGTAAAAGGCCTCGTATTTATACTAAACAAACCGTAATTCCATCATGAATAGAAGCAATTGAGCTGTTCTTTATAAAGTAGATAATAATCATATGTACAGTATCTGGAGAACATGGAGCATAAGCCATTTGTTAAAGAAGAACTGTAGGTAAAACGATAAGATCAAATAGTAGGAATAAAGCTGTATTATCCTTGTTTTAGTTTGTAGTTCGGCTCTGTGGCCGAGTGGTTAAGGCGGTAGACTCAAGTTCTACTATCGTAAAGATGCACGCGTTCGAATCGCGTCGGAGTCACTATAGCATCTTTTATTTTTTTTTAATTTAGTTTTTAACTCTACTTGAAGTATGGTGTGGAACCAAGGGCATATGGTTTCTTCGATGGTATAACAGTGCTCCATTAGCCTCGATACTATTAGGCAACAAATTCTCTAGTTTAGTACTACGTAAGTGATTTTGCTATAGGAGCGAAGTTGCAAAATTTTAATATTCGTGTGAAAATGGAATTTGTAACCATAAATGTAATGTGGTTTTATCTCACTTAATTCTACACACACAAGAATATGTACCAACTTTGAACGAATTTATTAATTCTAAGGTAAGCAAGAGATCTGGTATATTCTCCACTACTACGTAGAACCCCACATTCAAAATAAAAATACAGAGGTATGAATGTAACGTGGGGCTGATCTCAAAGTAGTCGAGCGTTTTATATGCCGTGACAGATTAACAACTAAGATCAAGTGAACGTGCAATGGTTCATCATTGCTAAATTCCATGATTAAGTAAATCTTGGCAGATCTGTTTCATCGTTTGAAAAAAATGTCTTGATCTTTATGTGGCAAGAGACTCTTTGCACTTTTTTTTTTGAAATTAGAGAATAAATGAGTATTCTGATACAACTATTCAAGCCTTTATGCGACCTGATCGCTAGCATTTCAAGAATAAAAAAAAATTACATTACAATTCGGAAGCTTCTTACAGCTGCAACTTATTTTTTTCAGGAGATTAGCTTATAAAGCAAACCAGATGGCATCTAGTCCGACTTTCTTTGTTCCTTTTTAAGTATAAGTAATTACTAGCTTCAAGATACTCTTTACTGAGATCAGTACGTTGTTGATCCAAGAGAAGCATTGTAACAGCAAAATTGAAACAGATTTATCCTATATTTAAGATTACGGAAAGTATACTATGCTTGAGAGTCGTCTTCTTATGCTTTTTCTCATGATATTCGTCTGTGCACTTGTGCCTTCCTCCAAGTCAGAGATAGCGATATATTGGGGTCAGAATCCAAACGGTCAACAGAAAAAGCTTTCCACTTATTGTGAATCCGACGCTGTTGACGTGGTTGTTCTTTCTTTCATAACTTCATTCCCAAAATTGGCGTTGAATTTTGCTAATGCATGCGAAACCACTTTTTCAGATGGATTACTCCATTGCCCTGATATAGGCAAAGATATAACGTCATGTCAGCTGAAAGGTAAGAAAGTCTTAATGTCATTGGGCGGCGCTTCTGGTTCTTATGGATTTACTTCAGATGACGAGGCAAGGGAATTTGCGAATGTACTCTGGAATAAATTTGGAGCCGGATCAGATAGCGAGAGACCCTTCGACGACGCGAAAGTTGATGGATTTGATTTTGATATTGAGAATAATAACCAAATTGGAATTGCAGCATTGGCGGATGCTCTCAAAAGTCATTATGAAACGGATTCATCAAAGGATTATTATCTTTCAGCCTCTCCACAGTGCCCATTTCCAGACCAATCTGTGGGTGATCTTTTAGCAAAGGTTCCAGTTGACTACGCATTTATTCAATTTTACAACAATTATTGTCTGTTGGGGTCTAATTTTAACTGGGATATGTGGGAAGATTTTGCAAAGAATTCAGCTCCAAACAAAGACATCAAAATTTTCCTCGGCGTTCCAGGATCACCTGAAGCAGCAGGTTCTGGATATAATCCACCTTCAACTATCAGGAAATATGCAGATGGGATTAAAACAGGACCGAACTTTGGAGGCTTTTCAATCTGGGATGCGGCTTGCGCATGGAGCAATACAGAGGGGGGTAAAAATTTTGCTGAGCAATTGAAGGATATCATTTCCTTGGAATTTAACTTTAGACCATGCAAATTGGGGCTTCAAAGAAAGAAACCAGCTAATTCTGAGGCACCTTTAATAACTTTTCCAGATTCTTTGGGGCGCATACATGATTTTTTGAAGGTATTCAAGAACGATTTCTGGTTTCTAACCTTGGGAACTATTTTCGGTCGAAACTGATAACCCATAAGTTCAAACTTGACTCATCGTGAAAGAGCAAAGAGAAAATAAAAAAGAAATGCATCATTATTTTACTCTGCATATCCATGTATCAGATCCCATCACCAAGTGTTGGTTATCTAATCTTTTGTGCCCAGGAGAGACTTCAACATTAGGTTAATATATTCTATAGGTTATTCTACGCAATTGAATTCAATGAAAGTAAATTGTCTTACCAATTACCGGTTTTAGTCCTTAAGACTTTTTGTATGCTTCAAATGCCAATTCCAACTTAAGCCCCTTTACTAGCGCTCTCGACATGCTATTCATGAAGATTGAGTCTAACATCACGTTGTTCTTGTAAGAAGGCGATTGTAAATCTCGTTCTTTCAAACTGGGAAGAGATAATTTGCAATGGATGGTAGGAACCATGCTTGATTCAAGAATGCGAGACGCTTGCGTGGTCAAGGGATGCGGGGACACAAGAAACATGAAAGTCCGCAATGATTCACTCTTGGTTTTGACTTGATGGTGGTATACACCGCAGAGCTCTCTAACCGTAGACGCCTTTATTTTCGAGTTGTGGTTCTTGCATTGAACCAAAACGTTGATATCATTATGCAACGAAACGAGAGACTTATTGTTGGAAATTCGTCTTTTCAGCCGTCCGCTGAAGTCCGAGTACTCTACTGAGCGTTTGAGGAGCGGCTTTACCATCGAATTTTGAACTCTCGTGGAGCTTAATGTGACCACGCTTTTATTGGGGACTTCATTCCAAAAGTGATTTAGGTTCCATTTGCCTAATATATCGATTCCATCATCAAAAGATCCACCTACTCGTACAAGATCATTGCACTTCATGGTGTCTGTGAGGAACTGTTTAACCACTAGCTCGTACACGGTTCCTTTGAATGTACTCGAAGTGATGTCCACGTTATTTTTGTTACAATAATCAAGATATGATTCCCATGTTTGAATTTCAGATAAGACAGAGCTTAGTCTTCTACGCCCCCCACTGAAGTATCGCCAGAAACCAAACATTTCGATGCCACTATACCTCTTGAATTAATACCCGTACAGTTCAAGACCGTGTCTCGAATTCACGTGCGGTAGTATTGAAAAATGATCTGTGGGTGAAAATCAAATGCACCATCACTTGACCTCAGAGCTGTGAGACTATCACAGCATCTTGAACCAACGTGGACAACGATGTTCTCAGCAGCAGCACATGCCTATCGGGTAGTACTATGGTTTCTTATGGTGGGGATTGCGATCTCAGAGTTCCAGGGCAGACCAACGCCCATATCAAAGATAGATATTACAGCGACATCGGGCAAGCTGAAGACACAGATTGGAACGCTCTACACGAACACAGACCCAGAGAAGACGATCCTCGAACAAACAGACTGTGAGCTAGCCGCAGGTCGCTACTGCATCGGGTCCAATGCCCTCAAGGAACTGTGTTTCACCTATACGGACTTGGGTGGTCTGCCCTTCGCAAACCACACCCTACACGTCTACATCAACACAGACGGGTCCATAGCCCACCTTTCGTTCTCCCAGACCATCTCACCGGCCGGCTTCGAGGTCCGCCGCCTCGGCGCCGCCCCTCTTCCCTTCGCTAACAAGATAAAGCCCCCGGCCAAGAAGCTGACCGCTCGCAGCCTGTCCGGGAAAGACTCGCAAGCCAAAGACGAGGAAAACGAAGAAGAGGATAACCGCTCCTGGGTGCAAAAAAACTGGATCTACATAGTGCCACCTCTCGTGATATTCTTATTGCTCACCGGAGAGGACAAAAGCACCTCCGCTTAACACTCACTTGCCCTAAATACCATTACCGTAGCGATGATCAATACACAAGCTTATACTGGCTAAAGCCTACAACCAATCGGAGCGTGCACGTACCAATTAATGCGATTTTGCGGGTAACACAAAAATACCCACATTCAGCGAATCACAGTGCAACTAAAAATATTTATAAGATTTTATATTTTAGAGCCAATACAGATTCATAATTGACGGGACGTAAGTGAGGTCTTTGACAAAGCAAAACCACATAGGTAGCAAACAAGCTTTGGATCAGGAGGGACATATAGGATCAATATAAAAGCATAGACCTTATTTTTTGATTGGGAAAGTCTTAGAAGAACATTGTGTTAAGGACCAAAGGACAAAGTAGACACTGGAGATTGAAGAAAACAGTTAAGATTTGTTGAAGATGTTAGCGCTTAAAAGACCTATTTTGCGGGCAAGTACGCGATTCCTCAGCAGCAGCAGCCGTAGACTTGCAGACGTCGAAGTCACTGTGGACGGCAAGAAAGTTTCCATAGAGGCTGGGTCTTCCATTATCCAGGCGGCAGATAAGGCCGGTGTTATGATTCCCAGATACTGTTACCACGACAAGTTGGCCATCGCCGGTAACTGTCGTATGTGTCTTGTGGACGTCGAGAGAATGCCCAAGTTGATTGCATCGTGTGCCATGCCTGTTCAAAATGGTATGGTAGTCCATACAGACTCCGAAAGGATCAAGAACGCCAGGGAAAACGTGACCGAGATGTTGTTGCAGAACCATCCTTTGGACTGTCCAATCTGTGATCAGGGTGGTGAGTGTGACTTACAGGACCAGTCGCAGAGATACGGTGCCGACCGTGGTAGATTCAAGGAGCTCGCTGGTAAGAGAGCCGTCGAGAACAAGGCTATCGGCCCATTGGTCAAGACATCCATGAACCGTTGTATCCACTGTACCAGATGTGTTAGATTTATGAATGATGTTGCTGGTTCTCCTGAGTTGGGTACGTCTGGTCGTGGTAACGATATGCAGATCGGTACATACATCGAGAGAAACATCAACTCTGAGTTATCAGGTAATATAATTGATTTATGTCCAGTCGGTGCATTGACATCAAAGCCTTATGCTTTCAGAGCTAGACCATGGGAATTGAAGAGAACTGAATCTATTGATGTCATGGATGCGGTGGGCTCTAATGTCAGAATCGATGCCAGGGGTATGGAAGTCATGAGAGTTTTACCAAGATTGAACGATGAAATCAACGAAGAGTGGATAAGTGATAAAACCAGATTTGCTTGTGATGGTTTGAGAACTCAACGTTTAACTGTTCCTTTGGTAAGAAACGGCGACAGATTCGAGACTGCCACCTGGGATGAGGCTTTATCAACAGTTGCTGCCGCATACGCTAAGATCAATCCTCAAGGCAATGAGTTGAAGGCTATTGGTGGATCTTTAGCTGATGTTGAATCTTTAACCTTATTGAAGGATTTGGTTAACAAATTGGGCTCCGAGAATGTAGATACCGATGTTGATCAAGGTGTCGACGCCCATGGTCTTGATGTAAGATCCAATTACATTTTCAACTCCACGATTGATGGCATTGAGAATGCAGACCAGATTTTGTTGGTTGGCACTAACCCTAGACACGAAGCTGCTGTTTTGAATGCCAGAATCAGAAAGTCGTGGTTGAGACAAGACTTAGATGTCGCTCTGGTGGGTCAAGACTTCGACTCCACTTTCAAGGTAGATTCTCTTGGTACTAATGCCAAGGACTTGGAAAAGGCATTGAATGGTGACTATGGTAAGAGATTGAGTCAAGCAAAATATCCATTCATCATAGTTGGTTCCGGTGTCGCTGAATCCCAGGATGCTCAGGCCGTATACAAGTTGGTTGGTGATTTTGCTGCCAAGAACTCGAACTTCAACAATGAGGAGTGGAATGGAGTCAATTTATTGCATCGTGAAGCTTCTCGTGTCGGAGCTTTGGACATCGGATTTGGTGTATTAGATAAAGACATTAAGAAGGCCAAGGCAAAGTTCATTTACTTGTTGAATGCTGACGAGGTAAAGAGTGAGGACATTCCTAAAGACGCATTTGTGGTATACCAGGGTCATCATGGTGACGTTGGTGCTTCTTATGCTGATGTAATCTTACCAGGTGCTGCTTACACTGAAAAGTCAGCTACATACGTCAACACTGAAGGTAGAACTCAAGTTACACGTGCTGCAACAAATCCTCCAGATGCCGCTCGTGAAGACTGGAAGATTTTGAGGGCTTTATCTGAGTACTTAGGTGCTCCATTGCCTTATGATGATATTGTGCAAGTTAGAATGAGATTAGGAGAAATCGCACCTCATTTGGTAAGACACGATGTCATCGAGCCTGTTTCTGTTGATGTCGCGAAGACTGGGTTCCAGGACTTGGTATCGAAGAACAAGAATGTTGCGCCTATCGGAGTCCCATTGAAGAACCCAATTGACAACTTTTACTTCACAGATGTCATTTCCAGATCATCCCCTACTATGGCCAAGTGTGTATCTTCCTTTGGTGCTAAAATTGATAAGATCGAAGATACCAAACCAGATGTTGGGTTTTAAGGTATATAAGATTCATTACCCTTTTGCATAAACTCTTGAACATATTTATGCATAGCCATTTAAGATGGTTAAGCGAGTCCTTTTTTTAGACTGGATTCATTTGTTAAGTTTAATGAGTGTCACTTCATTCCACAGTTCAAGCTTTATGTTTTTAAAACACTATAAAAGTACTTAGGCATTTGTATATTTAACATGATAATTTAAATAGTAGAATGGTAATTCATTAACCGTTAGATATAAATATGTTTCGTAAAAAACTTGAGGTTGTATTTAAAACTTGAAGTCTTCAATTGAAGTATTCTTAGGTGCATCATAATTCTTCGCCTTCTTTTGACCATCACTTTCTCTTTTTATAGGGTCATTTTTTCTGCGTATATCATACTTTTTATCGCCCTTAATAAGGCCAGAAGTATCTTCTTTCTTATCTTTTAAGACCGTATACAAAGATTGCGCTCCTCCTTGTTCCTCAGCAGCCGTCGAAGCTTCTTTGACCGGTGAATTCAGATAAGTTACCCCCCTACCAAATTCAGTTATGCCTTTTCTATTATTACTATCTCCTGTAGCAAGCTCAGACTCATCGTCCTGGTCTATTGGCAGCTGGATGTTAATATCATTTGTAATAACTTCTCCGTCTGCATCAGCGTCTGCATCATTATCATCTTCCTCGTCGTATTCATCACTGGAGCTATCTAATTCAACTATTTTTCCCCATTTCTCTTGTAAATCAGTCGAACTATTTTGCTCTAAGTTAGGCTGTTTATATCCATCATTACTATATTCCATATCTATGCCCGGAATGAGCAAATTTTCATAAGCTGGAGGTTTACCTATATACAGCATTATTGGTATCCACGGTGGAGGGGTAGTTGAATCGTTTTCGGCTAATCCCAAAGCTTTTCTGAGCTGTTCTGATATTACACCTGGCCTTATTTTTGATATATCACCGATATGCTCGTCAACTACTTCTCTCCCTTCATAATACACGTCACCAAATCCATACAAGCGTGGCTTCGATTGGTGTTTGAAGAATGCATCATATAATGTTTGATAGTCAATATCTAGCTTGCCGCTTCTCGGTTGTACTCTTTCTCTTTGTTGTTGCTTCAAAGTCTTTTCATCCTGGTTATTTCGCATATCTTGGATACCCGTATCACGTATCGATTTCGGTAGTTGAAATGGCGGCTTCTGAATACCTCTTCGAGATGATAGATATTCACGTTTGGCAGACCAGTGAGCTGGAACCGGTATTACATTTACCTGAGATTTGAAGTGTACAAGCAAATATGGATCAGGAGCATCCACGTCATTCCACTCTACAACTTGAGGTCTAATTACTGATGATTTTAGAATAGCTAACGAAGGCTTGTTGATTTGTTTCAATTGTCGCTTAGAAAGACCAGCTTCTTCTTCGTCGACACTATCGCTCTCACTATCACCACCATCATCTGATCCTGTGAAAACCTCTCCTCTAGCAGTGACAGACCTTCCATCTTCGTTCTTATCAACTCTCCCAAACTTATGAAAAACGTCTTCAAAGTTCTTGAATAATGGGTTGGAATATATATCATCAACTTCTAGGCTATCTCCTTCATGTTCGTGTTCAATGCTGTGCGATGAGCCCTTTCTCTTGGAACCTTCTTGGGCGGAACTTACTTTCACTTGTTCCTCCAGTGGCTTTTCTAGCTTTCTCTGCTTAGCCCGTTCTCTTCGGATCTGATTTTTACTTCTCTTATTACCCATCAATCTTGTGTATTATATATCTACTTTTTATAACGGTTACTTACTCATTATGCTTTTCTCATAGCCAGTAGGCTGAATATTACACAAAATCACAATACTGATACCAGCCCTAGAATACTGCCTTATTTTTCCTTAATATTCAGTTCAAGACTCGTTATTCTCTGTAATATTGTATCTATTCGCTTGTTTATATCCTGATCTTTCTCATCAAATACCTTTTCCAACGATTCCAACTTTTGTTCTATACCTAACGCAATGTCAAACACAGAAACTACTTTTCCATTATTGATTCTGATGTCTGGGTCTGTTGAATCATGAGTATTTTTAGGTGTCGAATCATTAACAAAATTGGGGAACTCACCAGCTGATGGGGTGTCTGGGTTATTTGTTCTAGGGGTGGATAATCCTTTAATCGATGTATTGTCCGTCTGAGTGATCGAACCGGTAGGAGAACTAGACATTGTTTAGTACTTTAAATCAGCCTTAAGTTGGGACATGCAAAATGAACTCAGCTATAGTGAGTTTTTCTGGTATGCTCTGCCAGGTAATGACTTTCTTGCTTCACCCAGAATTGTCTACAGTCAGTTTTTCTGTTTCAATTGGTACAGTTTAGTATTATGTCATTTAATTTTATCGCGATTTGTTATACTCATTATCAAACTTGACTAGTTGGCAACATAAAGAAGTGATTGAAGCGAAGTGAAGTACCACGAGCTATGAATATATTGGCAGAGCTTGTAAAAGTTGCTCTTCTTGTAGGTTATGTGAATGCTATATTGAATTATAGGGTTTTTCGAGATTTGAGTACTAGCTCCAGAATAAACTACTTCCACAGTAGAATTCCAGCGGAAGATGCTAAATCGCTTATTGAATCCACAGGAACACAGATCGAGGGCGGATCATTTGAAGTTCTCAAAATTGGAAATGGTGATACCGAGTCTGCTTATTTGTGCTACGTGCCATCTGATCACAAAAGCAATACAACTGAGCCGGATATTGACGTACACGATAGCTATTTGTACGTTGAAAAAGAGAAGGAATTAATAGTGAAAGGTATAGATGTGTTACTAAAGTCATTCAGTAATAAGTATTGTTTGTTTTCGAATGGGTTAAATGGTGGTTATTGGACCTTTGCATATTGTTACGGTAACAGAGCAGTTCAGTTTCACGATGACCCAATGCGTTTTATGATGACAGGGGTACATCAGGCAGAGAACCCAGAATTTGTTTTTACCTTAGGATCTTTCAAGAAGAGTAAGAAAAAGAATAAAACTCGCATGGAGCAGGATGGAATCGATGTTTCTGATTTTACGTTGCACGATGAATTTTCAGAACCACTCTCCACCAATATGGGTTTTGCCAACAAACAGAGATACCTCAAGCATACTTTAAAAGATGGATCGATCTGCGATATTACTGGGAAACCCAGATCTATAGATATTGTCTACAAGTGCGATCCTTCTTTACAAGGTGCAGCGCTGATAATTGATGTTCAAGAGTTGAAGTCTTGCAAGTATCATATGGTCATTGGCGTGCCAGGACTTTGTAATATCGAAGAATTTTCGCCTGATACCTTTGAGGAAATGCTTATTGATATCGATTGTAAGCTTATTGATCAAGAGCCCACAGATAATACCGTCTCTAAAAAGAACAAGGACACATTAAATTATGAAACATTTTCATCCTACAGTGATGATGAGAGGTTACTTAATCCAGTTGATCACTTGTCCACAGACTTCAAGATTCCAGTATTTGATTTTAATATTACATACTGTGGAATGGGTTTTTACTTGGGGTCTAATAGTAATAATGATCCTCTTTTGACCCGCTACTTTGGAAATAGATCCATTTTATTATTCAATGGAGTATACGACTCAGACGAGAATTTGATAGAGAAGATTGCCAATATGTTTCTGGTAGCAATAGGAACTAAAATCCACTCTCCCATTACCATGGAAAATAGAATCATCCCGCTTTCATGGAACGATAGTTTCGTACTATGGTACGAGCTATATGACTTTGTTGGGTATCTTCATAAGATTGTACGTATAGAAAGAGATGCTTCAAAAGAAGGTAGACTCATTTCAATTCAACTAATTAATCCAAAAACCATGACAGACCAAGATGGTGACACTGTGCAGCCGACAAAAAACATTTTGATGTACACTGACTCAAATTTTGAAACATTCATCGAGGGAGAAGCTCAACCTATATTTGAAACGGAAGGATCTAACGATCAGAAAGTAGACGAGGGCCCATTTACCGATACGATAGTGGTTACGGTTACTGAGACTACACATACTACCAATTTTGTTCCGGATAGTGAACCCACAACTGAGAATAATCGAGCCAAGAGTACCAGAACTACAGATTATCTTTCAATTCACCATGACGAATTATAAACGTTAATAAGTTATTCAGATTATTCATAGACATTCAAATCAATTTATCGATGTAACACAAAAATGAATTTTCCATGCTTTTTTATTTTTCATTAATTTTCATTCAATTTTTACTAGTTAAGACTACATAAGTATACATCTCATTTATAAATTTAAAGTGATTTACTTCTTGCTAATTAATCTGGGCTTATCTTCGATACAAGAGCTCTGATATATTGAGCACGAGTTAGTGAAATCTCCTAGTGTTGTGAAATTTGAAGTTGAGGCAAAGCAGAACAGGCGACTTGTAAGAGGGAATTTGAATAATTTATCATAGCTTCATGATACAAACAGCTGGTAGAGGAACTATCACCTTTAGAAAGGTGATAAGTGCAAACAGAAGGGTACAATCTCACCGATCAGTATCGTTCTTCAGAAAGTTATTATTTTTAGACGATAGATCTCAAGAAGGTAACGAAGTTAAATTTTACAACTGGGATGAGTCCCCTTACGAGGATCTTCGTACCAGGGCAGCATTTATAAGAGCGAAGGCATTGTGCCCAGTAACTAATAAGCCAGTTTTATATGTTTGTCCATATTCAGGAATACCTACACACCATGATAGGGCTGCTTGGGAAAATGATACAGAGTATCACCAGCAGAAAAAATACGAACTATTAAAAAAGGTCAACCTTTATGAGCATGATTTAAGGTCCGGTAGAAAATTTGACGAGTTTATTTTCCCGGGCGAACAGGCAAATGACTATATGACTAATATGACTTCCTGGGACTCCTTTTTTTACACGAGAGATTTCAACCCAATGAACACAGAATTTAATATGGCTGCAGCGACAAAGGTTTTAACTTATCCAATTACAATAGGATCTATTATGTTCAACCTTTCCCCTTACGGTTTGCAGCCTAAGGGGCCTGTGACAGTAGAGGGGTTAAGATCGTTGTCTGCACTTCGCTACACATTATATCCTCCATATTCAAAAATGAAAGAGGCCGCTTCCGCATACAAGGAAAGACCCATGAGGATATTTATTGTGGGGGCTAAAATGGAAGCCATGCTTCCTGGTTATGTATGGAAGCAATTTGGGTATCTTTTCCCCGATACTAAGTTTGAGATTCATTTTGTTGGCCCTGAGTCATATTTTGACCCTCAAACCAGAGCTTTTGTCGCTAATGAGTCTAACAATGGCCGTGCAATAGTGAACAGATACGATGACCAACTCAGTTTACATCACCATACCCAATATTTTCACGAGCTTTATGATATGGGTGACTTATTCCCCTTTGATCCTTATTTGGACATCTTCTTCTTATTCCACCCAGGATTTCAGACTGCAGACGAGGGCCACTGGAACAAGTCTTTGAAGGGGTTGCTCGAGTCGAAATGCGCCGTCTACGTGACCGGTTACCACGAAACAGATATAGCAAGAGAGTATTCTTGGTTAAGAAACCACGAGCTTTGGGATGAGACAGATATTACGATGCGTCAAACTAAGAATATCTTTGGATCTACAAAATTAGACTTAGTCGACTCCAATCCTACGGAAACATTTCAAGCAAACAATGAGATTTTTGGTTTCAGAGGTAAAAGATACCATGCAATTAAAAAGTAACAAGCATAATTATTCTTTTCCTTTGAGGACTTGACATATTAACATATTGACATAAAACTATACTATTTTGATGGGAAAGGTATATACATCATCAAATAGATTTTACCTTGTATATAATCGTATAATCGTTTTCCGTATATAAACCATCTGGTCGCATGTATTAAATGTATGTCGCGCGAACAGCTCATAACATATTCTGTAGAATATTCCTAGAGCCGCTAGGAGAAGAGAAGATTGAAGAATATATTTCAGATTCTGTATTTTTTTTTGGATAAGTCACCACTTAATCGATCCTTTTCGTTTCGAACATTCATGGACTTAGGTGAGAGATGAATAACCCTTTCTTTTTAAAGTTGAATGTGAAGAAGATTAATGAACAAGGTGCAAACGATTCAGCGAGCAATAAACTAGAAGGGATTAGGCTTACCGTCAACCATAAAGTACGAGATATCAAGTATGCAATTTGGAGCACTTCAGATAATTATTTTCTCCGGCCGCTGTTTCTCAAGTTATCTTATGATGGAAGGTATTTGTCAGACGAAGAATCAATAGGTGAAGTTTTAGGTAGTTCCGATGCTAGAGAGGCAAGAAACAAAATTTTGGACTTGGTCATAGATAGCCTGGCAGGGAGCTTGCTGAACGGAGGCTCGAGAGACCCAGTCGAGGAGCTTTTTGATATTGAGATCATTTATCGCATTCAAGAAGGGAGTATGTTTAAGGTTAGGCTTCGTGAATCTTTGAAGTGCACTGCAGGTACTTTGAAAGACTCCGTCATCGAACATTTCAGCTCCAAAGTGGACAGTAGTCTGACAAGGGGAAGAGAGTCGGTCAAATTAAGATACTCAGGTGCAGAAGCCACGTCTAATTACACGTATAATAACCTCGATGAGTTGGAGGATGATTCAACTCTATCGGAAGTGTTAAAAATAGACGTTACACCATTGGTTCCGGCTAAGTTCAATGCTGATATTATACTGAGTTCTGTTTATGAAAACAACAGAAGATCAAACAACAGTTTGGATTCATATCAGACGTCTAGACAGACGGCGTCTGACCGCTTTCACATATTACTAAGAAGTGATGTTCCGGCATTAGCGAATGGTAATAATTTGTTCGAGATATCTCATTCCACAACCTTGAGGGAATTCAAGCAAATGATTATTCAAAGGGTGGACTATTATTCTGTGAGACGTACCTTTTATGACCAGCTAAGATTATATGGCGAACATACTGATCCTCTGCAAGGCGAGGAGCTCAATGAAGACGATTCAAAAGTTCATGATTTACTCAGGGGAGAACGTCCTAGCGGACCGGAAAGAAATACCTACACGTTGAAACTTAGTATTACAGATGACTTAAGTGGGGCAGAAGGTGGCGTTTTCAGCCGTCAGTTTTTGAGAGACTTGAGATCTTCTAACAGATTTCAGTTCTTACCTACTACGAATAACGATTTAAGAAATGAGCATGTTCACAGGAATATACAGAATTCGGAATCTTCGATTGGCGGCAATGGCCAGATGCATATATCTCCCTTTGAGCCTACCAGAGTAGTAATGAGAGAGGGCCAAGAATGGCAGTTGACCGGGGAATCGTTTGAGATGATAGAACGTGAAGAAATGCCAATCGAATCATCCAGTAATGCATCACCGAACCAACAACTACTCGTGAATCAATCTGATTTGTGCAGTGAGGAATTTGTGATATCGCTAAAGATACCAGGGACAGATGAAGAGCGGACAGTAGCGCTTAATACTTCTCAATGCATTGTAGTGGATAACAATCCGAACTACCAACCATATGTTCTTTTGAGTCCTTCAGGATCTTCAAAGTTGCACAATACATTCAAATATGCTGATGGAAGACCCATTATGCAAAAAGTAAAGGTCTTAATTGATGATAATGTCGTAGGCAACCAATACACCATTAATAACCAAAATAACCCAGGATTACAGCCAGGGCAGGCGCTTCGCCAGTTTAATTTTGCAAGAATTTTGGAAGGCTTAAGAAGGTTCAGGGTAGGGATAGGTCGAATGAACTTAGAGAGGGCAGCCAACTTAATTCAAGTACATCGCTTCTTATGGGTTAGGTCTCTTATACGGTATGCTTTTCTAGTTTACGTGTTTGGACTTTGGAATTTTTTGCTCTATTTCTGGAAAGAAATTGTTGTATTCTCGTCAATTGTGGGCGTGTTTTATTCTCTTTTCATTGCTGGTGATCGAATTGCTAATTGGATTGAAAACACCTTTGAGCTAAATGAATTGCATGCACCAGGAAACGTTCGCACCAAAGCTTTAAGGCTTACTGCAACAACTCTACGTTTTGTTTACCGATCTACCACAGGTAGGATTTTCGTTACTTTGGAGATGTTTGTTTCTTTTGGAGTACATAGAACGAGGGAGTACCAGGAGTTAGTGTATATCGAAACAGAAAACAACATTTGGAAGTATCGAGGGAAACAGTTACTTGTGAATGTTTGCAAAGACATAACACTCTTTTTCATCACTATACTTCCGTCCATTCAATCCAGAGTATTGGAGGCCACTGAAAGTTGGAGATCGACTGAGAATGAAGACTTAGCTCGGGATATACAGCAGATCTATGATGAATTGGTATCTGCGCTTGCACGCCAGTTACCGGAAGATGTAAAGCAAGAAATCTCACCAACCAAGCTACTCGATTCATCTCTAGGCCCAGTATCTGTGCGCCGAGTTTTAGAACCCCCCGGAACCTCAACAGCCGTTTCAGCTAATGGCGAGGCAGCAAATGGAGTAGATGTTTCTTCGAGAGACCTGCTAGCAGGATCGGCTGCTATGAAGACAGAAATACACTACCAACGCATGCTTGCCTTCTATCTTCGTTTGCACAAAATAAAGTCTGGCTTTGGTAACTTTGTACAAAACATATGCATAGAGAGGCGGACTAGAGAAGTGGACGCAAATCCTACTGGTTAAACCGATACTTAGCAATGGAATATTCGCTTCTATAAGATGCATAAACCGCAAAGACACACTAGTGTGTTCCAAAATAAAAGCAAGCAAACAAAGGAACAAAAGATCACAGAAGTTAGAAAGTAGTAGATCCTTTGAATGTCATTGCATATTAAAACGAACCCTGTTTGCTGGGCCCGTTTACCACCTAACATCATATAGATACTATGTACCGGAGACTATATACAGGACAAAATTACATTACTCTCTACTGTATTTTAAGCCTTGGCTGAAGTCTTGTCTTGTGGGCAAGAACGTAATAATGTCGTTTGTCATTAACGCCAGAGGATGTCGCATGACGACATCATATGACACTTTGTCGTTTCGGCACTAGACTAGAAGGAAAAAATAACATCGGTATATGCCGCACGCTAGATATGGAAGGCGGGGCACCGCAAAAAGATCGCATATGTGAGTAAGCTTTTTTTGGCAACTGCAACACTTTTTTTGGCTGCCTTTCACTGTTGCCACATGTGCACGCCTACCGTATCTGAAGACTAAGTTTAAATAGGAGCGGGCACCAGCATAACGAGGAACAGGTGCCTTGTAGTGAGATGTGTGCAGGAGTAGAGGTATAGTTTGTATGGGCGGCGTGATCTGCGGTCTTTGTATCACAAAAAAAGTCCCACCCAAACGCAGCGGGAACAGAAGGAGATTCCATAATACCTCTCATGAATGTAGTTAATGGCACTGTTTGAGACGCACGCGAGTTACTGTAAACCCCGTTGACAAGACAGACTATCAGGGGCGGGGTCTCGCTACGACTTTTTGCGGGCGTTCCCATAGTGATTGTTCCTGAGGCTGACTACAAGCGCAAGCGAGGTCTATGAGAGTATGAGCAGTCCTCGCTTGCTGCCTCGAACCGCCATATCGATTGTGTAGGGCAACAAGTCTCTTGTGAGTCCACTCCTTGCGAGACAAGGTACAGTTCAGGTATGTTCTGTGGCAGAGTGGTAGTATTTGTTTTGGTTGGCAGCCGTAGCAGCAGAGAGGTATGTGAGCATCGCACACTGGGAGCAGCACTCATTTGCGCTAGAAAGGGAGTGCTGATAACTGCGCACCAGGCGGTAACTTCCAGCACACATATTAGCGGTCTTCACTCGCTTGCCGTCAGGCCACGTCCCCGTGACGACAGCTTTTTAGCTGCGGTCCCGCAGCGCAGCCGGTATTTTCTGAGTGTGCATCACACATGATGAAAACTACGCACCCCCCGTGCTTAGATCTGCGGCTGCTTTCTACACGGTGGAATTTGTCCTTCCACCAGATTAAGCACAGGCAAGTCGCGGTCCACACGCCGCATGTCGGCACGCTGTCTCGTATCCTATTTGTTTGTTTAACGAGCATTCCAGCGCTTCAGATTGGCCCTTGTCTGGGCCGTGTATGTTTGAGGCGTCTTCTGGTACTGTCTCCAACTGGTCGCCCTATTAACAAATGCAGCGCCCGGCGTGAGCAGTAAGTCCACTATCTGGCGGGCGCAAAACTGCTCTTTTCTTGGAAGGTGTAGTGCGCCCAATTGCACCCTCTCTGATCAACACAGCTGGGGCACACAGGGCGAGAAATGCTAGACCCTCACGCCAACACCAGGCTGGCACACCTATTGCCGCATCTGCAACTCCTAGAGACACTGTGCTGATGTTTCCTTAGCGCGTCACACCGCCAGGACGAAAGCAGTTACTGCTGAGTGGGGCCCCGAGGTCACGTGCGCAGATCGTGTCGTCGCCCTGTCGTGCTACATATCGTGCTCCGTAGCGGCAACTACTGGGAGTCCTGGTACTTCAGGATGCAGCACAATAGTTGCTGCCCCCGTCCAGGACTCCCCTACTTGGTATTCACTCCTCGCAACAGCTATTGTACTTCCTGGTGTACATCCTGTTTACCAGTGGGAACCGGTGAGTACTGAGATAGAAAAACTGTCGCCCGACATGCAAGTAAAGCGCAGTAAAAAATGACAAAAAAAAAAGAAAAAAAAACAAGAAAAAAAAAAATGACAAAAAAAAAAACAAAAAATAAGAGTCAGAAAACCGCATCAAAAGACTATAAATACGGGTGTAAGTTCCCCCAGGGAGATATTTTTCCTTTCCTCAGTTATTCAAACTATCAGTCTCTCGCTACTAAATTAAAGAAATCAATCAGAAATGCAATTCTCCACTGTCGCTTTAGCTATTGCCGCTGCCGTTTCCGTGCAAGCTACCACCTCCACTGTCACCAGCAAGCTGTCCACTTTGGTTACCATCACCGACTGTGACTCCACTGTTACTGACTGTCCAGCTAGGTCTAGTGAGGCTCCAGTTTCTTCTTCTGCTGCCCCAGCTAACACCACTTCTGCTGCTAACGTCACCACTTACTCTGCTGGTGCCGCTGCTAACGGTCCATACGCCGCTGGTTTCGCTGCTTTGGCTGCCGGTGCTTTGTTGGCCTTGTAAGCGTGTTAGAATAGTTTTTTAGCTAGCTAGGTGTACAATAGATGTTTTTTCATCGTTAATTTGTTATAATTACTGTAGCCATGCGATGGCATGTCGTTTGTCGTTTTATTCCCGTTTGGGATAAGGAGACATTTATTTACGTGGCTGGGCTGTACTGTTCTGGGATGGACGGCGCTGGTCCTTTAGGGGGGCGGGCTAGTGGGCCCAGACAGGATTGGTAGGTGGATTATCAGTGCGAGCTCAGTAAGGACTCCTTGGTTCGTATACAAGAGTACCTGGTTGTAGCTGATTATATAGACAGGTTTGCTTGTGGTTTGGGCGAGAAGCTGGTTTGGACAAAGTCGCGCTAGAAGCCAACATGGGGAACCTGACGGTAGCGATTAGACTAACAGACGAAAACAAAGTGTTCTACTACGAGGTGTATCGTTTAGTGAGCTTAGTTCCGAGGGGCCTGGTGACCACTTATGGTAAGTATTGTTCAAAACATGGACGGAGCAACTGCAGTCGACCCAAAGTAACTGCTGCGCTTATCAGAGATAAGAGCAGCAGCTTATCATAGGGAGCATGATGTTGACGGCTTGGGTGATCCAGGGCCATATCTAGTCCGCTGTCCCCCCAGCGGACATTTCTGTGTGATAAGAATAGCACTAACCAACCCTAGGCCATGTAGCTTACCTAGCTGGAAGACCACTGAACTCCCGTCAAGTTGGTACTGCACTTAAATATTTCACTTACATCGCTCGAAGGCTAAACGAAGAATTGCAAAGATCAGAGCAAACCGGCCAGGAGAGCCTGCGACAACCGTTGAGAGAAGTAGATGTCGAGAGTCTTCCTTGGTGGCGTGTGGTTCTGAGTGCTGGTAAAATCTCGCCGAGAAGCAACAGTTCTGCAATGGTAGATCAAGCTGTGCGATTGCGCGAGGAGGGCGTCGCAGTGCTGGAAAAGTTGGGGCTCGATCTAGAGACAAACGGCTGGTTCCCCCTGGACGTAGATTCTGACGACGAGTAGCTTACAAAGGCGGATGTGGTGCTTTTCCTAAAAATCAATCAAAGTCTATTATGTATATTAGTACATGGCATATGTGGAAATAAATAGTTCTCGGTGTAAGACCTGTTGTACATGTAGAGATGTGGTTTGGACAGACACCCTCGTCGGGCAGGTCTGCTGTTATCTATTTAACTTTTATGAGCATAGGCATTCCATAAACGTGAAGCAGGAGGAAATAGTGTTTAGTTGGATCTGTTGTTAGGTGTGGCTTCAACATGTAGCCTCGAAGTACCATTAGTCCCTTTTTGCCCTTTACCCGATTTCTCACCTTTGCGAGCTTTGGACTCCGAAGAATTCCCGTTCTTTCTTCCTTTTTGCTTCTCTCCACAGGAAGTCTTCGTTACGGACTTTTCTTTCATTTTCATTCCTTGTTGTACCCTGGCTGCTTCTTCTTCCCACCATTTTATGAACTTTTGCTCTTCTTGTATTTCTTGTAAGGTTCTGGGTGTATTCTCTCGAGATTGTTCGTTATCGAGAGAAGAACTACCTCCTGTCTTAATTTGCAGCAAAGATGGTGTCGCATAGACGCGATACAGCTTACTGATCTCTCGATTAACGGCAGTGGCTTGAGAATACGACGTGTGACTCAGGTTCGAGCTTTCGGAAGCGTCCCTTCTGCTAGACCCTAAAGTGGGAAGATTATCAATATTTTTATTTGTATTACTGGTCTTTGGGAGATCCAAAGGTGAAGAAGCGCCATTAATTTTATTCTTTACTGAAACGTTGGAAGGCAGATCCACAGAATCCAATGTAGACACAGATGTGTTATTTTTCCAAGGATTGGTGTTAGTCTTATCTTCCATGGGATTATGAGGATTAGAAGGAACTAAGCGCTTTCTTTCTTTTTGTGAAATTTTGGTCGTTGGCTTTATCTTGGCTTTTGATTGTTTTTTCAGGGATTCCGGTTTAGTTTTAATAGAAGACTGTGTCCCAAGCATCGGCTGTTCTTCTAATCCACTTGTTTTCACGTTTTTGTCTGCCCAGTTAGTCTTTGAGCCCAAGCTCAATTTTCTAGGCTCTCTAGTATTCGTCATACTATCCTTCAGTGCATTAGTGTTGTTGGCAGTTATGTTAGAAACCTTGAGATCATTATTAATCGGTTTATCTTTCTGCTTAACCGAAGAAAAATCTTGTTTCTTTTTATATTCATTATTTGTTGAAAAAGAATCGGTAAGTTGAATCTGGCTTTTCTTGCGAACTTTTGTAACAACTGAAAAGCCATCATGATCAAAACTTTTATTCGCTTCATCATCATCTTCAACGGCGTATTCACAACTGGACGATGCAGCTTTAAAACTATTTCGGAAGTTGAAAATTGGCGAGTTAGAGTCCTCGATAGAAAGTTTACGGATGTCTGCATGTGCTGACAGTTTCGATTCTTTTCTTTTCTTCGTGCCACTTGAAAAATTGACACCATCTTGCTTCAAGTCAACTAATGGCTCAAAACTCGAATACCCCTTCCTATCAGACATGAAAATCTCATTGTACTCTCCCAAGTTAAATACAAACGATGAAATCAAGTGCTGTGATTTTTTGATCATCCAATAATCAGACAAAAATTTTTCGGAATCTTCAAACACTCCTGCAAAGCTTATCAGTTTGCAACACCTGAAATAATTTATCTGCTCTTCAATTTGAGATGTCAATTCTTGTGTCATTTGTTCAAACGCAGGATCTAACAAAACAGAATCAAGTGTATTGTAAACATACCAGCAGCAATTCATAAATAATTTTCTAGCGCCCAAAGAGTACGAGCAAGATAATATAGTTAGGACATTTTCTTGCGTAATTAGGTCTTTTACGGCCAACTCACATAAACTCTTTAAACTGAAGAGTAAAAGCTCGTCTGCTATCTCAATTAACTCGAACATGCAATTAATAAAGTTATCCACATCAGAGAAACTGTTCAAGTCATTTGAAAAATCATTGAAAATACTGAAATCATCCAATCCATAGAGATGAAGTAAAACTATCTTGAATTGGCGCTTAGTTATGCTTTCCAAGTTCAAAGTCAAATTGCTTGAACCCAAGGACCATCTATCTGATAAAAGAGTCTCAAAATAAGCACACCTTGAAGAGATAACTTTTGCGGAACACTTCATCTTACCATCACGTAACTGTATTGTTACATCACCTGAGTCTTGCATTTCTAATATAGAAACAACGTCACGAGCAAATCTAGCATCATCTGATACAGCACTATAAGCATAAGTTCGACAAAAAGCTGTCATGAGACCTTCAACATCCGTTTTAATGTCTTTTACATCAGGTGGGCAATTTGGCCCAGACGGATAATCATCCCAAATACTTAACACTCTATTTGTGTAAAGGTAATGAACGAATATCAAAAATGCTTTAAAGTTTATCTTGTTCGAAAATGTAAATTCACTAGAATTGCATTTGTAACTCCCGTTAATGGGGCCCTTTTCAATTAAAAAGCCGTCATCGTCAGAGTCTAAAATTCCCTGAAAGACCGTTGTCCTCGCTTTCAATAACTCCTTTGGGATAGATATAGAAACGTGAGGTAAATTATGGAATTTGAATACAACACATGTGCTGTGAATCTCCCTATGGTTATCAATTAAAATAGAATATAAATATTCGCAAGAATTTTTAAGTAAGCTGTAGGTAAGACTATCATCCTCCTTTGAAAGTCTAATGTATGTCGACGTGGGATTTACTCTGATGTGTTGTTTTTTCTCATGCCTTCGAGAATGAATTGCTAGCAAAAGGTCTGCATTATTAAATGTAGATGAATGTGTCGAAGGTAGAGCGTTATCATCTTCATCATCCATAAAACCAAGCTTTTCTGGAAATTGATATGTTCTACCACCCCCACTAACACTTTTAAAGCTTTCGAGCGAAGGATAAATAAAATCAGTAATATAAGAGTTTATATTATCTGGTTTGCTGAACAATTCTTCCTGTTTTCTATTGACAATATGATCCTTTAAAACACTTGTATAGAGCATATCTTGAAAAAAGGTGTTTGAGCTTAGCTTCATAGGGAGTAAATCAATGTCATCTCTAACAAACCCAAAAGAAGAAAAGTTCTCATCACAAGTAACCTTCACAATTTTACTCAAGTTATCTAACTTTTTGAATTTGTTTTTGTTAGAAGATAACCCAGCTGATAAATCATTAACAGAGCTCCTCCTTCTCAATACACTAATCGAATTGTTTCTCATGAACACTGACCCATTTCTTGTACAAATTAATATTGAACCATCATTGGAAGTTTCCATATCAACAGCTTTCATATTCTTGTCGTATGAGCACCAGATACTACTATATTTTATATTTTTGATAGCCTTAGATGCAACGACATTGCTTGTATCTAACTGACTTAGACTGAAGCCGAGTATATCACCACTTTCTAACAAAACTGCAATAAAATTGTGGTGTTTAACACTGATCTTTTTGATTACAATTCCTTCTGTCAAAATAGAAGGCTTAAAAATGTCGAAATGCTTGTCTTGTAACTCCCTAATTGGTACTTTTGGAAGTTTGAAATGTTGGTATTTGAAATATACGTGAATATCGTTCGATGTAGTGACCAAACAAGTACATGATTCGCAAGTCAGAAGACATTTGATGTCATCCCTAAGAACAACTTTTCTGGGAGAGTTTTGAATGAAGCCTTTGAATGTAGAACCTTCAATTTTATGATCAATAACTATCTTCGACGAATCATAAGGTATTCCCATTTGTCCAACACATAAACCCCAGAAATATATCTCGTTCTTGGTAAACGCCAATGAATGTATTTTAGAGCTTCTAACACCTTTGATCACGAAAGCATTTCTTTTTAATTCACCAGTTGAAATATGTTTGGGGTTTCCCTCATAAGATTCTTGAGAAGCACCGTTAGCGCTACCCAGAGCTGCGACCGTATATCCCAATTGATTAAAGTTGTTGTAACCCCAAGTGAACACCTCATTATTTATTGTGAGTGCAATTGTGTGATGGGCAGAAATATCAAAATCACGAATCCTCCTACTTTTGAATGAAATTCCATCATTATTATCGACCTGCAAACCATCAAAAAATCTTATTTTCTTGAATCTAAAGTGATCGTTATTATCCAAACCATGTCCAAGTCTACCTCTAGATCCTATACCACAAGAATATAAATAACCATCATTGGTTAAGATGACAGAGTGATTCTTAGACATTTTGAAAAGACTGAACCTTGGCTTACATAGTTTCGATTGTATATCCTTGTAAGCGACTTCAAAATCTTTGAAGTCGTCAAGCGCAAGTCTAGTAGGAGTTACTCTGTTTGTTGAATCACCGAGACCCAAGTTGTTATTCTTATTAGTGCCACAAACATATATATCAGAACCACCCCGAGCTTCATTCCACCAACTATGGGAGGATTTTAGTATACTTCGTCTGAGACTTTGGTCCCCTTGCTCACTTGGAGAGAGTAGTTCTCCGTTATTCTTACTGCTATTCGGGTTTGCATTAGTGTATCTGAATTCCAAATGGTATTTGTCGTTCTCGTCTATGTAAGTTGGAATCCAAAGCAAATCTTTGAAGTCATTATCTAACAACTGCAATGGGGTTATTCGATTTCGATCTTTAGCCTTAAGAAGCTCAACAAGAATGTTACCTCCATGACCGCCTGACGTTGCATTAAGATTGTTCTTCAAGAAGTCTAGAATAACCTTAAAACAGTTTATACGCTTGTGATAAATAGACAAGTGCAAACAATTCCACCCGCTCTCATAATCTATAAGAAGAATGAGCGACTTAATCTCAGTATTCTTAAGTAAATGTCTCAATAAATCTGGCCTGTTGCATAGGATAATTATGTGTAGAATTGTTCTTCCTAAAGTATCTCTTCTAAGTAGTTCATTTTTCGATAACTTTGAAAGTACCACAGATAGCGGTTTGCGTTTATCCTCCTTGCTATTTGGATCGGAAGTCACTCTTCTCATAATATTAACCACATTTGTATCGATTTCCTACTAATAGATAATCGTGTTATTTTTTAGAAAATATGACTAGCTTGCGATATTGATTCACTGGATGATGCCGATCATTACATACTCGTTCGCGCGCCCAGGACAACGTGCACTGGAACTTTTCATAGTATATATTTTATGTATTGAATTTCCAACATAGAATACAGAATGCTATTATACAGATATGTCAGATGATTCAGGAAGAATGAATGCAGATGAGATGGGCTTCTTTTTAACAGAGGAAATTTTTCCTGTGGGAGGTAATCTTGGTCTGATGTTTCGTTGCTTCTGGGGAAGCTCTTCGTCTTCTATTAATAGTAAGGCATCGTTCTCCGGTAAATCTGTGCTCTCGCCTTTCTTCTTCTGAGTCTTAATGTAATGTGCCTTCGACTTTTCGAATAGTTTTGAGTAGAACGGTTTCAAGATTCCTATTTGATTCTCTGTATCATAGGCATGTAGATTCTTGGTAGGGTACTCATGAAGATCTTCATACTTATTACTCTTGCTCGAGTCCACGCTCGAACTGAATCTGTTATGCAACCTTGAATGGAGAAGATAAATTGGGATAGAGGAACTTAACATATTGTACTCCTTATCGAGACCGAGTTCTTTGAATCCAAAGAAATCATCTCCCAAATCGCTCGAGAAATCACCCGTAACAAACTGCTCACTATTATCCTCGAAACTGCGTTCGTTGAAATTTTCGAGACCCGGCCTCAAAAGTTCCTTCAAAAAAGCAGATAATTTCAGTCTCAAATCTTTTAACTTTTCCTGTTGTTTGAGTATCCGCTCTGTTACGAACGTGTGCAAATCATCAGGTTTCTCTATACCGTTTTCTAGTAACGACAAAAGTAGGATTTCTCTCGTCGTGAGTTTATTCCTTGAGTTAGATTCTGTGTGCAATTTAATGGACTTTATCAAATTGGAAAGATATCTTTCTGCTACCTGCGTCAAAGTGTTAATGGCTATAGGCTCTGCAGTTTCAAAACCAGTCTGCATTGCAACCTTCGCAATATTCTTCCTTAGAACCGAAAACTGGATATCTTTGGTAAAAAAATCATGATTGGGTAAATTGGAAGCAGCTTTAATATCTACTTCCTTCAACTCTTCGATTTCTGGTGGCTTCATTTGAGTGTGATGAACAAACAGTTGGGTTTGCATCTGACGAATAAGAGAAATTTTGAAGCAGATTCTTCTAATTTCTTGCATTTCAGAAATGTTCTTGAAATATGCTTGATTCAAACCTTTGTTTGTAGGAACAACAAACGGGGATTTAATCTTCGAAGGATCACCATTTGCCTGCTGCAAATATATATCAACTAGTTTTTGTTCCAATCGTTCTTCCTCGTGCTGATCGATTCCCTGGTACCCTAAGCCAGGTACACCACCAGCAACATCATATTCCAACAAATAAGGCTCATCATTTTCCAATAAATTATTTGTCTTCGAAACTACTTCAGAATTAACCAAGTAATGGTTGAAATTTGTCATTGCTGCCGACCTACGAACTATTGCTTCTGCATCAGATTTCAATGCGTAGTTCTCGTCAAATAAAGCGGCCCTTTGTGCACAGTAATTAGCCCTTGACTTAGCTGTTAACACTTTCCAGGTTTGAATATCTAATCCGTCATCTTCCTCATTCTCTTCGCTCTCGTTTTCATCCCTGACTTCTGTATCTACTTCTTCCTCTTCATAATCATGAGGCTGCTCACCTGAATCCAAGGGTTTTGATTCCTCAACCCCTTGCGATGTATTTTTGGATGTGGAAACAACAGGAGTTTGAGAAGCTGACATTTCCTCGGAAGATTCAATTGGCTCCTCTTCTTTAGGAACAACGTTTTCATCCTTAGTTCTCTTCCTTCCCTTCTTTGAAGTTTTTCCAGTTCCTTTAGAATCACCTTTATCCTCATTTTCAAGCTCCTCTTCCTTATCGACTTCAGCTTTGCTTCTAATGGTGATATCAGGTATAGAAGGAATTAATTTCAATGCTCTCTTCTGCATGGCAATAGCATGTGTTCGCAAGAAATGTTTTGGATCAGCATTATAGGTCAAACAGTTAGACCAAATTAACATTATATCATCAACAAATTCTTTCTTAGAGTTGTACTGCAAAGTCTTTAATTTCTTCATTACTGTGTTGAGGTCCATAGGCTGTTTGATGATTAAGCTATAGTTAGGGGCCTCTCTCTTCGAAACCTTATTTAGAAAAGGAGTAGAATGTTCTGTATACCCTCTTAAATCAAGTACAACTTTCTCGCACGCGTCATATAATTCTTCTTGTCCAACCCGTTCATCATTTGCCCATTTTCCTCTGTTCTTTCGTACATCCATGAATAAGGTACGCAATTCAAAATCATTTAGGGGAATCTCATCACGCTTTTGTTGTATGTTATTCATCAAGTGTTGTAAAGAATGAGTTCCTGCCCCAAAGTTTATGCTCATGGTACCATTGTCTATGTCCAGAGGCGCTGACACAGAAGAGCCATTTACAGCCCCCTCCGAAGTTTGGTTAGAAGAGCCTTCCAATTGCATATCAGACTTCTCTAACTTCCTACGTTTTATCAAAGTTTCTCTATCATATTCAAAATTATGATAAACTTTATTGAATTCTTTTATCAAATTTTCCTGCAAGTTGACTTTCAAACCTGGTTCAGAGGCTGCTCCCTCATTTAATGAGTTGCTCTCAGATTCATCTTCCTCTCTTCTGAACGAGCAAATCGGTATTTCTATCACTAACTCCTCTTTCTCGTTCTTTGTGAATTTTATAGGGTACTGTTGGTCATCTTGCAGTTCGCTATTGTCTGCTTGTACTTCTTTAGATGCGCTTGTATTTGACTCATCAGTTTTGTCCTCGCCCTCTTCATCCTCTTCTTCATCATCGTAGTCATCATCTTCATCTCTAAGGGGTTTTGGTGCCTGCTCCTCCTTTTTTGACTTTTCTTCTCTATTACTATCAATGTCTACCTTAACATTGTCCAACGAATTAACAATGCTATAATCATTAGAAACCTCTTCAATGGAATAAATAGAATGATCTAGATTTTCAGATGTGAAGTAATAGTCTACGGCCTTTTCCCACAAGAGATATCTTATATGAGAAGCTAACAACCTCACCGGTTTTCGGCCCTCTTCTATCATATCTTCGTCATCTTTTTGAGCATTATCCGAAGACAGCTCGGCCCCTTCCTTATTAATACGTAACACACAATTACCTTCTATAAAGTTCCGCCATAAGTCAAAACTGTTCTCTTTCAATATGCTCTTCAATATTCTGATCTCATTTTCATTTAGGAACGTCTCAAAGAAGTTGACCTTTTCTAACTCTTTAGCAAGATGAAAAAGTTTTGTAGAATCATTCAGTCGAAAAGTAGATAATTTCTCCATTGGCTCTCAAAACTCTATCTCTGTTGCGTATTATCACTAGGTTTTTAAATATTAAAAGTATTTTCCACTCAAGTTGGATAGTCTCTGGTTTTTGTCAAATGTTGAATAGTAAGACTTCAAATGCTTGAAAAAATAAAAATACACAAGAAATCAATGAATAGGCAAGTCAGTGTTTCCTGACGTGTGCAACAGAATGATATAGAGCCGTACAGCAAATTGATTGACTATCTGGCGGTGAAGAACTTAAAAGATTATCAAGTAATATCTCGCTTGGAGAGTCGTGCACAGTTGCTTACGAGTGAGTTTTTCACTCCAGCCATAACAACAGAACTACATGTCAAGATACTACAGCCAAAAGTATACTATTACAAGCAAACAACCGATGTTATTTCTTATTATGCAATCGTGAAGATCATCTATTTATAATGAACGTACTCATACCTAACCACCAGATAATTATCATAGGACTTTGAAAATGCGGATCATGATCACGGCTTTGAATCCCGAAAATCAAGCTCTAAACTGCATATTTCTTGGTCCACTCTCTAGCAGTAGCTTCGTACTTCGCTCTGTCTTGCTTGTAAATGTGAGCGATCTCTGGCACCAACGGATCATCGGGGTTCGCATCTGTCAACAACGAGCAGATAGACAATAACACCTTCGAGATGGTAAGCGCAGGAGACCACTGGTCCTTCAAGATGTCCAAACAGATGTTACCGTTACCGTTGATGTTGGGATGATAGATCTTGGTGGTGAAAGCGATCTTGGGTGGCTTGAATGGATAATCAGTAGGAAAGTGGATCGACAAAAAGAACACTCCTCCCGCGTAAGGCGAGTCTGGTGGTCCCATGATCGATGCTTGCCAGTGATATAAGTCGTCCCCAACTGGGCCTGCAGAGCACGATGTTGGTGGATCTCTGTTTTAGTTAGTATCAACCCCTCGATATATATTTGCCAGGTTTCAAAAACTCTCATGTGCGAGCCCACTGGCTATTTCTTGCTACTTACCTTCCTAAGTCTGCGAGTTCCTTTCTGATACGCTTTGTAGACATTTTGTAGCTTTATTTGTGTTCTATATTAGTATTGCTATAGTTCTATGCTTTTGCAATCCTATGCTTACTATATAAACTTGGTAGATTTTAGGTCCTCACTTTTCCTACCGTCCTTGTCGACGCAGTCACCCTAACGATGGAACCTTGCGGAAATTTTGCCTTTGTGGCACGAATGTCAGCCGTTCTGGACTTTACGCAGATCCAGCCTTTAGCGGCCTTATACCGGGTTGAATGATCCGGTCATGTCGCGTGGCGCGCGTAAAATTCATACTGGTATCCCGCTGCTGCTCGCATTTCTGTACCATGTTGGCCCTGTGGTGAATGTCGTGAAACTGTGCGACATTTTGCCATTACCGTCGGGCGACTGTTGAACCGTGAACAGAAAAACCACACAAAACAGATGAATCACATGATGTGGCACGTGCTGTTATCTTTGTCTGGTTCGTGATGAGAACCGCAGTTTGCTCGTTTTCGTCTCAACCTTCAGACAATTTAATGTAGATCTGCTGAATTAGATATATAATAAAGTGGTAGTGCTTGACCTGCTTTCTGCAATATCATTATAGACAAGGTCATTGGAAGAAGCTTGTATATTTGTCGCTAGAAAGTGTATTGCGACGCTGGAACCAGAAACACAGAGGTCGCTTATATATTAACGAGGAGAACCGATAAGACATAACTGATGATGAACGCTGTACCATGGTCAAGTTTGATTCAGGCAATATAGGTAGGAACTTGACCATCAACAATTTCAATTCAAAACGGAACCGACTGCAGCTGTCCGGATGCTTGACGTGTAAGGTGAGGAAGAAGAAGTGCGACGAGAAGAGACCGGTGTGTGCTGATTGCAGGAGGCTACACAAGGAATGCATTTGGATCGATGGGAAAAGCCTGGCGCATGTCAGGAGTCTTAGGTTGCGGGTGGAGGAAACCGAGAAGGACCTGAAGCTCAGACACCGCGTGAAAAAGAACGTGGAGAACGCATCATCGGCTTCTGCGTCTCTGCTGCCGTCGCCGTCGCCGTCGCCGTCTCCGTCTCCATCTGCAGTCGAAAGAGAATTGGGGCAGCTAGGCCAGAATACAGGCATACTTTCTGTGGCGAGCCCTAAAATCTCGGATTCGCTAGAGCTAGCGGACTCGCCATCAAAGATGTTATTTCGAAGCCCTTCTCCCTTGGACCCATTTCTCGTCCGTGACACCAACGTCGATTTCCTGCCTTTCAGTTCTATTTTAAACAGCATCCCTTTAGCTCCCTCTGTGCTCCCAGAAGTGTCAGTGAAAGGATCTTTTCTCTATGAGTACTACGTTGACACTTTATCACACAGACTATCTATTGCGCCTTCTTCCCAAAATGACTCTAACTCATACCGCAGTGTTTTCTTGCCACTAGCGCATAGAGATAAAGGTGTTTTTTACTCCTTGTTGGCATGGGCCGGTTTTCACTTAGGTGGAAAGTGGGCTGACGAGGGACGTAAGTATACCGAGCTAGCCTTGGTGCATTTACAGAACACCTTTTTTAAAAGAAATGAAAACGATCGAGAAATGGTTTTAGTGAAACTCGCAATATTACTTATCTTGTGTGGTGCTGAGATATATGGCGGTGATATCAAGAACTGGTCTGTCTATTTATACTGGGGGTGGGAAACTATGATTGCCAATGGAGGTATAAATAATTACTGCACTACGAAGGAAGAACATTGGCTTGCCTCTAATTTTGCTTATCATGATTTACTTGCAAGTTCCTGTTGTGAAAGAGGAACTTATTTTCCTATATCAGACTACGATTTTATATTTACTGACCCACAGGGAGTGTCTCGAGGTTCAGTAAGTCCAGTTCTAGGTGTGTCTAAGAAGCTATTCAAATTGCTAGGAGACATTAACACATTAGCCTCTGTAGTACGAAGCCTTTTTGGCACGTATAAAACCTTGAATATTGATCCAACCGAAAATTCAGTGCTACAAAGCCCAACTTCAATCCTTCTGGGATTAGATCCCTCTAAGCAAGGATCTAGTAGTGACCACTTGACTGCTATTCTCGAGAAAGCACTATGGCTTGAAAATGAAATTAAAACAGCAAAACCAGATCCAATGGACTTAGAAAAGCTCACTAACGAAGAACTTGAATTACAGTTAACTTTGTTCGATGCTTTTCAACTGAGTGCAGAATTATACCTTCGTCAAACAGTCTTAAGAGAGAACCCATCGTCTTTGCGGTCACAGATTTTAGTTATTGATGTTATAAGGTGCATCGATGCCATGATTGGTACTTCGGTACAAGCTTCTCTTGTATTCCCCTTCTTCATGTGCGGTGTTCACTGCGTAACCCCCTTCCATAGGAAGAAAATTTTCCAAATGAGTGATAAGTTAACCGAGCTCTACGGTGCCTATAGCATTAAACGAGTGAAGTCTGTCATAGAGAAGGTTTGGGACGCTAATCCTGAGGGTGATGCGGTCGTCGATTGGCATTCTATTTTAAAGGAGTTAGATTGGGATATAAATTTTGCCTAGTGGTTGTGTAATACATTATAGTTAATACAAGTGTTGTGTAAATATTTTGTGTAACAAATTTTAAAGCAGCAGTAAAGTTACACAAAAAATTTTTAAAGTGCGATGAGAAGGAGAATTTTTCAGGCCGAAAGTGAATTTACTAGATCTATATTCGTAGACACACTTGAGCAAAAAAACCTTGTACTGTCAATATGGGTGGATTGGACTATCTTCTTTTCGAAGAAGCTACTGGTTATGCTATATTCAAGGTGTTAATCCAACAAGATGACGTTTCCTTGAGGCAAAAAGAGGTACAGGAAGCTTCCAATGACTTGGGTAAATTTTCTAAAATGATAGAGTTAGTCTCTTTTGCACCATTTAAAGGAGCTGCTCAAGCATTAGAGAACGCAAATGATATCTCTGAAGGACTTGTTTCTGACTACTTGAAGTCCATTTTAGAGTTGAACTTGCCTAAGGGTTCTAAGAAGATTAGTCTTGGAGTGTCCGACAAGAACTTGGGACCATCTATTAAGGAAGCTTTTCCAAATGTTGACTGCTTGTCAAATGAGGTCGTCCAAGACCTCTTGCGTGGTATTAGAGTTCATGGTCACAAGCTCATCAAGGAGTTGGAAGACGGAGACAAAGAGAGAGCCCAACTTGGTTTAGGACATGCTTTCTCTCGTGCTAAGGTCAAGTTCTCCGTTCAGAAGAATGATAACCACATCATTCAATCCATCGCATTATTGGACCAATTAGATAAAGATATCAACACTTTCTCTATGCGTGTCAAAGAATGGTATGGATGGCATTTCCCTGAATTGGCTAAAATAGTCGGTGATAATTATACTTTTGCCAAGTTGACTTTACTCATCAAAGATAAAGCATCTATTTCTGATGAGTCTTTACATGATATCGCTGCTTTAGTTGATGATGATTCTTCGATCGCTCAAAGAATTATAGATAATGCCAGAATGTCTATGGGTCAAGACATTTCGGAATTGGATATGCTTAATATTTCTACTTTTGCCACGAGAGTAGTATCTCTTTCCGATTACAGGGCTGAGCTTTACCAATATTTAACTGACAAGATGCATACTGTTGCTCCAAACTTATCTACTCTTATAGGTGAAGTAGTAGGTGCCAGATTGATATCTCATGCTGGTTCTTTGACTAATTTATCCAAGCAGGCTGCATCTACAGTGCAAATTTTAGGTGCTGAGAAGGCATTATTTAGAGCTTTGAAAACTAAAGGTAACACCCCCAAGTATGGACTCATCTACCATTCTTCTTTCATAGGTAAAGCAGCTACGAAGAACAAGGGCAGAATATCCAGGTACTTGGCTAACAAATGTTCAATTGCTAGTAGAATTGATAACTATAGTGATGAGCCTACAACTGCTTTCGGTCAGATCTTGAAGAAACAGGTTGAAGACAGATTGACCTTCTATAGTACTGGTGCCCCACCAATGAAGAATGAAGAAGCAATCAAAGAGGCATTATCTTTATCAGGCTTGAGTGCTCCTGATGAAAAGAAGACAAAGTCTCCAAAGAAGAGCAAGAAAGACTCTAAGAAGAAGGAAGAAGAGTCTGAAGAATCTGAAGATGATGATGCGGACAAGAGTAAGAAGGATAAGAAGGATAAGAAGGATAAGAAAGAAAAGAAAGAAAAGAAGGAAAAGAAAGAGAAGAAGGAAAAGAAGGAAAAGAAGAGAAAGGCAGAGGATGATGAAGGCTCAAAGAAGAAGAAGAAGAAGTCTAAGGACTAACTTCTTTGAGAAGAGTCTATGGATCGATTCGAAGGTCGTAAATGAAATATTACGATTCAGGACTGAAGCCTCGTTTAATTTCTTTTGATACAATGTTAAGAACTTATCTCCTGTCATTCTGTTACTGTGTTTCACTTTTTATTTTCTGTAAAATTTAAATCCTATTGTAATGTACAATTCTGCATGCTAATACACGATATCTGAATTATTTAGTCTCCCTATGGATTACACGTAAGCGATGTTACATTAAAATACTCTCAGGAAAGCCTGATCAATACTTTCTTCATATTTGTTAAAATATTTCGAGCCTAAACTACTGAACTAATTCAAAACCATTGTTAACAAGATTCTCAGCTTTACAAAGATTTCTGTTGCCCTTGAATCATCAATCCTAATGTTGGTCAATCTGGATTACTTGTTATTATCTGTTGAGTCTCTTGAGATCAACTTTATTTTTTTGAGTATATTTTTCACTTGTCAAAAGAGAATCTTCCCCCGAATCTAAAAGGACATCCTCGAGTCAAACTCGTCTTGAATAAGATCCGTGTGATTTTTCTAGTGGTTTTCTGCCGTTGCTTGCTCTACAGCGGGTTGCTCTTCAGCAGATTTGACTCTGAAAACAGCGTTGTGTAGTATTCTAGCAGTACGTGAAAGTTCGCACGAATGCTTTTCCGACACAGCTTTAGTCTCAGGCAAGTACTTGTTGATAAAACTTTCTAAGTTTGTGTTCACGGGAGCAACCAAAGGATCTGCGGAGCTTATGAGAACCGCCTTTCCATCTTTGTCGTAGATAACATACTGAAACTGTTTCTTTAAATCTTCCACCAACTTAGCCAGAGGTGCAACGACTGACTTGTGGATAGAGGTATTGACACTTTGCCATGTGTTCTTGGAACCTTCAATTATACCATTAACAGGACGAGTAATGGGATCTGTCAAGTCAGTGTATTCCAAGGACTTCAAAGATGGAACGTGTTTATCAAGTTCTGTCAAAACCGCATTCGTTGCTAAATCGCTCCTATCCAAAATATCTTTTATGTACTTGGCATCTCTCACAGACTGGTATGTGGGTGCAACGGTTTCACTCAACCTCTTCGCTAATGGAAGGGTGTAAATAGTTTCTTTGGCGGTAACATATAGAGGATACAGATGGAAATGTTCCTTCAATTGGTTTTGAGGACTGTTCGACTGTGGCTCGCTGTTTTCAGTTTCGGAAATTGCAGCAGTTTGGGTATCGCTAGGCATTTTTGAAAGCAAAAACTTAGTACAAACTTCTTAAATTTTACCCTTTATCCTAAAAGTGCCTCTCCCCTGCTTCTTTTATATGTGCTCATCCTTTAGTGGCTGCAGCTTGCAACAAATATATCAGTGCGGCGCTATACAAACACAAGCACCGATTTATTATTTTATATACAGAGCGCCTAATTCTTCATATTTCATTTATATAAGAGCATAAACCTGATAATATATAAAAAGCTCAAGTATCAAAAGCTGATGACATGTAAAGATCTTCAGAGGAAGGTGAGCTTGTATAGGGCCGGAGGGTTGAGTCAAGCTGGTGTACTATTTCCTGGCTCATAGTATCGTAAGTCATATCAGATATATAGTCGTAAGTACCTTTTAATTTGACAGAGTCATCAAACTCCTCAAGCTTGAGTTTGGCAGAGGGAGGCTCATAGTCAGGTGAATCGCAGTCAACTTCGATGCTGTCACATGCGAGGAGCTGATTGTTGCTTCGTTTTCGTCGCAATGCTTCTTGTGCCGAAAACAAATCATCGTGTCTTTCGTCCTGCGCTTCGGAATCTGAGTCTCTTTCTGTGTTTTCTTTATTGTTTGGCGTCGAGGAAGAAACCATCGCACTTAGCGACATAGGGTTTTGATTTAGAAAGTACACAGTATCATTGAGCCAAGACTCTTTGATCTGGCTTACCATGACTAGGCCTCTCTGCTTAATTTCGGCGCTGGCAGCCTTGATATCGCTGACAGTGATCCCGATCTCCCTCGACAGCAATTTTTCCTTCTCGCCATTACTAAGCTTGGAGAGAAGTCCCGCTTGTAGCTCGTTCTCTCGCCCCTGCCCATAAAATAGTCTGTCGTACACTGCCAAATAGTATACTTCGTGAAGAAGTCTGAGAGTCACGGGATATTTAAACTCTAAAATACTTGTCCTAAGTTTCAAAGCCTCCAAGTCAAACGATGGATTCCGAAGAATGTTTATTAACACATTGATTCTGCTATCTTTGTCCAAATGGTCAGGCTCAACATGGTTTACCTTTGCCGGCCACCAGGGAGGCTTCGACTTGTTAAAAAACTTGTAGGGGAAGAGCGCCTGCTTTTTTGGCTCTGCTACTTTGATCCATTCCTTTGCAATTGTCTTGCAAACGGCCTGGCTTAAAGCGCTCATCAAGTTATAATACTGATCAAGAAGCTGCTGTGTAGATCGTTTGTTTATTTGCAACATGTACGTCTGCTTTAATGCCGGCCTGATATCGCACATGTTGTCGTCTCTAGTTATCCCATTCTCGATAAGAGAACGCAACAGCTCTATTCTCTTGTCTTTGAAATCTGGCGACAGGTAAATACTAACCTTGCCCCCTTTCTGAACCTGCTTAGTTACGAGAATATATGTTATCTCCTTATCCGTGTGTAGCTGCTCAAGTGTGTCCACCACTAAGCTTAAAGTCTTCACTGTGCTCTCTTTAATAGGCATACTGTTAACTGTGAAGATGTGTCACCTTATTGTTTTTTCTGAACGGAATCTATCATATTTATTTAGTTATATATAATAAAGATGTGCTACTTTCTATATGAGCTCTAACGGGTCTAGTATAAATGAAGGTCCATCTCTGTTTCAATTTTGTTCAAGATGCTGCTCAAGCACTCTTGGACTTCTAGTTGTACTATCTGTAGTTGCAAAATATCTCAAAATGAGGTGTGTATTCACCAAAACCCAATTAGCTACTTAGCTCATCTTCTCACTCTGTGTGAGAGTTTATGGCTGTTACTGAAATGGATAACGTCAATCACGGCAATGATGCAACGACATCAAAATCGTATGAGGCTATTCCAGATGGGTGCTTCTTTCTGAGTTTGTTTGGTCCTTGACAATAGGAGCATGACTGTAGTACACTTTAACTATTTCCCCCAAGAAATGGTCTGAAGTTTCAGAAAATAAGAAAATTAACGCTTATCCGATAGCAGTATTAGAATAATAGACGATGTAGTACTTCCAGCTAAACTCTTCTAATACAATAGGTTCACAACGTCGTTCAATGTCAATGCTAGAGTCAGTGCGAGCTGCTATGATATTGATATCTACGGATCTCAAATTGTACGCGATGCTCTGTCAAGTAACGGAACGGCAGGCGGTTTGTGCTATTGTCATGCGCCAAATATGAGCAAAATATCAGTGCTAGCACTTCCTTTGCCGGTTGGGAATCTCTATACCTCTGATATGTGCTAAAAGCTGACGAAACAGTCCTTACTTTGAACGCGCAAAGCAGCAGAGCGCATGAGCTTAGGAACAAAGGTCTTCGACTGTACTTGGTAACGACGCCGGCTACTCTCGTTGAGTGCATCCAGCTTTTGTAGCATAAATAACGCGTTGGCTTGAAACTGGAGTGTCTTTCTTGTTATGCCTATTGAATTCAATACTTCAATACTTTATTTAGGTGACACGCAACAAGCCCATTCCGGACAATTGAATTGAGAGAAAAACGCACAATTAAAGGTTGCTTCACATTCCCCTTCGACAGCAGATATTGATTAAGTGGCTCTTGTGTTACTGCAAAAGAGCCTCGTAGCAAAGAAGGGATTCACCGAGAGTAGTCACCTTGAATTTGCCTCGATCCTAAGGAGTCCAAGCAGAGACAACTATGTCTAAATACGGGCGCAATCTGTATAATGCAGCTATATTTTAATGGTATGTAAGATATGCAGCTCTGCTACCAAATATGGCTAGTCATTAACGGTAATTGCTCCTCCAAATTCAATTATCAATCTTGAGAGATAAAGAACGCATAATTACTTCACAAGTCTTGTAGTATTACACCTAGAATAGTTACAAGTTGACCTAGTAGAGTCCCTGTCTTCCTAGAATACCTCTTTATCGCTAAGGGGCACCTGGAAATGCAAGTAAACTACCAAACCTGGTTCTGTTCAATTATCACCTATCGCTGAAATATAATGGAAGTTTACTTGTTTTCAGATTATATCGACATAATTGAAACTGCATCAGCTAAAATAAGTATCGGTGAAGAGCAGCGTGTAGAACTGAAGCCGGAGATGGATTTACTGAGTCTTATTTTAATAGGTTTTACTCTAGTATCCTGGAGCTTATACTTTGTCCGCGACGATGGATTGTGCTCGCTTAAAGAAATCACAGCCGTGTGAACGTAAACAGATCCCCATATCTTTCAATTGAATCTCTTGACTATGTGAACACTTAGTATTTGAACATTTGACTACATTCATTGTTATAATCTAAGCATTTAAGTCAACTAAAGAAAAGTAGAAATAATGTACTTTTAAGTTTTCTTGGGCTGGACATATAATTGAGAAAAATCGTAATTATTTACTAATAGGCTCAACTCCCTAATAATTTGCAAACCAACTTAGTACAGGAAGATTAATCGTAATAAGAGCTGTAGATGAGTGGATCTTTTTGATCTCTTGCTGATGTTCTACTGGTCATATTATATACATGCTGAAACTTTGTAATATAAATCAATTAAGGATTGGAAAGTAATTTTTTGTTTTTCGCAGCTTTAGAGCTTTTGTGTCACTATACTAATCAGTTAATTTGTAAACATCTCTTTGTAACTTTATTCAATACAACATCACTTCTAAGACAACAAGTTTAAAGATTAATTCAGTTTCCCAGCCGTTGCTAAAGCGTACTTCAAACACAACTTAGCTACCCCTTGGAAGAAGTAGTATTCACCTTCTGAGATCTGTAAGGACGCTACACTTTGCTTAATAGCAGCAGATTATTAGGGATGAGGAAGATAGAAAGTGACATGGAAGAGAATAATGACTCGCTGGATAGCTTGACCGAAAACTTCATGATTGACTCTGATGAGTATCAAATGAGGTTGGAGGACTTTCTTCCAGAAAACTTGAATGAAAAGGACAATACTGAAAGTGAAGCTTCAAATGTTGATGATGATGCAGACACAGAGGGCGCTATATATTCGAGGAGCCCCAGTAAGAGAGCGACCAAAATGACACCCTCAAACACAGCAGACATTTCACTCGAGATGACGGATACCAATACAGACCTACGGCCTCAGAATACAAATCCTGTAGCTGACGAACTATTTCAGGTAACCAAGAAGCTTAGAAATGAGCCTACTCAGAGTAACATATTTGGTCTCAATGGCTTCGATGAGGATGATCTCCTTTTTGGCAAGAAGCTCAACAACAATAAGATAGACAAGTTGGTCCTGAATCTAAATATGATCGAAGATTCTGACGATCTGTTTGAAATTGACGATAAAAACCGTACTAGAATTTTTAAGGGGAGATTCAATAACAACGAAGGAAACGACATGCTTGATACGCAGATAAAAGAATATTTGGATGACAAAGAGAACATTGTACCCCATTCTGGCTCACATAAGTCCAGAGGAAGAGAAGGCAATGGAATAAAAAAGTCAAGACGGTTATTATTTAAGAGTCCCAAAAAAAACTTACCATCTACACCTGCCTTGAAGCCACTCGTGAATATGACAAACGTTGAGTTGAAAAGCCACGATCAGAAAATGCCAGCACTAGGTTTTGGAGCAAAGTACACTAATAGTCCCACCCCTATCAAGCGCATATGTGTCCCAAAACATGCACAAAATTTGAAGCCACCTAGACCATCATTAAGTTATAACAAGCAACCTCCTAACATATATCTCGTGTACTCACTGACGGGACAATTAAATGATGCAACACAGTTTGGAACTGAGCTTAATGCCTCTGATTGCGAAGGATTTCCTCTCCCGGAAGACATCAATGAGATTGTTCAAATACCAACCAACGAAGAGGTCCTTGTATCAAAGTCAAAGAGGCAAAATGGCTCAACACACAAGATGGCCATAATCAAAGCGTTCAGAAACCAACTCTTCAAGACAGAGCAAGTTCCAGATACTACCAAAGGATGTATACTAGGCTTTTACAATAAGGAACAGTACGAAATGTATGTGCAAAACCAAAATTTGGCACTGGGGTCTGGTGTGGCTGTTACAAGTCAATCTGGAAAGAATATAACAACCAAGAATAAGGAAGATAACCAAGCAAAGAAGAAAAAAGTAAGATGGGCAGAGTCTTTGGAATGGTAATAAGAATTCTTTCAGACCTAGCATTTTTGCATTTTTTCTTTACTTGTATTAGTAGTAGTCATCATCAACTGTAAATTTATAGACATTCTAAAACACGACGGACATACACGACTTTATTAAATATCGAGATATCAACATAAGTTTTGCGCATATAAAACACGTATCAAGAACGTAGAGGGAAGTCTTTGAAGTTATACGACTATATCACAATGGCTACTTTTTTTGATGGAATGAAAAAGTCCTTTACGGACGTTCCAGTGAACGATGAAAAGGTCGATACTGCCAGTTTTTTAGAGGCGGCTGAGTCTTTGGTCAAGTTGTTTGACTTGCTTGGATCTTCTGCATTCGCTGTTGTTCAAAAAGATATGACTGGAAATATCAGCAAGGTCAGAAAGAAGCTTCTTGCTGATCCTGCTGGTGCTGGAACTTTGCAGGACTTAGTATTATCAGAGGCAGGTACTAAGGACAAAACTGCCACGCAAGGCTTATTATGGTTATCTCGTGGATTAGAGTTTACGAGCAGGGCTATGCGTGAAACTGTCAGTAATCCAGAGAGTGAGCTTACAAAGACGTTCACAGATGCTTACAGCAAAACATTGTCACAGTATCATGGTATTTTGGTTAAGCCTGTTTTCAAGTTGGCCATGAAGGCATGTCCTTACAGAAAGGATTTTTTTGCAAAGTTGGGAGACGACCAATCTAAGGTGGCAAGTCAACTCGAGACATGGCTTGAGGCTTTAGAGAAAATCGTAAAAATCATTATTGATTTCTTCGCATCAGGCAACTATGGTAAGGGATTGTAGATCCACATACTCGGTCTCCTTATTGTCTGTAATATTAAAATTCCATACATATATATATACATTGTTAGAATGGGAATCTGAACTTGAAGACACCATGTTTAAGGCAGAGAACAGCTATGCTATCGTTGCATAACGTAATACTTAAATATCTCTGAATTCAAAGCAGTGACTAAATTTGTTACAGCGATGACTAAATCTTATCTTTGGTTATCAGCTGGATTAATGTACAAAATTTAACTTTGACTGGAACCAGCTTTCTTTGCCTCTTGCATAAGTTCGTAGAGCTGCCCTACTTGTTCTGGCGACATTTTGTCTAATTCTTCCAGAGACAATTTACCATTCATCCACGATCCTCCATCGATATTTCTCAAGTAATCTTGCCACTGTGTCAAGAAACCGACGATATGTAATGGATTATCTGTACTTTTATGAGCCTTGAACTCGCTTTTCACATATTGATCTCCTAGAGGACGTAATTCAGCTGGAAGCTTTTGAATGTGTGCTCTCAATATCGCTTTGTATAAGGCAAGTGGAGGAAGTAAAGGCTCAGCAGGTCTCTCAGGCCGGCGAGGCCGAATCATCCGTACAATAGAAGGTCTCATGCTGTGAATGTATATCTCACTATCTTCTATGTTTAGTAAAGCAATAGGAAATCGCTGATGTTCGTTTATTCGAATGCTCACGTGATTACACTGAATCCATCTTACTCGCTTTTGACAGTACTTTCAAACAGCTTGATGGTCTTAAGTTTTCATAATGTGCCTCTATCTGGAGAAACTCTACATAAACTTGTTCAGAAACTAAATGTTTTTCAATAAGGAAGCTTACCTGATTTCTTTATTAATACTCTTAGACCCTTAAAGCCATTTACAGCAAAAACATCTAAGAAAATGTGCTGTGTAAGATATTTCTATCTTTGTAAATAGTCGGTATACTTAACTTGGAAAGAATTCGAAATCACAGAAGGCTGACAATAAGTTCAAAAATCAATAGACATGATGTACTGAGATTACCACTAGCTTTTCTTCATTGCCACGTCCTGGTAAAGAACAATTTGTATTAATCCAGAAAGGAAATGTTGTATGTTAAAGATCTGATCGAAAGTTACGAAGTGGTCGCTTTTCCTCTTAAGGATGTTAACGCAGTACGGATTCTAATCTTTACTCAGAATATTCAAAGCTTTTCCTATTAAAGTTCTCTTCGATGTGAAAAATCCACTACATTACCTAAAAAGGAAATTTCTCGAGCAGTTCGCTAGACCAAGTTTGGGGACATCAACAAAGGGCTTTCCTGAACTGGGTCATTGGAGGAGAATGAATACTGATCCAGAATAGATTTATACCCACTACGATCCCCCTGGATATAGATGAAAAGAACATGCAAAAGTTTAATTATTCGTGGGCCCTAATATACTCGAAATATAATATAAAATATTACTTTCTTTAATACCCCAAGTTAAGAAGAGAATAGTGGTTCAATAAAATGAAGGTTAGAAGTATCGCTACTACTTCATTTTTTATGGGATGCGTTTATCATGCCAGCTGCGTACCAGTTGAAGATTCAGCAAAAAAGTTAAGAAGAGAAGATGCATCAAAATCTCTGCAGCAGAACCCGGATGACCTTTTACTGGGACTTTTGGATACGTCTTCGAGTGACTCCACAACCACTCAAGCAAAACCTTCTTCATCTTCTGCAGGGAATCTTGATGATATTCTCGGCACATTGACAGGTACGAAAAACAGCCCCTCGGGAACCATTTCCCCTGTGGTATCAGCTACCACTTCTAGTAATTCACTGCCTAATGACGTTTTTGATTCCTTACTTGGTGGAGAATCAGTTCGGACACATAATACCAAAGCTACCAAACTGCTGCAAGCTCCTCAGGGTAGCAGTACAGGTGATTCTGGTTCTGGACTAGATTTGATAGATTCATTGTTGAAAGTAAATCCATCATCTACTACAGCCGCTTCTTCTTCGACTGGTTCAGGATTAGATCTCATTGGTTCTTTATTGCAAGGAGATTCAACTTCTGCTACAACTACTCCATCTTCAACTAGCTCAGACGGTTCCTTTATTGATGACCTCTTGGATTCACTTACAGGAAATAGTAGCTCGAGTAGTGACTCAATCCCACTGTCTTCTTCAAATTCAGCTTCTAGCGGAAGTAGCTCTCTTCTGGACATAATTGATAGTTTGTTTGGTTCTTCCAACTCAACTGATCTGACTTCTTCTGGTAATTCTTCCCAAGGTGATTTCTTTAAGGATTTACTTGATAGTTTTACCAGTAGCACAGGAAGTCTGCAAGGAAGTAGTTCAGGAAGTGGAGGAAGTATTTTAGATGATATTGTTGATTTTGCTAAACACTCTATTGATTCCCTCTTTGATGGTGATGGCTCTTCATCTGGAACAAGCTCTAGTTCTGGCTCTGGATCAGGAAGCTTGTTAGATGATTTACTTTCAATTGTGGAAGGCTCTATTCTGATGTTGTTTGAGGGTAATTCAGGTTCAAGTTCTGGTAGTAGTGGAAGTTTACTCAACAATATCTTTGACATTGCTGAACATGCCATTGGAAGTCTTTGGAATAACTTCCTGTCTGATTTATCGGGATCTTTTGATGGAATCATAGACAAAGTGTTGGATGCGGTGAAAAATGCAGCAGGATCTTTGTTTGATGACTTATTCTCTGGCTCAGATTCATCATCATCGTCACCAGGCAGTGGATCAGGTGGCGGGTCTGGTAGCAGTATCTTAGATCTGATTTTCGATTTCGTTGGTAGTGCTCTCAAGTCTCTTTTCAATGGTACCAGTTCATCAAGCTCTTCTTCTGGAGGGGGATTTATTCTGAGCATTTTCAAAGTTGCTAAAAGTGCTCTTGCCTCATTATTTGGATCTTCTTCAAGCACTTCAGGTGGTTCCAGTTCCTCAGGAGGACTTTTAGATACCATCATCGATGCATTGATGGGATCAATATCATCTTCAGACACCGGAGGATTGTCATTGAGTGACATATTAGAAAGGGCTGTTCATGTATTGTTTTCTAAGTTAGAAGAGGGTGGGTCTAGTTTATTTGACGAGATTCTTAACTCCTTAGAATCTGGCTCGAATGGCTTCCTTTCTATTATTGCTGATGTTATAAAGGATTTAGTTGATGGACTTTTTGGACATTCTTCGTCCGGTTCCAACTCTCCTAAAACATCGTACCATGGGTCTTCTGGGAAGAAGAAATGCTGCTCTTGTCGTCTGAAATCGAATAAAAAAGGAATGAACTCTAAGAGAAGTGTCTTTGATCCAGAAAGAGCAAAGAGAATAGCTAAAAGAGGAGAGACTAGACGTCTCAGAAATAAAGTCAAGAGAGATCTTATGACCGCAATCAATAAGGCTCATGCCAACCCAATGCCATATGCTCTGAATTAATAGCGCATGTCATAATCACGATTTATCATAATAAAAAATCACATTCGCTTTTTATATAACTTTGGCTTTATTTGCATTTGCCGATTACGAATATCCTTCATGTACTTTAAATATACACTGACTAAATGTTTACGTTCAAATAGCTAATTACCCCTGTATGGTTTTCCTACTGCTTTACTCACCCTGTGCTAGAACATTCGTTAGTATGAAGTGCTACTCAGTGATTGTAGTACACATGTTACATCGCGGGGTATGATTTAGCCTTTTGGATTTGAAGCTCAAGAAAAGGTTCATTCCAACCAAATGAAGGTAATAACTACAAATAATCGATGCCAGGAAAGCTAAAATTACTACACTAGTGGTCAAATCTCACATTTATCCGTTATAGGCATAAGACAAAATTATGATATTGATGATACCAACTAAATTAGAAAATGAGATTCATTGGTTCCAAAAATTTCCTTTTTGGGAATACTAATTGTTAACAAGAAATTATATCCTTATTTGGTAAAGAACGCTCATCGGGCTTATTTTAAGTTATTCACTTACCAAAAGTAGATTTGATTCAACATGAAAGAACCCATAATATGCTTGGACTTTCAGTTAAAATGTAAAGGCGAAGACAGGTAATTACCTAAAGTAGTATCGGAGTGTTCCCCATTCTCAAGAGATGGAAGAGCAAGTAGTCATATAAAGATTCATAATTCTCCATATTGTAAGGGAGACCCAAAGGAAGAATTGGTTCTAAGCGAACAGAGGTGTATGAAAATTGGACCACTGATTTGAAACTAGATATGAAAGCGAATAATCTTCTTCACTTGGTGTTGGTAGCCCTGTTGATTGGCAGCTCGAATGCTTTGGACACCCAAGAAGTAAGGAGAGATAACTCAGAGGTCAAGAATACTGATAAAGTTGTCAAAAGAGGACTTTTTGATGCCTTAGCAAATGCATTTTCTGGAGGTTCCTCAAATAAAGCTAACTCCAATTCATCAAACTCGAACAATTCTGGTTCATCTGTTTCTGAAGCTAAATCCACATCTAGTGGAACACCATCTAATAATGAAATTAGCACCTCAAGTACTTATTCTAGTATATTCTCCAGTGCAATTTCCAGCGCAGACACGGTTGGAGCAGCTGCTACAGGTAGTGCTGCTGTAAACGGTGCTTCACCTGTGACCAGTGTGAAAAGCAGCAGCCAGCTGAGCGCACCTTTGGCACCCTCCAGTACAGGAGCGAGGGCCAAAGCCTTATTTGCAGGCCAAGGTAGCGCAGCCGCATCGGCTTCTTCTTCTAGTGGGAGTGCTTGGGATCCTATAAACTCGTTGCTTAAGGGCCCTTCGGGTTCCGCAAGCTCCTCACTGGCACAATCCTCAGGAAGTGCATCATCATCATCCGTAGACGATGATGATAGTGATTGTGAGGATGAATCTTCTACGGTTCCTACATCTTCGGGTTCAACTTCAATCACTTTACCTACCCAAAGCTCCGTTGGAACACTTTCGTTGACTGATTCTAACACAGGTGGTGTTGTTTCAACTCAATCCAGTGAGACTATGTTGCCAACGAAGAAAAGCAGCACTGCGAGTGAGTCCTCTAAAAACGGTTCCATAACATCTTTCAAGCCAAGCTTCTCTGGTGGAAATTCTCTTCCAACTGAAAGTACTACCGTTGACGGAGATGAGTCTGATTGTGAAGAGATTACTTCAGAAGAGCCTACAGCAAGCCCCACTACTGGTAATGGTGGTGACTTGTTTCCTTCTGAAACGAAAGTGACAAGAACAGACTTTAGCACTCAGACTAAAACGGAGACACAAACTATTACTACTTCTTCTAGTAATGTTCGCACAGTCACCGATAATGGCGCTCCACATACAACTACGGAAGTTGTTCCAGTTACCAAAACCATAGTAACAACAATTGTTGTGACTGTATATCCTAAAGAAACCGGATCACCTAAACCTAATGGTCCTGGTAATTCGGGCAATAATAATAATCCTGGCTCTGGAGGCGGTAATGATGATGACGATGATGACGATGACTGCGTAGATTACCAAACTACCACGCAGACAGATATCCAAACCTTCACTACAACTGTGACAGGCGTTGTTACTCAAGGCGGAGAGGTAAAAACCCAAGCAGAAGTTGTCACATACACAACAACAATAGTTCAAACAATCACAGTTCATCCAGGCTCTCCAGCGCCAACCTCTAACCCAAAGCAGCCATCCAACAACGGAGGTGGTGTTGTCCCCGGAGGTGGCCAGAACAATGATGTAACCACAATTACTACTCAGCAAACTGCCACTGAAACTACTTCTCCTGTCCCTACCGATGACTGTGATGATGATTACGACAGCGAAGATGAATGTGATGACAGCGAGGACTGTGTTTGCGATGATGAGGACGAAGATAATGATGAGGACGACGATGACTGTGAGTCCTTGACTTCAAGTCAACTGGTAACACAGACAGCTTCTGCGAATGCAACTGCTAAAGTCGCCTCGTCTTCTCCCGCAAAAGGCTTGTTTGGTTTAGGCGGCTTGCAAAGCACAGTGGAATCTGTCGTCGCGTCAAGTACATCAGCCTCAGTCTCATCTAAATCCTCACCAGCTGCATCCTCAATTGGGGACTCTCTTTTTGGCCTCAAAGATGCTGAAGTCAGCTCGGTATCCTCAGCCCCATCACAAAGCCCAGAAGTCCAACAATCATCTAACAACGCAATCATCCTCAACAGTAATGGAATATTCACATCAGTCATCCTTTTGATGTCCTGCCTCTTGTTGTAACTTACTTGATGGAGACAGGTTCAGAAGACCCTGTGTGAATACCGCAAAATTAAAAATTCGTTTCTTCTAATATGCTCTTCTTACTACGTATCGATATCAAGCCAATGGCATTGCTAAAGAGATTAAAAGGAATATTCATATAAGTACCCCCTTTTCCATGTTGACATTATTATATATTTCATTTTAATATAAGTTCTACGTATTTTTGATTAGAATACTATATTGTAATCTAGAAGAAGCTAAAGTACGAAGTAAAGCTGGATTTATTTTAGTATTAAGTATTAGAAATATTGGTATTGCGAATTGGAAACTAATGTTTTATTCATCTTCACCAAACATCTTTTAGAACAATTTAATGGAAAGAAGATCTTTTTATTGCAAATTAAACCTCAGGGAGTAACATATATCAATAGCTTCATTATATAATCTTTCAGCATGCTGTTAGACCGGCAGACATTAATCTTCATGATAATCATGTTTATCTTCCTACTTCTTCCAAACGGTGCTGATCAACCCCAGTCCAGAATAGAAAGGGAAGTGTTAAGCACATACCAGAAGAACATCATGGACAAGAGAAGAATGTTTCGAGAGTCTGAATATTATCAAGGCTATGACAATTTAACTGGGTTTGAATTGTCGTACAAGGATAATGTACAAAACAAAAACGCTCTGGAGTGGCCCTTCCATGATTATACCAAGGAGCACCCCTGGAAGGAGGCCGAGGAGTACTCGATATTACCAAATACTGTAAGCGACAAGGTGAAGCATTTTTGGAATAAGGAGCCGTTGGATGATGGCGATGACAAGTCAAAATCTTACCTCTTGAACATTTCGGGTGATGCATTCGGAGAATTTGAATTGGAAAAATCTCTGAAGAAGCTCAAACCATTTGACCTTCAGCTTCCAGATTACTTGAAAATGTATTACTTATGGGCCAGAAATGACCGGAAAGAAGCAGATGAGGACCAAAATAATGACTACTCGGGGGTTAACGCCCATGCAGATGATCTGAATCTGTCTGCCGTGGATACAGTCGGGAATATCACATATCCAGCTGGAAAAGTAACCTTCTCTATTTCCAGCTCAGATTACAACTATAAAGATAATGACTTGAAGAAATTTGTTAAAGATGACGAAAGTAGAGTCGAAGATGCTGTAAACATTGTTGCCGATATAAACTTCGAGGACTTAAAGGAAATTGACCAGAGCCGCTTACAGATGTACGGTGTTTATTTTCAGGATAGTGGTTCTATCGCTTTGACTACTTTCTCCGCTAAATTTATGGGCAGACTTGCTTTACCTCATTTGGTGATGAACGAGAAAAATTTTAAGCGGGCAAAGACATTAACGGACCAGTTTATCAATGCTACTGACGGACCAAACGATATCGGATTGGAAAAGATGAATGGTAGGGTGTCTTCTGCTGTACAGAATTGCGAGTACATTTCTTATATCCAACTTGACAAAACTGAGTTTCTGAAGCAACAGCTTCGTGAAATAGACGATGAGTTGATCCATCCACAAGGTTTTCCTTTACCTAGTCGTTTGCCTAAGCTAAACATCACAGATGCTTTGTTTTACTCTCCAGACTGTGGAGTAGTACTTTCAATGAATCGCAAAGTTGAGTTTTCAGGAAATAAAGTCACTGTTACAGCAAGCCAATTTAAATCGGTATTGAATGTGTTTCTGTTTATGCTTATAGCACAGCTTCTTCTCTTCATCAAGCAGATAAAAGATGCCAAAACACCAGGTCAGTTATCTAATATATCGCATTCTACATTGAGCTTAATCGCCTTTCAGGACGCATTGCTCGGCATTTCGTTTTTACTTCTTTCTACTTTTATTCGGCTGCTCTACTTGATTGTGTCTTGTATTACAGTGCTCACCTTTATATTGTGTGGAATTTTTGAGATGAGGTTTCTCGTGAGTGTGAAGATGAACCAGGTTAACGAACAAGGAACTACGTGGTGGGAGATTCTTCGTGGAAGTAGATCTCAAGAGACTTCTAACGACACGACTAACGAAGCACAAAACGGAAATACGCCAAACGCCGATACAGCAAATGGAGAGCTTCCTCCTCCAGTGACTGCTCCACGCCCCCAAAATAACGTAGTGGGAGTTAATGATGAAGCCCGATTTTCCAACGGAATATTTGTAACGGGTTTCGCTCTTTCAATCGTTACTACCTTTTTGCTCATCAACGTGAGGACGTGGAGGTATTCTTACAGAAGGGTATTTGAGTACGTCGGATTCATCTTTCTCAACTCATACTGGATTCCACAGTTTTTCCGGAACACCCTCAAAAATCGTCGCCAAGCCTTCTCTTGGCCCTTTGTATGGGGAACTTCTATACTCAGGCTCATTCCCATACTTTACTTGACCCTCTGGACGGACAATCCTTTCCGACACCACCGTGACCCTGCTCTTGCTGCAGTGTGCCTGGCATGGATGCTACTCCTGCTCTCGCTTCTCCATCTCCAGAACGTGTATGGTGCTCGATTCTGGATTAACGAAAAGTGGCTTCCCAAGGCTTATGACTACCACCCCCTTCTTCAAGTCAACGAGATCGAGAACCGCTACGTCTCTGACTTGCTTACATCTATCAAATCCCAGGATTACGATCCTACAAAAGCATCAGTTCTTCACGGCAAAGTAGACTGCTCTATCTGCATGAGCGAGGTTCCTGTACCTCTATTGTCAAATCCAGCTGCTAAGAAATACTTATCTACTGCTGACAAGTTGCAACAACAGAATTACATGGTCACCCCGTGTCACCATATCTTCCACACTGAATGTCTTGAAGACTGGCTTTCGTACAAGTTACAGTGCCCTGTTTGCCGGAATGCATTACCTCCTATATAAATAGTTTCCTAATACCATACTTCACGAGTCACATGTCCTCTTTTACATTTTTATAACATGCAGAATTTTTATGATATTCTCAGATTATGACTTCCTGTGTATAGTAATACATATCATTTTAAAAAATGGCCTGATTCTTCAGAAGCATTACACTTATATTAATGAAGTGATCACATCATTAAGAAAGGATTTTTTTTTCTCCAACATAAGTAAGTTTATGACAAACATAAGTATATCTCGAGAATAGTGGGAAGTATAATATAAACAATTGAGAAGAAAAGGATTTTGATTGTCCTACTATTACAATACACAAGAATCTTGATAACGATAAGGTACAATGGAGAATTCCAACGACTTTGAGTTTCAAAATGAGTTATATGACTTTGGGGACTCTGATGGATTTCTTCTGGGCTTGAGCGGAGCGGTCTCGTCTTTATCCCCGCTATCATTGAACGAGGATGAATACAAGAATGGAGAAGGGTTTGATATGTCTCAGAACGACTGGTTTATGCGTGGTAAGGAGGGATTTGCTAGCAAGACGGAGACAGACGCTCCCGCAAAGTTTGAATATCCTAATCTTGACGATATGACACACGCCAGGGCGGACGAGTACTTGAACAATTTGACTGCCAATGGAGCGCTCGAAAATGTACAAGAACTTGACTCGTCTTCGATGTCGAAGACCCTGTCATCCAAGTTCTCCTCTATAAACGGGAATACACCTGTTAGCCAGAATTCAGAGTCTTCTGCACAGACTACGCCAGAATATACGGAGAAGGTAAAATCAGAGGACTATGCTGATTTTGATGGATCAAATGAGAATGGTACAAAGGCAGCGGTTTCGGCTCGTTTGAAGGGGTCTAAGGTCTCCAAACCTCAAAAGAGAGAGAAAAGTAATCATAACGTGATTGAGAAGAAATACAGAACTAATATAAACTCTAAAATCTTGGAGTTAAGAGATGTTGTGCCTACTTTAAGGATTGCTGCTGGCGGTAAAAATGTTTCATTATCCGAGTTAGAGGGATTGACACCAGCATCAAAGTTGAACAAGGCTAGCGTGCTTACAAAGGCAACTGAGTATATCAAACATCTCGAGAGCAAGAATCAGGCGTTATTGAAGCAAAATAATGAACTTCAGAAATTAATTCGTGAGGCCACTTTTGGGCCACAAGGCTCGCAGTTTGGTGATAATATCCAGACAAGTCATAATATTACTCAAAGTCCAGCAGCTGGTAATGCTTACCATGGTTTTGGTTTCGTACCCCCTGATGACACTCCTAACTTTAATACCACACCTGCTCAGCAACCATTTTCGAATGAGTTCAGTTTTGAGATGCAACAACCTTCAAACGCAAATACTAAAACCAGATCAAACAAATTCTTACTTGGAGGTATGGCAGCAATGGTGGGCACGTCCTTATTTGCTAACGATAATGAAATGCAAGGCCTTTCCAGTTTACCTCTCTTTGGATTGTTTCCTCAGCGGTTTGCAAATGTCTCCCTTACATTTGGACAAGTATTCAAAATTTTGAAAGTTGCATTTATTTTATGCTCTGTGATCCATATAGTACTACCTAACATATTGATATCTGCTTCACAAAAGGATGAGGCCAAGAAAAATGATATTTCTGATTCCCAGTCTTTGTGGCTAACGTGGGTTTTCGTGAGGTTTGGATTGGTCTTACCTAAACCCTCCTGTGAACAAAGAAAGTCTATGATAATAGCGAGATTGAGGGGACTTTCTAAGTCTTCCAGCTGGCAATTATTAAAAGACTATATTTATTTGTCTTCCTCTGAAGTGTCGTTCGAGAATTGCACGCTTTGTTTGATCATCGGAAGTATTTTAAGGTTACAGAATCCTTCCATTGGTAGATTATTAAACTATAGCTTGAGTGTGAAAGCTTCACTCTTGTTGAATTTAAAATATAAGGGGAATAATACATCTTTGACAAAGCTCAACACTTTAATCAATGAGGTAGATGGAGTAGGTATCTTTGGGTCACTAGCCGTTTTATCATCATTAGATGATTTATGCTTCAAGAGAAGAATCGGAAGCAAGATTCAAAATCAGGAACAGGTTTTGAGTTTTGTGGAAGTCATACAGGATGCAAGCAACTACTATGATATTATTTACAAATGGCGTATGATGGACTTATACTATGGATTGATGTTTTCATATTTAGATATCATAGCGGCCAATAACACCGAGGATTCGACAAAAGAATTGGACCAGTTAAAGACGGACCTTCTCAAGGTTACGTCTTTGGTGGATCCTGAAGATGAGTCTTTACGTAGAAAATATCTTTTATTACTGGGAATTGTCGACTATAAATCGAATGCAATTAACGTGAAATCAGTATTAGAAGGAGACTTGATAAAATCAGTTAACTTATTAGGAGTGACCAATTCTGAGACCGGAAAAAGGAATGATTCTGATGATGACCTTGATTTAGACCTCTCAGAAAATGAAGAAGAGTATTTCGATGAAAATCTTGCCACAAACGAAGACCTAGTGGTTTCAAGCGAAGAAAATAAAAATCATTCTACGCGTTCATTCATTCAGACACATCAAAAATTGATCAAGGATTTGAATTTAGTTAATGACGAAGATTTCATTGTTCTAACATGTTCCCTCATATTATATTACACTTCTTTCGATGAAAAGAAGGGGCTGGAGCTTTTGAAACATATCGAAACATGCTTCGAGATTAAGAGGTTTTCATTGTTATCTTTCACAGCACTTTTCAAGGTATTGAATACTTTAATTGCTTCTAAGAAGAGTCATAGTAGTTCTCAGACGAAAATATTGGACCATCTTCTTAGGCTCTGTCGTGAATGGACAAAATGTTACGGTGTAAATGCATTAGAAGGAAATCAAATAAAGCAAATATCGAACGTGCTTGTTCAAAAGGGAATGGTTCTCAATGGCGTAGAGAACACTGATAATGAAGGTGATAATGCCTAACAACATTTCTAGATTTTACGATATGAATAAAATTATTTAATGTTTAAGTATTAATGATTTACTTAGTTTCTTTTTTCTCAGTTTTACAATATGACATGGATTTTAGGTTTAATTTACTTATTACTTTTCTTTACATTTTGAATTTTATAATTAATTCAATTTATTTGTACATAGTAAGGGTGACACACCATCAATGAAAATCTTCGGATAAATCAATGAAGTATGATAAACTTCAAATATTTTTGTAAGGAAAAAGTTTTAAGACTTTATCGAATCAAACGTAAAAGGATCAAATGCATAACCTTCACCCTCAAAGAATTTAGACATTGCTTCGACCCAGTGAAGTCTTAATGAGTGTAGCATCGCTGAAGTACCCTCCATTAGAACCAAGATACATACGGTCAATACAAACCACATACCAAAAAGAATAACCGTCATTATTATTCCACGAGCACCGTACACACCAAATGCATTTTTGATTGTCATTTCCCAAAGAACTGATGATAGTTGAGCGTGTGCCAAGGATAAGGCCCATAATCTAAGGTAGGAAGCAGTATGACTTACACAATTCAAACAAAATTCAATTGTATGAATTACTTGATGGATAACAATATCACCAAAATTAAAGCCATCATCACCTTCACTGTGAGACGTGGAATTGTGGAACATAGGTTCTATATCATTCGGAAATTTGAATTGTTCAGCATCATCGTCAACGTTATCATCTCTCAACTCATTCTCAAGGATAATGGCTTCTTCTTCCTCATGAAGCTGAATACTATGGTCCCTTTGGGAGTGGAGGTTGCTATATCCTTGTTCCACAGCTCTGTTGTTCTCTCGACGGAGGACGATAGGCTTATAAAGAAGGAGCCAAGGAACACAAACAGCAGCTATTAGAACCAACACCACTTGCACAAACAGCTGGCCCAGATATAGATGCTCATCAACCTTTCCTGGAGCCAAAAACATATTAATCAACATGTTTAATAAACCTGGTGGTTGCCTTGCACTTCCAATCCAGTCGACACTCCACTTATATATGATAGTAATGCAAAGATATCCAAAGATACTTTGCATAAATAAGAACCCTGGTATAAAATTACCTATAATGTCAACTCTTGACCTGAAGAATTTGTAATTCACAAGACTGAACATCAAAGAATAGTTCATATGAATATAACCCATGAGAACAGATAATTTCATCTTATATGAATTGGTAAACAATAGATTGTTTTCCGAACCATGCCAGGCCCAGTCCAACCCAAATGGGTAGGTACGTCCTGAAACCTTTTCAGCAAATACAGTTGCTCTTCCATTCTTTTCAGGATCATAATTTTTTGGAAAGTTCCACTTCCACCCAGAACTGAATAGTGTCATACTTTTTGAAAAAACGTCATTATATAAGAGCCCAGTGTAGATTGAAAACAAACCCATAAGCAATACAATATATCTTCCATTGAAAGCCATTTCAAATATTTCATCCTTGTTTTTCTTCGCCTGAAATTTAACCTCGTTTAATATCAAATAAAGGGCAATTAAGAACACAATAAATCCATGGCCCAAATCACCAAACATAATAGCAAACATGAACGGAAAGGTGACCACGGTGGGCAAACCTGGATTGACTTCCTGATATGTTGCAATACCATAAGCATCAATAATCAGTTGAAATGCTGATGTAAATTTATTTGTTTTATGATAGGTGGGAGGAGTACGATTCGTCATCAATTCATTTACAACCGCAACTAATGATTCGTATTCTTCGATATCATCATTCATCATATCAGAAGTATCTCCATGGCTTCCATTTACCGTCAAAAATGAATCGTCTTCATTGCGATTATTGTTAATGCTATTGCGGTCTGATATTGTTATTGATTCCTCTGATGTATGAGCATGATATGATCCATGATATGATTTCAGCCGAATAATTTTATGAAGAATGTTCCGTATATGCCCAAATGACTCCGTAGGAATCCAACCCTCAGCAACGAGACATCTACGAGTACTGTCAAAATCAAACTTATTTAGCACTTCGTATATCATTCTTTCTTGACCAATTGTGTACACCCAACCTGGATATGACTCTTGAAAAATCATTAGCTCCGATATCAAATGGTCTCTGGTATTGATAACTACAGTCGAGATGTCGTTAACACGAGAGTTTAAATTGTCCAACGTTTCCTTTCTTGATGTAGCTCCTCCTTCCACGTTATCATAAAGAACACCGTCAAGTGATTGCAATATTTTCTTTATTCTAGATTTCAAGAAATCACCATGGGTAAAAATGATGAAAACGCTTTTATTGATCAAATTCATCTTATTTGAAGAAAAGTTTGGTAATTTTTCCTTAGTGATCTCTGCTGAATGAAAGAACAAATTTCCTCTGCTCGCTCTCCAGAGGATCTTTCTAAGCAATCCAACCTTTTCAGTCTCTATTGTGCCGCAAATTGAATTGTATCCTTCTATATCTTCAGACGTAGTATCTGTGGCTTCTTCTAAAGTATGGTTTCTATGATTAAGAAGCGCAACATCATCTTCTACATCAGATTCCCCTTGAATGACAAAGTCCGACTCTTGCTGATTCCTTTCTCTTCCAAAAGATGACCCATGGAAGTTGTCAACTTCGAGAAGCACGTATCTATTCTCTAAGTATTTGAACCGTTCAGAATTTAGTTGATCATACGAATCGTCCAAATACTTGATCCTTTCGAAAACAGTGGTTATTCGGGCCCTCAAATCATCCATTTCAGAGGACGAGAGTAACCTGTTATCCATGACAGGCTCATTGTCGTTATTTGTAACACATTCATATTTGTACATGACATCCTTCAAGAATTTCAATTGACTGTCAATCGAGTCTATCCTCCGTAGTTCGTCCACAAATGTACGCTGGAATGAAGTCAATCGAGAATTCAAGTCTCGAAAGTGAACCTTTCCGGAAGTACCTAGATTGTAAACCACATCTCTTGCTATCTCAATTGTCACGTAAAATTGAACAAGCGACATTGGGGCCGATCGGAATATAGCTTCTTCGCTATCCGTCTTCAGAAACTTATCAAAATATTTGCTAAGAAACATCTTTCATTGCCTTCGTCCCAAATTAACTAGTCAGTAGTCCTTGATGCTATTGAGTTTTACTCAGTAAAGTTTATAAATATTTTCTTCAATAGTTGGGCACAATAATTTATCTGATTAGCAAATGCGTATACGATCGAACTACGTTTCCTTTTCAGTTATCACAAGTTTTGAGAGCGACTAATATAACTATTTAATACGCCATTTTTCCTTCAAAATATATACAGAAAAGAATCCAATTATAGACCCCAGTAAGACTCGTTTCATATTGAAGAGAAGAGAGAAATTGCTACTTATGTTCAAGTTGCATCATGAAACAGCTTATTGTGATTCTTTTAGTTTTTGTCTATATTCTAGAAGTAATAATCGCATCTGATGGAGTGGCACAGTTCGAGGAAGCATCGGTGCATCTTGAAGAGCTTAAGTCACAGTATAAACCACCTAATGCCGTCTACAATCAAAACAATATTGAAAATAACTTGTATATACCTCAGTATGACTCTTCAAGGCAAGACTACGAGACGATACATGAAAGTCCAACACCTATTTATCGCACTTTATCTGAGAAAATATTACCTTTGTTAGAAGCTTCTGCAAGGAAGGGTTACCATGAAGCACTTGTGACCCTTGGGGATTTATATTCGTTTGGAAACTTCTCCTTACCCGTTAATTATTCCAAGGCATTCGAGTACTATCGACAGGCAGTTTCTTTGAAAGCGAATGGGCACGCGTATTTCATGTTGGGGTTCTTCTATGCCACGGGAGCATTCGGGGAATTGCAATCGGATCAGCATAAGGCTAACCTTTATTTCGAATTTAGTGCTGCCAATGATGATATAAATTCGATCTTAGCATTGGCTTATCGAAACCTACACGGCATTGGCACGTCAATAAGCTGTAAAAAGTCTCTATACTACTACACAAGAGCAGCACATATTGGCATGAATCTTTTAAAAAAACAAGGCATTGGAAGAACTGACATTTTACCTTTATATAATATCCGTTTACCTGACTTCAACGGTGGAATTTACGGTAACCAAGTTAGTGAATCGCCTATATCTATATTTTCAACGTCTCAATTCTACCATAGCAAAAAGAATCTATTGAATCAGTACACAGTAGATGTCGACCATGAGTTTATTGACTACTTCTTCGATGCTCTTAAGTATTACTATGGTGATATCTTCTTGTCCGCAAATAGCACCAAAGCTCTAGAAATCCTCCATGAATGTGTTGAATATGGGAATATGATGTATCAGAGCAAGAACTATTATACAAATAGCTTCAATATGGATTTTCTCGGACAGTGTAATGCTTATTTAGGACACATGTACCTTATAGGCTACGGTGCTAAACGGGACTATGCAAAGGCATTACACTATTTAGAAACGTCAACTCAGATCAAAAACACGTCCGAGGCATTAAATGACTTGGGTGTTTTATATTCCTCGGGAAATGTTCCCGGAGGACAAAATCAGGTTAAGGCGGCAAAATATTTGAATAAGGCAGCAAAGATGGGTCACAACGAAGCATTTTTGAATATAGCAAAATTGTTAATGAATAAATCAGACACCGATTATCTCAACAGTCCTTACAGAGATAAGATAGCTGAAAATATACAGAAAGCTGTGTCTGCGGGAAATGTTGAATCTTTGTTCTACTATGCCGAGTTTTTACATTCTGGAGTGATAAAAGAAATACATCCCGAGAAACGTTATAACTGCGAAAATATTGTGATTTATTATAAAAGATTTGTCGAGAAGTTGGAACCACTTTTCTTCTCTCATTTGAAGTATGCTATAGAAGAATTGAAGTACGGGCACTATAAGAATTCTCTCTTGGGATATCTGATTGCAGCCGAGCAAGGAGTAGAAAATGCGCAGGTTTCATCTGCGTACCTCCTTTACCAATTACAACCTTTCAGATCCAAGTATAAGAGAAAACATTTCACTTCAGATCGTATTCATGCAGCCATCAAATATCTAGAGAAGGCATCCATGCAAAACAATGTAGATTCAACAGTGTTATTGGGAGATTTGTATTTGAAGGGTGTCGAAGGCTCCGTTTTTGAGAAGGATCAAAACAAAGCGTTTAATTTTTATAAGAAAGCAGAACTGCAATACTCATCTCATGGCTGTTACAACATTGGTTATATGTTCGAATATGGTCTAGGACCAGCAAACAAGACAATTGATTACTTTATGGCTAAAAGATATTACGATCTCAGCTTAAAATATCAAGAAATGTCTTTTCGTAATAAGGTTCCCATAAATCTAGCTTTGTTGCGTTTGAGACTCAAGTATTTGTTTAATCGTAAGAATACGGATGAACATGTGTCTCATGATGAGTCTACTAGCTGGTTGAGTGCATTTAATAAAATGAGTGCGGATAGCTACGATTCCAATGATGATTTGGATGAAGAGAAGTTGAGAGAAAAAGCCAGGGCACATCATGAAGGAGTGCTGTATAATTATAGTGAGGATGAGTACGATGTAGGTGATTATTTGGTTTTATTTATTACTTTCTTGTTCTTCTTCATTATATTAGTACAAAATGTCATGCAACGCATTAGAAGATGGCAAAATATTAACAATAATGAAAATAACGAAAATAACGGCATCAATGGCATAGATGAGAATGCTCAAAATGCAAATGGACAGATGAATGGAAGATTTGGATTCAATCTTGGTGGTGCTAACATTGAATTTCATTTCTTCGCTATATAAAGTTATGGTTCTAGTTCTTCATTAATTCGTTTGTAAATAAATTATATCCTGTAAAAATATTAATACTCCTTATTTTGTAATGTCATTTACTATATCATTCAAAATAAAGCTTCCTGATATTAGCTTAGAATCCAATCGCAAATTTTTGTTCACTTTTGGGCTTTTTTGGGAAGACTTGGATTCAAAAGAAGGAAAATTGTAAATTGTGTCCGCTCGTGGAGGTAGTTGATGAATCCAGTTTCTACTCTCAATTAAACCTAGAAAAGCACCTAGCATTTTCAAGCTGTCTAATGTACTTTTAGATCCCAAAATAATTAGCTTGTATTTTGATCTTGTGATGGCAACATTAACCCTTCTCCATTCCTTCAATAAATCGCCTATTTTTTTTTGAGTGTTTGACCTAACTAGGGATATGATGATGCAATCTTTGTCTCTGCCTTGAAATTGGTCCGCTGTTAACACTTCAACATCAGACCTTTGTGATAACTTTCTATGCAAAAGCCTCAACTGGGATCTGTATAATGACATTACACCTATTTGAGACTCTTTGACGCCAGATACAATCAAACATTCAACAATTTGTCTCACAAGCTCAGCTTCTGTTAAATTTTCAATTTTATCTCCTATTGCTCTTTCCCTAGCAGGTACTAAGTCATGATCTAAAAACAACACTCTATTGTCTTCATTCAAGACATCATCAAGCCAATAATTAGTCTCTGTGTGGTCTTTATATTCGTCAGATAAAAAGTTCCTTGAGTTCAATGGATGTGGAATAATTAAAGTTTTGCGAGCTATCTCATCTGCTCCGCACTTTAGCTTACCATCATAAACCAAGACATTAGAAAGGAGCATGATATCAGAGCACATTCGGTATTGAGAAGAAAGCTCGACAACGCTCTGGGGGTGGCGTTCGGAAAGAATTTTAAATAATGATCTAGATAAACCCTTCTTAACCTCAGGATTAGGGTTTTGTACTAGTGGAGGAAGTTGATTATGGTCTCCAACTAAGACGAATTTCTCACAAAACCTTAAAGGGCCAAGACTCACAGGCATAGAAACCTGAGAAGCCTCATCTATGATACAATAGTCAAAATGTGATCTCAATGTGAAAGCAATATCATTAACACCTAAGCATGTAGTCGCCACAACTCTAGGCTTTAAATAAGTATCGCTATACTCGCTGAAGGTTTTGATATCTGTATTCCATCCAGGTACATACTTTTTAATATCCTTATGCACCCTAGAAGGCGACCCAATCCTAAGGATAGAGTTTGTATAGTTCTCAAGCTTGAGTAATATGTTGTCCACTGCTGAATGAGTGTATGAAGCTAACAAAATAGTTTTTCCTTGCTTGATCAAAAGGTCAATTAAATTGGCAATTAATGTAGTCTTACCAGTTCCAGGCATTCCTAATATGAGTGTGTAATGTTTCGCTTGTAAAACTTTTTCCATAGCAAGCTTCTGATCATTATTCAACTGAGTGTTAAGCTGAGCTGAGATTTCGGAACTAGAGAATTTCGGTTCTTCTAATTCGACTATTAATTTTCTCATCAAGGGATTACTTGAATGTAAAAAAAGGCTTAAAACGTTATATCTTGCTAATCCCATTCCATGAAACATGTCATCTTTGTCGATTCTATATGTGATGTCAGTTACAACCAGTTCCTCTTGATCTTTCAGTAAAAGACTCTCGAAAACCTGATTATTTATTGGATCAAAATGATTCAACTTTGAGCTTGACGATGAAATTTTTCTATTCAATGCAACTTTTATAAAAGTAGGCCTGATTGCAACAACATGGCCCTGGGCTATGGCGAAATGGCCATTTTCGTCGCTCACGATAATCCTATCGAATTTGCTGATTTGAGAGTTCTGTAACGAAAATTGACTTTCAGAAGTGTCTCTCTCAAATGTATACAAAAACCCACTAGAATGTTCATCTTTATCAAGGGACCTAATTTTCATATTGAATAGAGCCTTTCCGTTTCCTTTCTCTCTCTCCTCGGCCGTTAGAACCCACAAATCCTTCTTTAAACTAGTTAAAATGCCTTCTTCTTGAGTAATTAGGTTATCCCAGTAATTATAGAAATTCTTGTACCTATCGTTATCTTCTATGTGAGATGTAATTTGCTCATATAATTCCTCCTTAATACCACTTTCTTCTGCAAAACCATCTTCTAATAAATTATGTATAGTCATGCACTCGCTCAATATTTCACATCTGTCACATTGTGACTGTTTAATTAAAGGAGGCAATGATCTAGTGAAAGGTTTTAGGTATTTAGAAACTCTGTTTCTGAGATTTACCAAAGATCTCAAATCGTTGGAAGATATATCACACAACTTTGTTATCATCTCCTTTGTATAAACCAATAAGAATTGGCTGACGTCGATGTTATAGCGATCCTTGAAAAGTAGAGAATATAAGGATGCTTGTGCGTGATGAGACAAGTATTCTCTTCCCGTCTTAATTTCCATCGGTAATAGATAAGTTCCGGCTCTACAGGTGGACTTCACTTCACCTTCAAGGGTGACATCAACTTTACCTTTTAAGCCAAACATGGGTGACCAAATATTCTCCTCGATATCCAAAGCCTTCTTAGCATTTAGAATTACTTTATTACCTCTGTTTCCTACAGCCTCGTGTCCATTATTTCTGCTCTTACGCCCATAATATAGCTCAAACCATTTACTTATATGCCTCAAGTGAGGCTCTAACTGTCCTTTGATTTCTTTCATCTTATCACCACAACTAAATATTTCTAACCTCTTTTCATATAATTCATTTTCGACCACATTAAGCATAAACTTAAGATCATGGCGTTCTTCAAAAAAGCATGTCTGAAATACCTCATGCAAAATCACACCCACAATTAGCGCTATTGAAGATTCTCCAGGAAAATTGAATCTTTCTAACAATACAGATTTTCTTGGACAACTCATTTGCTGCGAAACGGTGGTAGAAGATATCAAGATATCAGGGTTCCAAATTAATAAATTATGATCATCATCTATTAAATTGGGAGAAGAGGGTTCAGTAATAATTACGTGAATTATATCATCCTCCTGAAATTCAAGCTGTAAATATTCTCCGCGTACAACAAGTTTAAACACTTCATCCATGGAGTTCACTGTGGATAAAATTAACTGGGACTTCTTTCTACCACCAAAACTATATGAGGAGGAAAGTATTGCTTTTATCTGATATCTCTTTAAGTCCGGCCTGTTGAATGAAATCTTCGCTGACTCCTTGTTAGCATCATAATAAGTTCTATTTCGAGCATTTTCAAGTCTCGCAACATCATTTAAAAATTCTTCCGCGTGAAATAAGTCACTGCGCTGTTGAGTATTTAATATTTGGTTTTTTTCATCGGTATCCGCATGGCTATAGTTATTATGAGCTTCTTGAGTCTTAGTAATCAGTAACGGAATATCATCATCTGAAGAGAAAGGGTCATCTGAATCTGAATTATCCTCACATTGTATTTTAGGTGATGTTGCTATTCCTGAATCACTAAAATCATCACTAAAATCAATTCCTTGTACAACCTCATTCATACTTTCACCTTCATTCTTGCCGATCACTGATTTATGCTCGAGACTTGAGTGGCAAGAGGTCGCTTCACGCCCGTTCTCCAGTTTCTTCTTCAATGAGCTCACACCATCAGATACCTCTTTTTCAATTTCCGACGTTATCTGGTCTATGTATCCAGAGTGTTTTGAAGAGAGTTCAAATCTATCCAACCAAGTACTTATCTTTGAATCAGACCTTGGAATAGACCTACAATCAACATCTGAAATTTTCTTATCATAAGTCATAGATTCCTTATTTACCTCATCTCCAGGTTGTTTGCGTAAATCACCACTTAAAGTTTTTGATCTGGGAAGTAAAGGAGAGGCAGACCGTTTCTCTTTATGATTCGATTCCCTATTAGATGCGACTATCTCTGACTGAGACCGATAAAGCAGAGGGGTATGCAAAGATATATTGTTGAGACCCGATCCATATTTTGATAATACTGAATCAGCTTGTTCATTTATGTACACGGAAGAATGCTTAGCTTGTTCCTGGTTATCCTTACCCTGATGCAATGTTTCAACCTCAATTAAAGGGGAAGACAAAATATTAATATTTACACTCCTGCCAGCAGTTCCTGGACTTCTTTTCCATCTTATACCATCAAAACTATCATCAGAGCTTTGATTCTCCAAAATTATTCTATTCTTTTTCAGTAGCTTGGAATTCTTGGTAGGTGTCTTAATTGAAAGTTCATTTGGCCCTCGATTTTCATTCTTCTCCTCCGTGTTGTCGGCCTTTGTGTCAGTATAATTGTAAGTGTTACTATCAACCTTGCTTTTTTTGTTAAATATAGTTGGATTTAACGTGTCTTGGGGCTCAAAGAAGTACGTGGTTTTCCTCTTAGGTCTTTTTCCAAGGGGTACCTTGTTTTCTTTTTCCATATATCTCGGGTTCCTTTTACTATTAGGATCGTCTATATAAATTCCACTGTCAACCATGCCTCCTTCTCCATCTTTGTCTTCCATTAGAATATATATCTAGTTTTTGGATCAGTCGAGAATAAGAGATCCAAATAATGAAGATGCGTGTATCGCGCGACATTTATCTGAATTTAACTTATGTCGTAACATTATGTCTTATAGTTTTGGATGGTAAGAAAAATTTTAGGGCTCATCGAAAAGTATTTTTTTATCACGAACATTAGGTTGTCATAGCTTTCTTGATTTTCGATAATATTTTGGTACTGTAGGAGTCTCCTTATTTGACACACTTTCAAGTATCCATCATTTCATACAAGAAGGAAGAAAGGCTGGCTGAATAGATTAATTTAAGATCTTATTTCGAAGATGGCATACCTTTTAACAGAAACAGCTGCAGGTTATGCTTTGTTGAAAGCAGCGGATAAGAAGATCCACAAGAATTTTTCTATTGAGGACTTGAACACTGTGGACAAAGTAATTGACCAGTTCAAGGTTCATAGGTTTGAGAAGTTTCAGTCTGCTGCTAACGCTTTGGAAGAGGCGAATGCCATTATTGAGGGCCGTGTATCTGACAGATTAAAGAACTTATTAGAGGATATCAAGTCTGAGAAGAAGGCTACGTTGATTGTTTCCGAAACAAAGTTGGGAAATTCTATCAATAAATTAGGATTGAACTATTCTGTAATTTCGGATGCTGCATCTTTAGACTTGCATAGAGCTATAAGAGAATTTTTACCTGATTTATTACCAGGCTTGAACGACACCTCTTTAAACCAAATGTCATTAGGTTTGGCTCACTCTCTTGGACGTCATAAATTGAAGTTCTCTGCTGACAAAGTGGACACCATGATCGTGCAAGCTATCGCTTTATTGGATGACTTAGACAAGGAGTTGAACACTTACGCCATGCGTTGTAAGGAATGGTACGGATGGCACTTCCCTGAGTTGGCCAAAATCCTTACTGACTCTGTTGCCTACGCAAGACTCATTTTACTTATGGGTGTTAGGTCGAATGCTTCGGAGACTGATATGTCTGGTATCTTACCTGAAGAAATTGAAGAACAAGTTAAATCTGCTGCAGAGATCTCCATGGGAACAGAAATTACTAATGAAGATTTAAAGAACATTCAGTCATTAGCTGATCAAATAGTTGAGTTCTCTGCCTACAGGGAACAATTATCTAACTACTTATCTTCTCGTATGAAAGCAATTGCACCAAACTTGACTGCATTGGTGGGAGAACTTGTCGGTGCTAGACTTATTGCACACGCGGGTTCCTTAACATCTTTAGCTAAGGCACCAGCATCTACTATTCAAATTTTAGGTGCTGAGAAAGCTTTGTTTAGAGCTTTAAAAACAAAGCATGATACTCCTAAATATGGTTTGCTTTACCATGCTTCTTTAGTTGGTCAAGCATCTGGAAAGAATAAGGGTAAGATTGCAAGAGTCTTGGCTGCAAAGGCAGCCGTCTCATTGAGATATGATTCTTTGGCGGAAGATCGTGATGATTCTGGTGATTTTGGATACTCCGTTAGGGCTAAGGTTGAGTCTAGATTGAGTGCGTTAGAGGGTCGTGACTTGAGAACACCCAGAATTTCTAAGCAACAACCCAAAATAGATATCTCCGAGGCAAGAGCTTACAATGCTGATGCTGACGCTCCTGTGGCAGATTCAGACGATGAGATAGACAATGATGAAGAAAAAGAAGAGGTACACAAAAAGAGAAAGAGAGATGATGATGACACAGATTCCGAGAAGGAGTCGAAGAAGAGCAAAAAGGAGAAGAAGGACAAGAAAGAAAAGAAAGAAAAGAAAGAAAAGAAAGAAAAGAAGGAGAAGAAGGAGAAGAAAGAGAAGAAAGAAGAGAAGAAGGAGAAGAAAGAGAAAAAGGACAAAAAGGAAAAGAAGGAAAAGAAGAAGGAGAAAAAGGAGAAAAAATAGAAAGCTTGAATGAATGACAAATAGTAGGTGTGAAGGCTCTGTTTTCGGTGATCTTCCAGTCAATTCTACAATGATACAGTCTTTCTTCACTTTAAGCCCTATCTTGGCCTTTTTCAGCACGCAAAACTTTTTGAGCATATCATTTCGCTAACCTTTATAAACCTTTAGTTTATAATTTGAAAAACATCGTAATCTATTTCTTTTGTAACAATCCGTTTAATACATGTTAAGTATGTGAAAAGCATAACTGAATTTTTTTTTTTTTTTTTTGTGAATCTTAACGCTCTTCGAGCTTTTAGTGAGATGGTCAATTTCTACTTCTCACGTGGGTTCTGGACTCATAGACATTGCATTAATCCAACTCTAGGAAAGTAGAGCTTTGACTTGTTAGAATATGGATAAACAAGTGGCATCGCATAGCTTCTGTACTCACACAGAGTCTCAGGCTATGAAGAAGTTAAATGACAGTTACTTAGATTTAGAAGATTCATCACATCCTGCAAACTTGATTTGTGAGTTATGTCGCTTATTCTACGATAAAGATTGGGTCACTGGAACTGGTGGAGGAATCTCTATTAGGGATGTCAAAGGAAAAAATCCGAATATAGTGTATATTGCTCCATCGGGTGTTCAGAAAGAACGATTGAAGCCATACGAGATGTTCGTGGTCGAACTTCCAGAAGAGAGACTCTTGAGAACGCCTAACGACTGTCCCGAGGAATTGACCAAAAAATATAAATACAAACCCTCTGCATGTACACCCTTGTTCATGAGCTGTTACCAGCTTCGGGGCGCCGGAGCATGCATCCACACACACTCACAAAGTGCTGTTATGTGTTCGTTGTTGTGGGAAGGTACGACTGAATTTTCAATTTCTCATATTGAACAAATCAAAGCTTTACCTCTCTTAAAACACAACCAGGCAACAGGAAATGTTGAGAAGGTAGGCAGCATGCAATTCTATGATAAGTTGGTGATCCCAATTATCGAAAACACTCCCCAAGAAGAAGACTTGACCGACAGTCTACAAGAAGCAATTAAGAAATACCCTAATACCACTGCCGTATTGGTCAGGAGACACGGCATATATGTTTGGGGCGAAGATGTCTGGAAGGCCAAAGTTTATAATGAAGCTATTGATTACTTGTTAGAATTGGCTGTCAAGATGAAACTTGCTAACCTTCCTACTGTAAAGACCTAGACTCCTCAACTCTATAAATATTTTTCTTGAATAAACGGGAGTATATGATACATACAAACTTATGTAGTTTTCTTCATTATTTTAGGTTCCCATTGGGCTTACAATGGATTTTTGGTGTCCTTTAGGGGGTCTCCTTTGATTTTATCCCAGTCAATCTTCACATATTCCGTCTCGTCTATTTCCCCAACACATACAACATTTCCTCCCCTCATTATATATAATCCGAGTTCTATTGTCTGATTACTTTCACTCTCGTTTGGATAAATAATTCGTTCACTGCAATTTTTCAATATAACATTAGTTGAGTGATCATATCCTTCAAGAATTCCTTCAAATAACCTACCATCTGTCGTAATTACTCTCACTCTTTCTATTGTATACGTTAGTATGCTGATTTGTACTACTGAACCAGAGGATTACTTACTGTCAACAAATGTCAGAATACTTGTCATGACCCTGCAAACGAAAGTAATTATTTGATGAGATTTCAACGGCGCGATATATCTTAATCCTCTGAGCGGTGGATAGTTGCAAAAACCAAAGAAAACAAATAATTTTTTTAGTACCAAACCATGGCATTAGATGACCAAGAGACAGACTATGGGCTATCGAGTGAGATAGAAAGTCCATTTGATAGTTTTGCAAATTCAAAAAAGGCTAATAACAGCGAGAACACTCAAACTTCTATCCTGTTTATATCTCAGTATGACGAACCAGACAAGCTAAAAGTCCACGGTACCAAGTCAAATATCAAGGGAGACATGGCCGCTGAGAAACTAGTTACATGGGCGGCTAAACTTGAGCTCGAATCAATGACTTTGAAAGAGATATTTACCAATCAGATAGATAAGATTTCGATCGAAAACAACGAACATGTCAAAAAGTTGAACAGTATAACCTTGCCGCTTCTATCCCTGATAGAGGAGAAATTCTCGAAGTGCTCCATGCCTCTGAATGAGACGGGTCTTGCGGGCCCCCTTGATGAGAAAGCGTTCCATCAGAAGCTCAACAAGCTCGAAGCAGAGTTCAAGGCCGTGAAAGATAAAGTACATAAAATACAAACGAATATGGTGGACAAGCGGCACCTTACAACGTCGTTGTCGAAGTATGAATCAAAATCTGTAGAAGCCTTAAGCAAAGTCATTGAGCAAAGTATAAATACTGCCCAAGCACTGCTTCCGGAACCCTTGAGGGATCAATTAAGTCTTTTTTCATCCAAAGCATTAGAATGTCTAGTGGTTACAAATTCGAAAGTCGAAGACTTGCATGAACAACTACAGTCTCAGTCGAAAAAATTGAAAGAGCTTCAGGCAAATATTAACAAGGAATATTCAACAAGAAAAATTCCCCAATCTACATCCTCTTCGTCAGATATTGAGGCGATAAAGAACTTCTTAAAGTTATTGTTACCACGAATAGTAGGGTTGGAAACAAAATTTGACCAAATTAGCTCGCTATTTTGCAATTCTACTGACCTTGATATGAGGAAAAAAGAGAATGCTGTGAAGAAAGAACCCTTGAAGCTGCAAATTGCCAAGGCACATTCGAGAGAGGTATCATCTGAAAAACTGCAATCTGAACGTAACTTTTTAGAGAAAAAGATGCCTCATCTTACACTGAGCAGAACAATATGTGATACTGGACCTGCTGCAAAAAAACTCAAAAGAACTTAATTATTAGAAGTGCTACTTCAATCTGTTTTCCGAGAAAATTAAATTTCTTTTTCCTCTTTTTTTTTTCGCATTCTTTTTTTTTTTTTTTTTTTTCAAACGGCGTTCAGGCATCACCCGAGATTGTTCCTTAAGGCATTCTTCCTATACTCGAACCAAGAAAAGGTATGACAGATCGTGATGATATTGCCTTTTTTTCGGAAATCTATTAATCTGCAATTATTTAATTCTAAAGATTATTTCATGAACTTTTTTATGACTTCTTGAAATAGAAGGTGGTGGACAGAATGGATACCGGATTAAAAAAAGAAAGCCAAAGTGTTGCAGATGTTGACTTGGGAGGATCCAGTCAGACTTCTCATAAGCCTGGTATTTTTAACTCTATCATAGACTCGTTTAAACCAGCTATTGCAACGGAAACATTAACACTGAAATATGGTGAAGTGGATGATAATGAGCTCACTGATGTGCAAAAGGCAGCTTTGAGGTCTGCTAACTCGCAGCTTTCTAGGTCATTGAAATCCAGGCATTTGCAAATGATCGCGATTGGATCTTCGATAGGTACTGGTTTGTTCGTTGGAACGGGAAGTGCTCTTCATACCGGTGGACCAGGAGGTTTAATCATTGCGTGGACATTGATTTCAACAGCAATATATACCACAGTTCAAGGATTGGGTGAATTGGCCGTGGCTTTTCCTGTTAGTGGTAGTTTCAATATATATGCAACAAGGTTCATAGACCCCGCTGTTGGTTTTGCTATAGGTTGGAATTATTTCATGCAATTTTTTGTATTGTTACCATTGGAACTTGTTGCAGGTTCTATCACAATCAAATATTGGAATACCAGCATAAATTCGGCCGTATTTGTGGCTATTTTTTGGGCAGGTGTTGTCTTCATAACATTGTTAGGCGTTAAAGGATATGGTGAAGCAGAATTCATATTCTCTTTTATAAAAGTTCTTGCGGTGGCAGGCTTTATTATATTGAGTATAGTCTTAATCTGTGGAGGCGGCCCTACCCATGACTTTGTAGGCGGCAGATACTGGAGAGATCCTGGTTCTTTTGCAAACGGTTTCAAAGGTGTTTGTTCTGTTTTTGTTACTGCTGCATTCAGTTTCGGAGGTACTGAAATGGTTGGTTTAACCGCTGCGGAAACAGCAAACCCCAGAAAGACTCTCCCTAAAGCAATCAAGCAGGTTTTTTGGAGAATCTGTCTTTTTTACTTAGTATCTTTAACCATGATTGGTACTTTGGTTTCATACTCTAACCCTAGATTGATGGGCTCTTCCAGCGTTGATGCTACCGCTTCTCCATTTGTCATCGCTATAGTGGAAGGTGGGATTAAGGGTTTGCCAAGTGTGATAAATGCTGTTATTTTGGTTGCAGTTTTATCTGTTGGAAATGCATCTGTCTATGCTACTTCGAGAACGTGCAACTCTTTAGCTGAACAAGGGATGGCACCAAAATGGACTGGCTATATTGATAGAGCTGGAAGGCCTTTAGCGGCAATTCTCATCACAGATATATTTGGTTTATTTGCATTCATTGTTGCATCTGATAAACAAGAAGAAGTTTTTAATTGGCTTTTAGCATTATCGGGACTTAGTTCCATCTTTACATGGATGAGTATTAATGTTTCTCATATACGATTCAGAAGAGCATTAAGATACCAAGGTCGTGATACTGATGAGTTACCATATGTTGCTCAGTCTGGTGTATGGGGTTCCTGGTACGCCTTGATATTGAACATATTGGTTCTCGCTGCTCAATTTTGGATCGCTTTGTTCCCTATTGGAGGTAGTCCAAGTGCATATGATTTCTTCCTTTCTTATCTCGGAATGCCTGTAATAATTGCATCATGGTTGTTCTATAAGATATGGAAGAATGATTGGAAGATCTTCATCAGGGCTAAAGATATCGATATCGACACCGGTAGAGCCAATATAGATATTGATGTCCTCAAACAAGAGTTGGCTGAAGAAAGAGAGAGCTTGAAACAAAAAAATTTCTTCTACAGATCTTATAAATTCTGGTGTTAAGCATGCTTTCATTTGTACATTAAACTAGTATACTATTTAATAGAGCTCTATTTTTGTCAATTCGTAATTTTAAGTTATGTCCTTTTGGACTCACACCAGGTGAATTGCAAAATTCACCGTAATAAATCTCATACATCGGCATATATCTGTCCACAAATGCTTTCACTTCTTCATCACTCATGCCAACTTTCTGAGTGCTAGCATTTTTCAAAGTATGTTCTTGTTCTAATCTCCATTTATACACATTCTTAATATCACTCGTTTCAAAATAAATGAAATAGTCAAAAAAAGACCATAGTTTTTCATATTCCTTTAGCTTATCATTAATATATTCTAAATGATATAATTTGTGTCTCTTACTTACACTAGTTTCATTATCTGCTGTAAAATATTTCAATCGTACTTGTTGGGCATCGATTGAGCGGTATCCGTTAAACCATCCTTCAAAAAGGATAATGTCTGGTCTCGCTTTCACGACTGTCCATTTAGAAAACTCATTTCTATCACCCTGTCCCGCACAGGCGCCTTTATCATAAGTTGGTAAACGTAATTCAGAGAACAGATCATGAGGTCCGCATAATGTGGAGAAAGTATTTATCAACATATCCAAATCATGAGTTCCAGGCAAACCTCGTCCCTGAAGTAATTGGTTATTATCCAACAACTCCCTTGCTTCATTATTCAACTTTTCTTGGTCCTTATGAGTTAAGTAAAAGTCATCTATCAGAAAATACAAAACATTAAATTGAGGATAATCAAGCTGCAAGGAATCAGAAAGCTTTTTGGTCAAATATGATTTCCCCGATCCTTGAGGCCCACTGATACCTACAACAATGGGTTTCAGTGGTTTTTTACCATTGAATGTTTGAATGATTTTGTCAACAAATTTTTTGCTTTCTTTCAAAACAGACATATCTATTAATATAGTATGTGTTTTTATTTTCATTTTGCATTCTGGTATCTTTCGGAATCTTGTTGAAGGCTCGACATTAAAATATAACCTACAGGATACTATAACTAATGAATGGATTGCTTTTAAGGACTATGGTCACATGAATGAAGAATTATATACGGAAAGTACTTAGAACTAAGGACAACTAAATGGCCTTGAGCTCTTTGAGCTTGGAGATTAATTCATCGACTGAATCAACCTTTATGCCTGCCTTTCTCTGCGGTGGCTCCTCAACTTTTAATGTTTCTAATCTATTTCCTATTTCCACACCCAAGTCAGATGCCTTGAGCTTTTCAAGTGGCTTTTTCTTTGCTTTCATAATATTAGGCAATGAAGCATATCTTGGTTCGTTCAAACGTAAGTCAGTACTAATGACCATTGGCAATTTAGCACGCAATGTGTCGGAGCCGCCATCAATCTCTCGCACAACAGTCACAGAGTCACCTTCTATATCCACCTTAGAAGCGTTTGTAGCTTGGGGCCAGTTCAACAAACCCGCGAGCATTTGTCCAGTCTGGTTTGCATCGTCATCTATCGCTTGCTTTCCCAAAATCACCAAGTTAGTGTTTTCCTTCTCGACAATTTTCTTTAATATTTTAGCCACATTCAAAGGTTCCACTTCTTGTTCCCCAACATCAACTAATGTGGTGGTGTCAGCTCCCTTTGCCAATGCGGTTCTTAAAACATCTTGAGCCTTAGTTGGTCCAATTGAAGCAGCGTGTATCTTCTCCACTAGATCCTTGCTTTTTTCTTTGATTCTTATTGATTCCTCTAAAGCAATATCACAAAATGGGTTCATACTAAACTTGACACCTTTGGTCTCAACACCGGTGTTCGATTTGTTAATTCTGGGCTTGATTGCGAAATCTATAACTCGCTTAATAGGCACAAGTATTCTTAGTTTGTCCGACATTGTTGTAAATGTTACTTTATCTTCCCTAAAATACTCTCTTTAGACACCTTGGAAAAAGTGAGCGAAACTAAGACTCTAATAAATTTTTGACTCCACCGATACCGGTCCAAAAATTAAGTCGCACTGAGTCAATTGGCAAGATCTCAAATTTAAATGATGAACTAGAAATTCGAATTATTCCTTATAACTATATACCATATCAAGTTATGAACTTTTGGATTACTATCAGGTTGAAGCTTACCATTTCATACATTAATTCATAATACAAGTTAGTTTACATAAATCACTATTGAAAATTAGATAAACCACTTCGAGACCTAGCCTTCATTTTCTCTATCCGGGCTTTCAACTGAGAGGTGACTTCAGCAGCTCTTCTCCAACTATCATCATCAGATATTAAGTCAGAATGGTCCTTACCGGATTGGTTGGTATAAGTATTAGTATGGTCGACGATTCTCTGTGGACTAGTAAATCGAGATATTGTAGCAAACTTGTAGGTAGATTCGGAGTTTTCTTGCGATGCGCCATCAATGGATAGTCTATTGACGCGGCTGCTCAATTCGCCCGAGCCCACTCCTGATTGAGGGATAGGTGTGCCTCCCACTGTAGAAGATTTCGGGGTTGCTGAGGGAGAATTTGAGGTGTTATTATGAAAGAGACCGTTGTACGAACCTTTTTGAGACAGCAGTGTCGACGCATAGGACTTCTGTTGTAACTTCATCATTTCGATAGTTTGCTCCAAATCCCGTATTTTTAATTTTGCATTTTCAAGATCGCTATTCGAGCGATTTATTTGCAGATCTTTCTGTTTGAGCATTAAAAGAGTGTTATTGTTGTCCTTCACAACATTTTCTAGTCTAGTTAGTAAAGACGAATTTTCGTTTTTCAAATCCATAATCTCCTCTTCAAGTTTTTCTCTGCCTAAAGAGGATTCTTTGTTTTTCTCAAGCCAATTCTGCTTATCTTTCCTCAAAGCCTCCAATTCGTCCTTCTCTTTCTGGCTAAGAGCATTATCCAATTTTGCGTTGGATGAAGGAATAGATGAATTTGTCAAAGACCTTCCAGTGAGACCACGACCAGAAGTCGAGGCTTTTAAATTTTCGTCTGGCCGCTTTGCAGGAGAAGTAGCCCCTCTTTTCGAAGGGATTGTGGAATTGTTTAACGCTGCATTATTTGCCTTCAAACCAGAAACTGTAGATAATGTAGTTCTTTTATTGGAACTGTAACCCGCAGGTATCAGGTTTTTCAGTTTAGTGGCTCTGGTGTGGTCTCCATCTGTAGAAGGTACGTTTGTCTTCTTCATTTGATTTCCATTTACATTATTAGACAGGCTCATCTTCGCACTTACTTTAGCTTCTTCGAACACTTTTCTCACCTTTACCCTTCTATTTTCGTCTACGTTTTCTAAAAACCCATTAAGCTCTCTCTCTCCAGTAATTTTCATCAATGTTCCTATCATTTCTGTAGAAGCTTGTCTGACTGGCTCTTGTGAGTCACCTAACAACTTCACGGAAACGCCCATTATTTGGTTTATCTCATTACTAGTTGGACAAATTTTGGTCAATTCCAAGCATCTCTTGAGATAATTAGTAGAAGAAATCTTCACCTGGGGGGTTTTGTGTTTCATACCATTCAAGGTATCTTCCAAAATATCGGATAATGTACCCACGGCAAATATAGCGTCAAGAGCATTTGCTAATGACTCGGCAAGAGAAGCCTTCTTTTCTTTTGTTCTCTCTATGATTTGTGGTAAGAGCAAATGACGATACTTCAGGAAATCCCCTCTCAAACCTTTTGCCAATAATTCCACACAGTTAGCAGAGACTTGTACCACTAGAATATTAGCATCCTTCATGCACTTCGAAAACACTCTACACAACTCAGAATAATCATCCCTTGGAGAAGGTTTAATAGCCTTTTTCAATATTCGATGTACCTCATCCAATACCTCTTTTCTATCCTTCCATTTAGAGGAGGAAACTCTATCCACTAAATCCAGAGGCAATTTAGATATAACATCAACTGGTTCCATCAAATCCACAGGGTCAAACTTGGGATCTTCAGTTGTGACACCAGCATCCTCCATCTCAATATCTTGAGAGTTACCGTCAACAGCTAGTTTCGCTTCTTCCTCAGCCTTTTCCTGCTTTCGTTTTTCGGCCTCTATGATCTGCTGTCTTGTTAATCTTTTCTGCTCGGGTACTTGACCTTTGACTTCACCGAATGCCTTTGCCAAGTCTTTCTGTTGCACTGGCTTCAATTCTGGAAAAAGAACACTTTCTAAAGCGTCGCCCATCCATTTTGATAATTCGACAGTCAACTTCGTAGTCTCAGCACGGACATTCTTGTCGGCGTGAGCAAATAACTTTGGAAGGATGGGTAAAATCAAATTTGGCTGAACCACTCTACATCCAAAGTTTTCAACTATGGCGTGTAGACCTGAGACACATCCGCATACAAGTTTGGGAAGCCTGTTATTTAGGTAGGGTAAAATGTCCTCCACAACAAATACGCCCGAACTACTGATCTCAGTAAGGTAGAGAAGACTCTCTACTGTTTTACTTTTCGTGCCTGCTCGGGAAGAGGATAATCCTTTCTCAACAAGGGCTCCTACTAATCCGCTATTCTTGAGTTTACCAACGTTAGACGCATTGCAACCAAATTTCAAATATTGCACTAGCATGAGTAATCCTGACTCCTGTGCAACCACATTGTTATCTAACACTGCCTTTTTCAAGAGATCACCATGATCATTGAGGGCCCTAAAACATTCATCTTGATCATTTCTTGAGTTCTGAAATTTTGTTGCAATCTCTTCATAAGCTTCCAACCTGACTTTCCATACCTTGTGTCCTAAACGTTCATCTAGAGTCAAATCAGACACGTCTTGTTGATCTGACATAGTTGTCTGTCTCTCACCTTTAATGCCTCCTCGTGTTTTTACTGTATATCTCTCTAACTATTTGTAAACAAAAGTAATGATCTGTGCACGAAACTGAAAAGTTGCGAGAACTCATTAGCTCTTGTTCAGTTGTTAAACGTTAACCAGATATTCCTTACAGTCATACACATATCGAATGCAGTATAAATTATAAAGTAGTCAATAGAGTAGAAAAGAGAAAAGAAAATAATGAGTTCTGAAGACCAGAACTTTATTTCAATGAAATATTCTCACTCAAAAGTACTTCTCGAATGAGTGGAACATATTCCACAATCTTCCGTTATCACCTGTATCAACTACTAATGAAGTCTGTAAGAAGAAAATTGTGCCAAAAACTATATAATTGGATGGAGAGGCACTTCTAGCCATAAGTAGATTCTGTGTTTCTCTAGTTTACTCCACGGATTTTATGTACTTTGCTCTTATATCTTCAATGGGCTTTAAGTTGCTGAAACCCCACTCCTCTTCGCCAGGTCTGGTTTCGTAGTATTTTTGAATGTTCACTCCATGGTAAGGGTGGTTTGCCCAGTTGAACCAAGGGAAGATTCCCATGATAGTAAAAGAATACTGGGAGTTTCTGTTGGCAACATCTTTTAATCGGTCATCCAAAACAGACTCGCTCTCTTTATATGGTAATCTTTCCTGGGACAACAACTTTTTGACCTCGTATCTGTCCTTTTTTACTTCTCTGGCGTTCTCGGACCAGCCCAAAAATCTCTTTGATGACCTGACATATGAAAAATAAAACCCACCAACGAAACCTAACAAGGTGGCGACTCTCAACGCGCTGCCTGGGACCTTACCAGGAGCCTTGAATGCACCCGCAGCTGGTTCAAACCTTTCCCAAGCCTGAAGGGCTAAAGGAAAAGCAGCGGTACCTGCTGCCAACACAGCATAGTCCGAAGGTCTGAAATATCTAACAACCTTGTTAAAGTGTGGATCGGCGTCAATAACCTCATAATCCCCAATTGGGGGATCCGCCCTGATAGGTATGTTACTCTTGTCGTATGACATGGCTCGCTTCTATCCTATGTTATAATACAGAAGTTCACTCTAGTAAGTTTTTCAATCGGTTAATTTTGATTGGAAGTTGTTCTCATTAATGGTCGTGCTTGGCTAAACGTTTCTCCTGGTTTTGTGTAATATTGTTCCTTTTCTCTCACTGCTCCACTTTTGCAGCTAATGTCTGGTCCTGGGTATAAATGGTGATCTGTCAACGACGAGCAGGTGTAGTCCGACTCAGGAGAGGTACAATACGTAAAACAAACTCTGGTATACATAATTTGCTCTAGTCATCTGGTATACTTGTTATGTCATGAGGAAACTGTCTATGTCGTTTTGTAGGTTCGTATTCTATACACATCAAAGAGAGCTGGTCTAAAAGAATCCTCTCCCAGCCTATTTAGAGATCCCCTAGAGGACCCTTCGCTCTTGTTTTTCTACAGGTTTTGAAATGTTTCATGTTCGGATTATTCACTGATTTATCTATGTCTCGCAGATTTTGTCAATTTTTGTAAAGTAGCATCTCCTGGATTTTCATATTGATCGATAGTGTAAGGCTATGACAGATGTAGAACAGTGTATGATAAAGAGAAAGAAGTATGCATCTCAAAGGAAAATGTACTTCTATTAGTGGCCAGAATGATCACTTATTGTAGAATTAATGAATCAACTAGTGAATACAATATCTGAATCTATAGTGCGATATACATTTAGATAATACATAAATGGGAAGAAAGAGCTAAAACGCATATTTGCATGGAAATGGCCATATCATTGGTAGATGAAGAAGAGGAAGGATCGGAAAGGTCAATAAGAAATTATAAAGCGCTGGATCTCTTCAAAAGAGTGTTGAATGGACCAAGAGTGTGTAATGTACCGGTTCTTAATGGAATTATCATATGTGTATTAGGGGCGTTTCTCATAAAGTTGACAACAAAATATACAGAGCTCTACATGAAGAATTCATTGATCACCATTATGGTTACAAATCTTGTTCTCTATGGCATATCTGAGACTTTGGCTCAATCGATTCTTTGTTTTAATCAGCATACACCTATGTTTGCGATTTGCATTCATGATCCAAGCGAAAATAGAATTGATGAGATAGACTACGAAGATCATATCGGACGCACATATAGAGACGCAGATAGCGACGAAGAAGGTTTAGAAAACTTCATGGAGTTTCTACAATCCAATAACGCTTCAGAGCAATCAAACTATAGTCCCATTGGCGCACCAATACAGGTAGGAAATACGTACTCCGCACGGCTAACTTACTTCCAGTTCAACAGGTTGGCAGGTTTCATGTGCTGGGGGTTTATAATGTCATTTGCACAATGCTGGTGGTATAAGTTTCTACAAATTTATTCAGCCGATCCAAAATTCATCGAAGTTTTGAGAAAAGTATTAACTGATCAACTTGTATATTCGCCTATTTCACTTTTGTGCTTCTATACGTATGGTACGATCGTTTTAGAAAGTGGAACTTGGAATGATACGAAAGTGAAGCTCGGGAAATTGTATTTTAAAACCTTGATGGCAAATTTTACTGTTTGGTTTCCTGTTCAGTTCTTTAATTTTCTTTTGGTTCCTAGAAGCTTTCAGGTTCCATTCAGCTCTTCTATTTCTGTATTGTGGAACTGCTTCTTATCAATAAAAAATTCCAGTTCATAAATGCATTTCATTATGTAACTAACTACAAGAATGCTAAATATACATCAGAGAGCCATAGCTACGGTAAACGCTTTTAGAATGATTTCTCACATTTTCAATGTAAGTCTTGTGATCAAAGTCCTTGCCGAATAACGCTCCTAGTACAAAGCCACTCTCAAGCAAAGACTCCAAGTTAATGCGTTCATAGCCCATATTGCCTTCGGACTTCACGACAAGGGAGAACAAAATTGGATTAGGCAACCTTTTCAACTGGGTGTGAAGTGAGGCAGAAATTCCAGTTATGAAGTGAGGGGGTTTTAAACGAGGTATGGACGAGTATATATCAATTCCAGTATTACTATCATTAATGTCAAGTCTATTCAAAATTTCGCCATACTTGATGTCACATAGCGAGAGAGTAATCCAAGACTTAACGATATCATGAAACTTTTCCACAAGCTTCCTAGCTAGAAAATTATTGACAATTACTTCTTGGAAATGAGGAACTGAAATACTTATTATGGATTTAGTATTCTTGATGATCGGAATTTCATATGTCCCATAACGATTAGTCCTTACTCTGTCTTCTATGGCTGCATACAATTGTTCATCCTCGTCAAAGATGTCTTCAGTTGTATTTTCGTCAATTGTCTTGGGAAATGCTATATTAACAGTCCCAACTTTTTCACCTCTTGGTAATGTGTCTAGTAACAATTTGGTATTATGAGGTGAAATAACAAGATAGTCAATATTCTTCAAGGCATCATTCAATGTGATTTCGACTGAAGGTAATGCGTCTAAGTCTGTGGAACTGTTTTCTTGGATAATATGACGTGGTGCTTGAAGTTCACTCCAAGGTTTAAACTAAATGTCAGTATAACCAGCTTCAATGATGAAATCTGTTGATTAATACATACTAGCATAGTGGATAATATAGATCTAGCTAAAAGATTGAAGGCGAATTGAATAACGATGCGGTAAATTCACGCACCATTTTTATCACCTTATGTTTCCCAGTTTATTTTAGTAGACCGAACATTATAAAGATTTATATAAAAAAGTACTAACAGCCTTCTCTATCTTCTAATCTTTCAGCCACAATAAGATGATCAAGAGAGGATTATTAGGTAGAAATTTTCCTCGAATAAAATTTCCTGTGGGGTCACCAAACAGGTTTTATCATTCAAAAGATAGCGTAGGAGCAAATGCTATATTGAACCCCAAGTCTGTTGAAACTATAGTCTTTACCAAAGCCCTTGAGTTTATACCGGAGAAAGGTTTTACGGAGGAATGCATCTACAAAGCTGTACGTGAATTGAAATTTTCAGATTCGTTGCTTTCCGTGTTCTCAAATCCTACAGTGGGAAGCTCATTGGAGTTCCAATTAGTGTTGTTTTGGTTAAAGTATCAAAGACAGCAGCTTTTAAAGTACATTGAGTCGACATCTAGCTTCTTTGAAATAAAAAGCGAAGAGATCAAATTAGCGCATTTGATTCAAAAAAGATTGGAATATAACGAGCCAGTTATAGGCAAGCTTTCTGGTGCCATATCGCAACTTATAATACCATATAACCTTGATAAATCTTTGGAGGAGCTACACAATTTGAGTGATGATTTAGTTTTTTATTCTGGTGACAAATCTAACGATTTCTCTTGGTATTCCAAAAGGTTCAGTATTTCAACCATCTATGCTTCATCAGAAATTTTCATGCTACAGGACAATTCACCCAACTTTCGTAGTACCCACTCTTTCGTGAAAGAGAAAGTAAATAACATGTATCAATTGGGCGAAGCTTATAACAGTTTCGAAGAGTGGAGTCTCTTCAATGCTATGAGCACTGTGAATTTAATCAGGTCACAGTGGTACAGAGGATGAAGTATAAAATGTAATTCGGTTGAAATATATCATTCATTGCTTATTATGTAGAGTTTTTCACACGTTATAAATTCTAATATACATTATGTGAACTGACAGTAGCAAGGTTGATTCATGAACTCATCTTAGATCTAACGGATAAGAGTTTGTCTCTGGTGGAATCAATTTTTGATTTTTCATCATAGATCTTGGATTCAACCCTGGTTATTTCAGAATTTATAAACTCTATACGTTTGTCGACATTAATCTTAGCTTCGTTATAGTCTTGAGGCATTAATACCGGTCCAATCAATTTGAAAATTTTTGAATCTTCATTTAACAATTTGAATTCATCTGATACTATCTTATTCTCCTGAAGCTGGGTTTCAAGCTTGGAACGAGCTGCTAATAAGTCATTCAATATGCTCTGCTGATCATTAAAGCTTAACGAAAGCTTTTCAAAATCCAGCTTTAAGTCAGACATATCCAGTTAGCTATAGTTTAATACATATATATTTTTCTGCGAGTTATATAGGGCTACTCTCGCACAAAATCGTTTCAATCATTGATTACAGCTATAGAACAACTATGTCATAATAAAATAGAATCAAGGAAGACATATGAACAAGGGCTCTTCGTAATTAATTTGAAGGGATAATTAACAGATTCTCCCTATTCATCTGAGGGAATAAAGCGAAAATAAAAAAAAAAAAGCTTCTAAAATGAAGACAAATAATGACTTCTAAATGTACTGGATGGTATAATAAGAGCATATGTTATGAAGACCGGCTTACTATTACATATCTGAAGGAAATATGCTTTTATCGTTATCATTCACCATTATTTCAGTTACGTGTACTTTATAGGAACTGCTAGCCGAGTCTCTACTTTCCAATGTGTCCTCTTCCATATCTGGTTCGTCATATTCATCCACTATAGCATCATCGTTTTCATCAAAGGCGTCCATGTCCATGGTAGATTCGTCAGACTCGTCGCCAGTGGTACGCTTTCTGTAGTCTTGATCAGCATTCTCAAAATCAGAAGAAACCGCTATCTCATTTTGATTATCTTGATTTATTATGCTGTTAGACCGAATAACAGAAGGGCTAAGGGTGTGATAGGAATATCTTCTAGCAGCCCTTTGCTTGGAAAACAGAGGCCTATCAGGAGCACATTGAGATTTGGATCTCAGTTTCAAGGAAGAACCGGAATAACTCAATGACCTTAGCTTCTTCTCAGTTGCTAAAGATTTCAGCTGTTGGTATGGCGACGCAAACAAGTCCTGGTTGAATACAAATCCTTGACTTTCCTTTAGAGATATGATGTTATAACTGGTGCAATCGGTAAAATAATTGGGGAGCTCGTAGACGGAAAAGTTTTCATTCTCAATCATTGAATGCGATAGAAACGAGTTCCGCCTATACCAGGGCGAAGTAGTTGTAGCAAAAGAAGAACGTCGTCTTCCATGACCTGTTCCCCGTCTTTGATTTGCTTCTAATGTGCTTGCTCCTTGCTCATAGTATTCATCCTCAAGCTTTTGGCTTTCCGTCAATTTGTGACCAACCAACGTACTTTCTGTATTCATTTTGGACTTAAAATTATAAATATTCAAAGGCTCTTCAAAATATGCTGGTATAACAGGAAACAACCTAAGGATATAACCTCTAATAATATAAGATCTAGATAAACTAGTCACATGATCGATATATAAAAGTGACTACAATATACATTCACTTCGTAGATAATGTGAGTTCAAAACTATTTACATAGATAGGGATATAGTGTTCGTAAATCATGACCAGGCAGACGATGTCATTGACGTTCTATGAAAGCGCCTGGAAGAACAGGGAACTTTAGTGATATCAAAAGAACCTTATATATTGCTTTTTAGCCATAACTGCTTCTTTTCGTTGAGCTGGCGTATAACATACTTGAGGCCTTCTCTTGAGTTCGCCAGGTTAGTAGAAAACCTTTTGTGGCTCCACTCTTCTATTTTCTGTTTGAAACCAACGAAGTTAGAAGAAAACTTCACCTTAATCTCCAACTGGGTGCTAGATGGAGATAACGAGGAATACTTCAAATATTCTTCAACCCTAATAAACCTACGGTGGTCTATGTTGGATGTGTAGGTTAGCATTTGGTTTGTTTTAGGATCGATGATGGTCTTTTCCATAATCCAAGAATTCAAAGAGGACCCCAAGAAGGGCTTGATAAAACTAGGCAACCTTCCGGTTTTGACAATGACCCTAGTGGTATTTAGTCTTCCCTGGTTATCAACCGTACAGTCCAATGTGTCGATACTTAAGACATGTTTTGCAAAAGGATTAGGATATCGGTTCAAATAAGCAAGACTAACAGTTGGAAAATCATGATTGAATATGTGCAGACCTTCAAATATTTGTACCATTATATCAAAACTTTGTCAGCAGAATCCTGAGTTATACTGCCACAAATATTGACAAGTTACTAAGGTCCCGATAGATTATGTTAACGGGTCTAAGCTTTTTGAAAAAAAACCAGCTGAATAATACAGCGATGAAGATTGCGAGAATTTCAGCGTTCAGGACCATTCGGCATATAAAATTTTGATATTTAATTTTCAAATATCAGTTCATCCTCAATAGACAATTTTCTTCAGAATATAACCATGAAGCTTAGAGAATCTTGAAGACCCTGATGCAAGGGCTTAAAATAAGCTCATATGCATATCGAAAATGTAATAAAGCACAAAAAACTATACCAGAATGTTAATTAACTACAGCATACCAATATTGGGGTGAACATATCAATGATTTATAGAGATGCTTTTAGTTGATATCTTATGAAGACAAAAGGAAGTAAGAATTTGCCTTGTTATAACAGAGCTGCAATATGGAAACATCCATGCCTCAGAATAAATCTAGTAACACCTTAGTTCACGATTCATGTGAAACGATTTCATCTTACTCGGACAGAGTAAGCCATTGGGATGATTTTTTTGATTCATTTAAACGATATGATGCTGATCAACCTAGTAATAGTGATGGACAGCGAATGAAGAAGTGCTTGAGTAAGAGACACTTGCGGTTAATGGCCTTATCAACTGGTTTAGGAACAGGCTTATTGGTAGCGTCTGGGTCCAAATTACGGACAGCAGGCCCTTTGTTTTTACTCTTGGGCTATAGTTTGGTTGGATTCTTTATGTTGATTCCTTGTATGAACTCGGCAGGTGAGTTGTCTGTTGCATATAACGACCTTCCTGGAGGATTCCAATCTTTTTACAAGAAGTTCATCGACGAGAGTGCAGCATTTGCTATTGGCTGGAACTATTACTTTCAATGGGCTAACATAATATCTTTAGAGCTAGTGACAGGAAGCATGATTATAAGGTTTTGGGATACAGATACTAATCCTGATATATTTGTCGCTGTTTTTTTGGTCGTAATAATTTTGATCAATCTAGCTGGAGCAAGAGGCTATGGAGAAGCTGAATTTGTGATGAATTCAATAAAGCTTTTAATGATATTTGGATTCATCATTTATGGTATTGTCATTGATTTGGGTGGCGGACCTGCGGATTTTATTGGTGGAAAGTATTGGGCAAATCCTGGGGCCTTTACCAACTTCAAGGGTCTTTGCAGTGTATTTGTCACTTCTGCATTTTCTCTTGGAGGGACGGAATTTATTCTGTTGTCGGCGTCGGAGCAAAGAGACCCAAGAAAAGCAATCCCCTCAGCATGTAAATTGGTGTTTTTTAGAATAACCGTGCTCTTCATGGGACCATTGACACTAATTGGCCTCTTAGTACCATATAACTCCGACCGTCTAATGGGATCAGATAGTTCAACAGTTCACTCTTCTCCTTTCGTTATAGCTGCAGAGATGTATGGGATCAAAGTGCTCCCGCATATCTTCAATTCAGTTATTTTACTATCAACTATATCTGTTGCAACAGCTGCAATGTATTCAGCTCCTCGGTTACTTCAGTCTTTGGCAGAACAAGGATACGCTCCCAGTTATTTCAATTATATCGACAAGAAAGGCAGACCGTTGAGAGGATGGATATTGACGATTATATTGTCATGCTTTGGATTCATTGCTACGTACAAAGACCAGGAAACGGTCTTCAATTGGCTTCTTTCTGTATCTGGTCTAAGTTTTCTTTTTGTTTGGGGTGGTATTGATGTTTGCCATATACGTTTCAGAGCTGCTCTAAAATACAATAAAATATCTCTTTCTTCTTTGGGTTACATTTCTCCCACAGGATTAATAGGATCCTATGTGTCTCTTACATTTTGCTGCCTAATTTTGATCGGTCAGTTTTGGTTAGGTTTATCTCAGACCCCAGATGGAAAGGATGCAAATATCAAGACGTTTTTCGAGAATTGTCTAGGTGCGTTTGTTATCTTGGCTTTCTATTTGGGGCACAAAATCTTTACAAAGAAATGGACGCTACTCATGGACATAAATGATATTAATATAAACACCGGTCGGACAATATATGACCAAGAGATTTTGGAATCCGAGAAGGAAGAAGCAAGATTCAAAAACCCTGGGCTATGGCGCAAAATCGCGTCTATCAATTTAACACGAGTATTTTATGGCGTGAAACACCGATAAATGCGAATATATTACACAAAAAGGTGTCCGATTTCGCACAGCTCGGACTTATCGCTCTATTGAAGAGAAAAGGGTGTTTAGGCTTCATGATATATAAAGAAGATAATCGTCCATGTTTAAATGAATATTTAGTTTTTCTGATTAAGAATAGAACGTAGAACACATACCCAGTAAGATTAAAAAGGATTGCAAAAAGAATGACATCAACCCAGACGATAGGTGCCACCACTAAGTTGAGCCAACATGAGATTATACCCTCTCCAAATGATGTGGGTGCCTTAGGTAACCGTATAAATGCAGACACGAAGGCATTGCATGATAAAGTGAACAAGATGGTCAGCATTAAGCTCGCAATTGCCTATAGAGACCACAAAGTTTATCGTCAAGGTCTTCAATGCTTTTATCATGTCTTTGCAGCTATTGAAAAAAGGCTCAACGAAGAATTTCAGAAAGACGACGAATGGGCTAGAATGTTGAAATCAATTTGGAAACCAGAGGTTGCCAGAAAGGAGAAGTGTGAACAAGATCTCATGTTCTATTATAACGATGACAGATCGAAGTTTGAGGTTCCAATGATGAAGGAACAAATTAAGTTCAGTGAACACATCAACACAGTGACAAAAGACAAGCCTTATTTGTTACTTGCGTATCTTCATGTCATGTATCTTGCATTGTTTGCTGGAGGTAGGATCATGAGGTCTTCTGTCGCTAAAGCGACCGGTCTCTTTCCTCATAAAGACAACTTGAGCCACGAAGATATCGTGAAAATGGGTGCTAACTTCTTCACTTTCGATGTGCCTGATGAGTCTTTGTTGAGATTGACGTATAAACGTGACTACGAGCTTTTAACAAGAAACTCATTAACTGAAGCACAAAAATTGGAAATCATAGAAGAAGGAAAATACATTTTCTCTCAAAACATGGTCTGCATCTCTGAACTAGAAAAGCACAACATGTCAAAGTTGGCTAAAAAGTGGGCTGTTTTAAACGGTGCTTATTACAGCTCTTTGGTGTTTTTAGCAACTATGGTGCTATTCTTTATTAGAAGAATCATTCTTCATATGATATAATTGTCATGAAATAATGATTATCTGCAACGCTTAATGACCGTGATGATTTTTCGTACGACGATATAACAGCATATTCTGCGATGTACTCATATGCTACAATAAGTAATATAAATGATCAATAAATGTTATAACTCTACATATCTTCTTCGTCACTTGTACCACTATTATTATCTCTAAGCCTGGGATCAAGTTCGTTTGTTACTCCGTCAGGGTGGTCTTTAAACCAATTCTGGACCCAAGACGTTATTCTTTCCACGTTCTCTTCCATTTCTTCAACCTCATTAGAATTAAGCTCCACAACAATGCTAGGTACGTAGGAATCACGAGCTTCTTGGGCTATAACCTCCATTATTTCACAATCAAGGTTTTCTTGTATTTTATTATCCTTATACCCTCTCTGCAGAAGACGTTGGTACAACTTTTTGTTGTCGGTTCGCAAAACAACTACAAGATCTATCAACCTTTCCGGAAAAACCTCACAACAATGCCAGTCTACCACAATGCCTCCCTTCTCCAAATCTGGCTCAAGACTATCCAATAGCTTGTCTTCATCTACCACAGATGTGTCTAATACTTCATCGTAGCTATCGATGCATTTACGAGTCTTTGCTATATCACTGATTGGGAAGTGCTGGAATGGATCTTTAAGTTGAGATACTAAGCTAACGGCGTGAGACGACTTACCGCAGCCAGGTGTACCGGTAATTATTATGTTTGGGTGATACCTTCTACTCATCTTAACTAACAATTGCAATTGTAGTAAGCGATGAGTGAAAATCTAGTTATTTAGCATGGTCGTGCATAAAAGTGAATTGGCTCCTCGAGATATACTCTACATTATAGCTAGTTAAAATACATATAGTAACTAACATATTTGGTCTTTGTAACTAATAGGAATACTTTTTACATATAGCAGTACCGATATATATATTCTTCTAGGAAGAACCTAAGCTATGGGTAAGTCTTAATTCCAGTTATTATACATGGATGAACGACAAGTACTAATAAAAATCTATAGCTATCTTACCACCAGGTTTATCAAATAACAACAACAATAATAGCAATATCACCAACATGGAAGACAGTAGTGATATGAATAAATACGGACTAAGAGGTATAACTGCTCTCGCAAGAATGGAACACACCGAGCAGATGCCTTTTGTTATAGGACAAGATGTAAATATGCTTGGACTAGACTTATTAGACAATGGTAAAATACTAAAAGGATTATCGTCTCCATGGGCTGAAACTTCAAGGTCCGATGTTGAGCCGTACTTCACTTTACCCAAGAGCATCAGGGATGAAAGCATAATACCTCGTCCTGAGCCATGCGATAACAAAATACAGTCGTTCTCTGATGAGACACTATTCTACATATTTTATATGAGGCCTAGAGATACACTTCAGGAATATGCTGCAAGAGAACTTGTAGCCAGGAACTGGAGATATCATAAAGACATACAAATTTGGCTTACGAAAGATAGCGATGTTGAACCGGTTTTAATTGGACAAGATGTTGAAAAAGGCGTCTACATATTCTTTGATCCACACAATTGGGAGAAGATAAAAAAGGAGTTTGTATTACATTATTCTTCGGTACAAACATAGTGATTTTCACATATAGAAGAAATCTTAATTAATTACATAGATCCAAATATCATTCTTTTTGATAGGTGACTTTGTCAACTTTTACTTCGCCGTTGAAATGAGTGTAAATGTATAAAGTGCAGGTAGCATCATAGGTATCCAAGAGACAGAAAGAAGGAATATTAGTAGTGAGTTCTTTAATATCGTTTAAATATTGTGCGTCAAGTAATTCTTCGTTATCCCCATTATCAGCCAGTATCTTTTTTTCAGAATCTTTAGCCTGATTTCCATCGTCTTTTTCATCTTTGCTGTTTCTTTCACCATGCGACTCGTCGTTTGAGTCATCTATTTTATCTGTCGATTTATTTTCCTCTTTACTATTTTCTAATTCTTCATTCACTTTGTCGTTCTCCTTTGTATCAGTCACATTCGTCTTTTCATTATCTTCCTCAGTAGGTTCATCCCTATTTGCTTCTTCGACTTCAGGCCAGTCGAAATTAAATGCACCCGTGGCACTTCCTGGATTTATGAAAAACTTTCCGTCGAGGATGTAAGCTTCGACCTTATGAGTACCACCCCATACAAGTACATCAACATCTAGCTCTCTCGCTAAAGTTAATAACGCTAAAGGATCTGACTTAGGAACTATTTGATGTCCACTGGTAAAACCAATATTCAAGCTTTCTAGCCTTATCACCTTGCAAAAAGGAATTTGAGACTCTTTGTTACTCAACGCTGCCAATTGTTGTTGTATGATAGTAGTATTATCAAATTCCCCTCTGACGATGTGAAAAGTAGGAGATAGGTTATATAAAAATTGAAGGGTATCAAATGAATTGATGATATTTCCTAAACATATGACTTCAGATATTTTACTGTTATGAGGCAGTGATTTAGGGTTGGGACATAACAACTTTTTGAACTTGCTAGGGATAGATACAGCTCTATCGGGTATAAATAGGTCTCCAATTACTAGTGTAAGCATTGTTTTCAGGTATTTATATCTAAATAAAAGTATTGATAGTGAAACTACAGGTTCTATCAGTCGAGCGCTAGTGCATATAATTAGAAAATCAGAACCAAAGTTCCTTCTCAACAAAATATATTATAAGTTTGCCTAATTTATGAATGTCAGTTCAGAATTAGTAGATTAGTTGATATAAAAGATACTAGAACATTATATCTAATGATCCGATGTGATTTTTTGCATTACTTGAGGGTAATTTCTGAAGATTTCATCGAATCTGTCTCTGTTTGTCATTTGGAAAACTTCTGGATCCTTGGCTAAAGCGACAAAAAAGGTTGACACACCAGACAGGATTACTGTTAATGAAATTCTATTGATTTGACCCGAAATCAAGAACGAAAATGCTACCACAGGAGCGTAAAATGTGCCGGATGAATTGTAGTCGGGTTTTGTGAACTTCAAATAAAAGTAACTCAACAACGCCACCACATAAGATATGAATAAGGTGTAAAAGTTCAAGGAAGTATTGATGAAACAGTCGTTTATCAATGCATCCATACCTTTGAATCTGATCAAGTCGAATGTATCTCTAGCAGCCTTCAAGTAAGGTTTTCCATACAATGCAACATAACAGTAAGCATAATGGTTGAAGTAACGAACAAGCCAGTCAATTATACCGATAATAAAGTCTAAGACCAAAAACCCACAACCAGCACAGTAGTCTCCTGAGCTGAAAGCATCTTGTTTCAAAATTTGTATGAACCCTTTTATGAGTTGTATGAGAGATACAATCAAAGAGCCAAAACAGATAGAGCCAAAGCAGTAGCTCATTGCTCTTTTCAATGCGCCTAAACAAGGATGTTTAGGCTCACCTTGGTCTGAGTTTGCCAAATAATACCAGGTTCCATAAACACCAGCAATACAAACGTGAATGACATTTTTGATGACTTCCGAAATATAGTAGCCAGCAAAAAATACAAAAACCAACACACCAATCAACTTGGACTTACTACAACTCCCTCCACCTACGGAACAGCCCTCATTGCCATTCTCAGGGTCATACTTAACGTAGGTCGCAACCACAACAGTGGAAAATAGAACACTGAAGAGACCGCCAATGATAATCCCAATAAAGGATGTGAACAAGGTCGAGGGATATCTTCTCATAACATCAATTGTGATTTCGAGTACCGTAGCACTAAAAGGTATACGAGATCGAGCACTCCAGTAACAGTACGCCGTAAACAAGGTGAAGACCAAGAACACAACCGCCGCAGAGTAGTAGTGGGCGACAAAGTAGTAGATACAAGTTCCCAACCCCAACAAAACATTCAATATTAATCCTGTTGTTATGAAAATACGGGGAGCAAGTCTAGCGTACAAAATGACCAAAAAAGAAAGCACCACTCCCACGACAATGATAAAGCCAAACAATATCACCGTGTTGGTGTTTAACGTGAAAGCATTGTGCGAGTTGTAGATGGAGCTACCGTTGAACGAGTATGTCTTTTTCAATGCATTCAACGTTATGCCTGCCACGGCAACAAACCCAAATACAGTCAATATGAAAAACACCGCAAAAGGCCAGTCATTCCACTTGGGCTTTTCCACCTTGAAAGATTGATCAAACTCCGTCGAAGGCTCTGGCTTTTCGCTGTAATATCCGTTACCTTGGTTCTCCAAGTTAGGCTGAACGTGATACACGTCCTGCGAGCCTGCATTATAATCTGGAGGTTCTTCCGCAGAATACTGCGTTTTGCCTTCTGTGTTATTATAACTCATGTTTATTTGCTTCACCTGGCTTTTTCAATCCACACTGTGAGGTTGAAAGGAAAGATATAAAAATTTACTTTCTATTTACATTGTAAAAATTATCTTATGCAGAAGGCGGCTGATAGCTTCATTTGCGTAACAATTGCGAAAAAAAAAAGATTGCTACCATTTGTGCGAATACAGCAAGCTTTGTTTTGGTCCGGTTAAATAGGGTAGGCTGAGGTGGAAAAGAGAAGAAAAGAACCTGGTGCGGTTGGAATACATGGCAGCGAATGAGAGGGGGCATATGATGCAAATATAAGAACTCTACTCTCATTGTAGTAGTATATAAGCAGTACTGATTTTCCGAGAGATGGTTTAGGTAGTAATAATTGTAAAATTAAACAAATATCCGATATAGTGTAGGGGCTATCACAGTTCGCTCTCACCGAGCAGACCCGGGTTCGATTCCCGGTATCGGAAGATCTTTTTTTTGTGTACTCCAGCGTCTTCATGGCTGACGACTAGCTCATATTCCAATAGTATGGTAACACCAAGGGAAATCTGTAGGGTATATATTAGGTGCAAATTACGGAAGACCGTTGAGCTAGGGTGACAGCTCTGTCCAACAAATGGCTTGGGCCAAGATGCGTTTTAAGGTTTAAGTGGAGTGCGGGCCACAGGCCAGGAATGCGCATTGCTACCAGTTCTTGTTTTGGGAGAGAATACCTGTATAAGAGACTGGTTTGGGTTGACACAACGGTTATCTGGTGAATCCCCGGCCCCAATGGTTGAAATACGAGAACTCCGACTCCGCACCCTGTACATTGCGATAAGAGTAGGACCCAGCGTGGCAAAACAGCGTCATCTCCTCAAGACGCCAAGGGACTCCTGGGCAGTCTCTGGCGCTCTCGTTCTTTTGCTCGTTTCCATATGTAACCGTTCAATTGGATCTTAGGATTCGCCCCTGTTCTCCGCCGTGCGCACATGGAGAAACAAGCATTACATGGAGGGTTAGATAAGAGAAGATGCAAAAGTGGCACGATGCGTCACCAATCAACCAAACCCTGAGGGAATGGTTCTTTACCCCACAAATCATTTCTCTGGTAGAACTTCTATTCGACGCCAAAAGTTCATAAACTTTAGACGATAGCAAGCTAGCCAATGATTGGAAAAGAGGAGATGAATCACATATGTAAAATGGCTCAGCTGATATTGTACTCTACAATGTCAGTTCTAGTTCCACATACCTACCGTTGATAAGTACTAGCCGTACTGGCCCCCTCTTTCGTAATGTAGGAAATGTGGTCGATTTTGTGTCATGTAGAATATGGCTTCTCGTTTATCCTATCTCACTCTTCTCAGGAGATCATTTACTTAAGAAGCAAGGCAAGTAATCGCTCATATATAAGTACCAGTATTTCCTGTACTAGTAAAACGCATTTTATATTCTCAAACTATAATAAAGTACGAGCCAAATTATTTCACTTGGTAGGAGCAGACTTGTTCTACTTCCTTTTACTTTGGGGCATTACGATACCGGATAAAAATCGGAGAAACTATAAGAGTGTAGTGGACTATTAAAGAAAGAAGCAAGCAGGAAAAGACACTACAACCAGTGGCAGACTACAAAGCCAATCAAATTGTCATTTATAATCAAGCATGTCTTTAAGAAACTTAGGGTTGAATACAGCCATTGGTAGGTTCTTTGCTAAGGCAACGGAAACCGGCAAGCCAATTAAAACAGTATTGGATTTCAAGAAAGATGCAGCCAACTCCGTTAATGGTATATTGACAAGAAGCGATAAGGAATTGGGAGGGTTTTCGACTGTCAATTTTGATATAGATCCCGAGACGGGAGCGGGTCATTTCCATGGCTACTTGAACTTAGATCTTCCAAAGGACTCGCCCAATGTTACTAGGTCTGGATATGCAATGTTCCGTACAAAAGATCAGAAGGAGTCGTGGTTTCTGGGAGATAGTTATTGGGACTGGTCTCAATTTCAATCGGTAGTTCTACGTGTCAAAGGTGACCGTAGAAAGTACCTCGTGAACATTCAAGCAAACACCCCATTGGTAACTGATTTGTTTCAGCATAGACTTTTTTTAAACCACCCAGACGAGTGGGAGACAGTTATTATTCCTTTGAACGATTTTGTAATGACTAATTGGGGTGTGATTCAGGACGGAGGAGAACTTAATAAAGCGGAAGTAAAGTCAATTGGAATTGGTATCTTAGATAAGCAGTATGGTCCCTACTCCCTCTATGTTGATTGGATTAAGGTTATGACGGGTGCTGAAGTGGAGCATGTAACTAAGAAATCAAGATCAGAAAGACTCACCATTATAAGTAACGATTCTAGTGCTTTGAATGAGAAGCAAGAGAGGCAAGGGTCTGAAGGATCAGCTCTTCACTCAACTACAAGGAATGAAAATGTCGATAAAGTCTTCTAAGTAATGGCTCTAAAGGTGTCGCAGTGAACATATACTGCATTTGTTTGGGCCTTGATCATTCATGCAAACATGAGCGCATGTATATGCTCTATAGTTAAATTCATATATAGTCAAATATTCAGCCTTCTACTTTCATGTATTTGTCCTTGCTAAAAATGAATGAGGAAAGGGGGGGTATAACTTATCATCTGCCATATAGTGAGTGATATCGGTATCTAGAAGGGCTCTTGCCCTAACAATCACGTGTCAAAATTTTTGCAGAGAAGTATAAATTACGCTCTCTTCACAATTTTCTTTTTTTTTTTTCACCATAACCCTAATACATATTATCAATAATGGCAAGAGGCCCGTATGTTCAACAACACTTTATCCTCAGGTTAAAGTAAGGACGCAATATCTTCACACTTCTGGAGAGTTGCAAGCAAATAAACCCGTGAAAAAAATATTTTTTTTGCGGTATACCAGCCCGACTCTTAGTTGGGCTTGGAAGGGAGCCTTGTCATGATAATACGTTGAATTGGGTGTTCATGATGATTATTTCCTATAATGGACAGAGTGTAGTACCGTTGTGTTCGAATGAGGTTGTAATATATTGTGACATCTAAGTCAACGAGATATCATGATCCTTACTTTATTATTGGAAGGACTGAACGTTGGTAGGAAGCTTAATACTAACATACTATAGAAAGAAGCATTTGAAGAGATTAGCAGCTCCATCCCATTGGATGTTGGACAAGTTGTCTGGTACTTACGCACCAAGACCATCTGCCGGTCCACACAAGTTGAGAGAATCTTTACCATTGATTGTATTCTTAAGAAACAGACTTAAGTAT